>BGPT01000522.1:96445-126078 GCA_003297045.1 Symbiodinium sp. clade C Y103 | reverse complement strand
GGATTGCCGGTTGCCTGAAGCTCCTTTTGCATTTTCTTTTGGAGAAATGCAGCAAGCAAAACATCGATCGCACTTGACGAACCATCAGAGGTGAGCTCAGCAGATAAAACTTCTTCGCAAGTCAAACATGCTTCACGAGGTGATTCTGTTCGTACACGACTACCTTCATGTTCTTGAGCATCCTTACTTGCACCTCGCTTGTGACCTGCTGACCTTGGACTACTGGCTCCTGCATTATTGTCAGACTTCATGTCAGCATCTCCAGTTGGAAGCAGACGTGGAACAAGCTCTTGCATCATTTCACCAAAATCTTCGTACTGACTACCATCAGGGCGAAACAACGGATTTTGGGGGGACTTATTCCAATGCCTTACTCTTACGGGACCATAACTGGATTGTGACTTGTCTTCAACAACCTCTGTGGATGGAATGTCAGGTGTCCTGACAGGTGCAGGCATTTCAACATCGACACTCGCTGGTCGAGCTGGCGAATCAGGCAAACCAGGCGCAGGCTGTGGTTCCTTCTGGGCACGTGCAATTTCTCCAGCGGTCATGGCAGATCTACTCAAACTGGACTGGATGTTCTGTTGGACATCTTCAGGTTGAGGTGGATTGTCACAAGGAACCAGATCTTCAAACTGAGACTTAGGAAATTGGCCATGTTCTAGGAGATTCTTGATGCCCAAAAGTTCATTGGTCGGTGCATCACTTGCAATGGCTCGTTCCTCTGTGGAGGCATGACGCAGTTGCTCTGGCGCACATCTGATCACGTTCTTACGGTGAGCTACAACCCAGTTGCGACCAAGTTGACCTAACAACATGCCAGCTCCACACCATTGACCCCCTTTTACCAACTTCCCCTGAATCCATTTTTGGGACCTCCAAAAGTAAACCCAATCACCTGACTGAAATGGTTTCACAGGACGCGGTCGTGCTCGGAGTGCTGCTCTCAGGGCACTGCTATCTTGACATGCCAACACTGCAAGACGAGCGGACTGCCGAATTTGATTGCTCCTGGCATATCCATCTTGCAGCTCAACTGTCTCGGAGACCACAACATCAGGATCATCTTGAAGGAGGTCACTGGGAACACGAGGATTTCGTCCGAACACAAGTTGATATGGACTTGTTCCAGAAACATTGATCAACGAGTTCTTGGCACACTGAGCATGAATGACACATTCGGCAAACTCTTGCTGATTGGATGGTGCTGTATCATCAAGGACCTTCTTAAGGATTTGATTAAACCAGCCCCCGTGTCGTTCAACCTTACCTAGCTGCCAATGTGCTTCACCTGCCGTAGGCTGCAAAATGATACCTCGAGCTTCGCAAAATTCAGAGACGGCTTGGCTGATGTTCGGCTGTGCAGGGTCGACATGCAACACTTTGGGAGGTCCGGCCCATGCGATCCAGTGATCTTGGAGAACCTGCAATATGAGATCTGAGCTTTCCTTCTTGTAAATGGGGACCATAACTTGAAAGCTAGAACCATAATCCAAAATGTTAACACATGGAACCTTTTGATTCACTTGCCAACCATCAACATGCTTCACATCTAGGCCGATCTGATCATTGAACAAAAGCGGAGAGGGCACATTCGCAGGCAGTGCTGGTGACGGTGCTTTGTGATTCAAACAAGTGGTACACTCCAGAGACTTGGCACACTCAATGGCAGCTGACGATGCTTTGCTATGTCGTAACATCCTGACTAACTGCTCATTGGATGGATGACCTAAGTTCTGATGCATCTTATGCAGAGTCCTCACCAGTTTGGGATCACACTGTGGCTGCAGTTCAGACCCGGAAGCTTCTGGCTGTTGGTGATCAGCTTCCGGACTCGCTACCGAAGACGCTTCTTCACCAGCGAGGCATGCAAGTTCGGCTTCAACAAATTTCACTTCATGGGCATGTGAATCATCAGCAGGAAAGAAAGCATCAAACATGTTCTTGACAAACGTAGGAGTATACGTGGCACAAAACTCACTTACTTTGAGGCCATTCTTCAACTTCCCTTCTATCCTACGATGCTGATGCGATCCGTCACAAACCTTTACATGCTGAGCCAATGAACGAGATGCCATCAAACCAGTGGATTTACGTATGGGCAGCTGAGTGTCAGGACATTTGAGACCGTGTTTGCACATATCAGTTCTAAGAACATCATACTTTTTGCAAAGACTCTCAAATTCCGGATCATCCCATGTACCAGCTCCCCACGGATGCTCGAAGAGAAAGTCTCCTCCTCGATTGACTTGCTTGACAATCTGCTGACGACAAAACTTCAGCCGGGCTCGGTTCTCATGAATCAGGAGTGCACGTTCCAAAGGAGACCTATAACACGAGTTCAGGTGTTCCCAACCCCCCGACCATGTACACGGAGGACAAATGACCAACAACTCCGGCTTGATTTCATCCAAAAGTTGATCTACCTTCCGTTGAGTTGCTCGATTGAGAAGATCCCAACCCTGCTTTTTGTCAAATGCCATACCTTGTTTACCTCGCTTTTGAGCTTCCAGAGTAAAACGTGGAGGAGAAAATAATTCGGCCACAGCAAATTGTGATTCCTCTTTGTTCACAACGGATTTCAGCTGAGCAAGCAAACACCGGCATTCTTTCTTTTTAAGGGTGATCTTCTTTCTATCAGGATTTTTGGGGCTACCCTGTGCTGTCTTGTTTTTCCCCGCTTCCCCGGATGGCACCTGCTGATGTGGAGAAACAGGAAAATCCATGACATTCAGTAGCACTTGTCCTGCCGGATTGCACTGCATGGGCACTTGAACTTGGCCATCAAGTGCCGAGAGGACACCAGCTTTGAAGTCCAGATGCATCGCCAGCTTCTGAAGAGTCGGGCGACCAAGCAAAAGAGGAGCCTGGCCCTTGATCACTGCCGCCTCGATCAATCCAGTTTTCTTGCCGATGCCAACTGGGATCCGTGCCAAAACATCGGTGTGCTCGACCGCACCATTGCCAAACCGAAAAGTGTTGGATTGCGCTACACGTTCCGATTCTGCTCGACGATGATGGGCTAGAAGTGCATCTACCTGACGTAATGTATCTTCACCAATCAGAGTTTTTCCACACCCCGTGTCAACTACTCCAAATCCCGGAGACTGAATCAATCCAGCTGCACACACTTGATCGGCTGTCAGACAATCAGCAAAGCCCACAAAGGTGATGTCGTGCTCGTCCGCCTCCACATAGCCCGCAGCTGTTGCAGGCTGACTAGAACTCGTAGCAACCTCGCCACTTGCAGATGAGCTTCGACATTCCCGGGCCCAGTGACCCAACTTGCCACACTTCCTGCACCTTGTGCGCTTTTTCAGATCATCAATCTCGGTGCGGAAAGACTTCCGCTGAGACCCCATAGTGCCAGAGGTAGTTGACTTGGTGAATCGTCTCGCTTGATTTGTCTTTGCAATCTCAGTTCGTCGCTCCTTCCAACTCACAGCGAGTGCTTCTGCTGCCTCACTTTCAGAGAGCTCCACGCCATCCAGTTCAGGCTGCCCAGAATGGTCGGCCAAAAAGGCCTGCACATCAGCATATTGATCTTCTTCTGAATCCGCTTCATCTTCGGCAACCATAGCGCCGATGGGCTTCTTGGCCTTTGATCCAGCTTTGTACATTGGAAAGCATGATCGAAAGGCCTTGCTGATATCCTCATAGTCCAGGCTACCTTGAGTCTTGGCCTTAATGATGGCCTTTTGCTCTTCAGAGAGTCCAGCACAGTTCAACGTGATCCAGCCTCTTGCAGGTCCAGGAAAGTCAGTATTGGCTCGACGCTTGCATCGGTCAAACGTATCCCGAACCCTTGCTGTCCACTGTTTTGCCGTTTCACCCTCAGCAGCAGATAGGGCAAAAACCTCGCCCAACGCTTCGCCCATGAGATCTGTCGGCCCATGAGATCTGTCGCTTCCTTCTCTGGGAACCGAGCTTCTAACACTTTCCACAGCTCCTTGTCACCATCTTCCACCGCCAAGCTGTCTAAGGTCAAATGCTCTACGGCTTCCCATGCCGATCCATCCAACAACGTGTAAATCCATGGGGCACGTTGTTTGGCATTCAGATCCTTCATTGTCCACATCTTTGCAGTCGCCCAGCTTCGCCACTGTCGCAAAGCTTTGCCTGGGTCATCCACATCTCCAGAGAACCGCTTGAGTTCCCTGTCACCAGAATCTGCCATTGCGTCGCCTCACCAGCCCCGGGTGAGGCTCCGCTACCAATGTGAATCTGGTAGCATCACCCCACCCGGGGCTGAAANCGTCGGCACCTTTTGATCCAAGCCAAAGGGTCCTTCGGACGGTCGAAATGCTGCCCCTGCACAAGATGACTGAAGGGATGGAGAAGATCTGAATCAACACATATATATATATATATTATATATATATATGATATATCTATGAATACATATATATATATATATGTATGTATATATACATCTACGTATACATATACATATACTACGTATACATAATATACATATACAACGTATACATATACATATATACAACGTATACATATACATATACATATATATATATATATATATACATGTACATATATATATATATATAAATACTTTTGCTATCGCTGGACGCGGATATGGGAAGACAGTCACCAAGTTCTCATTAAACCTGCTGCACCTGGGGTCCAAGTTGCACCGCCAACCACCCGAACCCCTCTACCGAAACCTGTCACAGTCTAGGTGGAGCCCTCTGAGTCTGGAGGTGCAAGGGTTGTAGTCAGAGTCAGAGTCATGGCCTTAGGATCGAAATCCAAAGCAGTTATGCTGAAATTGGGAACATATGTGTCGTGAACATGTGTGAATATGGGGAGCTGCATTACATAGGATAGAAATAAAAGACATGGCAAAAATTAGATTGGGGACAAGTAAGTCCGCGTGACATCTTTGGATGGTCAAGCAGAACTTTCCGCTGGGGAAAGCCATGAGCTAGGCGGCAGAACTGCACAGCTTCAGATCGAATCTGGTGGAGTGTCCGCTTTGCTGGTCACGAAGCAGATTACACTTGACCTGCAACATGTCTGATTATAGTTGGCACTTGGGTGGTTGGAGGAAGCTTGCGCAGCATTTGTCAAGCCGTTCACTTGAAACGGTTGTCGAAGATTCGGATGTACACGCAACATAAATTTGGACCTTGATGAGTACATACCGCCCAGACCGTTGCGGGGTAGTTTATCAAGGAACACCTTTAAACAAAGCGTCGGGAGTCCAAGTAAAGTCATCCGATCTATATCATATAATCATTTTCCGTTGTTGAGCTCATGGGGGGAGAGCGACAGGACCTTCAAGTCTTGAGACAATTGTATGTAATCATTTCGTTCATTCTTTACTTCTTTCTTTTTTCCTTTCCTTTTACTTTCCATCTGTTGGTTCCTTTTTTTTTGCTTTACTTTCTTTTCTTCACTCGCTTCCCTTTCCGTCTTCTTTTCCCAATCTCTTCATCTGTTTTTTATTCCCTTTTGCTTTCCTGTCTTTTCCAAAAGTCCTTTCCTTTCTTGTTGCTTTCTTCTTTCTCTGTATCCCTCCTGGATTTGTAGAAAGGACGCCGTGGTTGGTAAATGCAAAACTGGAGCAAGGAGTGATTTGTTCCTTTTGAAAAGATTCATGGGGAATCAGCAAGAGTAAGAGGATCTTTGAGTCTTCGAACATCTTAGCATTGGATCATATTCTTCTTTTCTTATTGATTTTCTCCTTCGTTCTTTCCTTCCTTTATCTCTACTTATTGCTTTCTTTGTCCAACATGTTGCAAATACATGCAAATACTACGTATGCAAATTGCAGATGTTCGCTCCAAAACGCCGCAAAAGACAGCAAATGGTACTATGCAAAGTACGTCGAAAATGCCGCAAGCACGCTGCAGACAAGGGTCCAAATTGCTGCAAATACCGTCCAAATTCGCGATTTTAGCTCCGAAATGCCGCGAATGCTGTGCAAATGGCAGATTTTAGCTCCAAAATGCAGCAAATAGCAAGCCAAACTGATCACCAACACACTCATGGGAGGCACCGTGCCAACAGGAGCGGAGGGTGCCACCGTGTGCAGCGGGGAGGGGCTGCACCCTATAGCGCGCAAACACACAACCAAAAAGCCAAAAAGCAAAGAAAAATAGAGATGTCAAGAGTGTAGCGATGTGAAGAGGGTAGAGATGTGAAGCAAATAGAGATGTGAACAGAGCTGAGACGTGAAGAGAGCTGAGATGTGAAGAGAGCTGAGATGGGAAGAGAGTTGAGATGTGAAGAGAGAGTAGAGACGTGAAGACTGTAGAGATGTGAAGAAAGTTGAGATGCGAAGAGAGTAGAGACGTGAAGACAGTAGAGATGTGAAGAGAGTTGAGATGTGAAGAGAGTAGAAGAGAGCTGAGATGTGAGGAGAGCTGAGATGTGAAGAGAGCTGAGATGTGAAGGAAGTAGAGATGTAAGAAGAGTAGAGGCGTGAAGAAACCTGAGATATGAAGAGAGCCGAGATGTGAAAAGAGAAGAGAAGTGAAGAAGAAGAAGAAGACAAGCGAAGAGAGTAGAGATGTGACGATAGCAAAGATGTGCAGAGAGTAGAGATGTGAAGACTGCGGAGATGTGATGAAGGTAGAGAGTTGAAGAGAATCGGGAAGTGAAGATAGTAGGGAGGAAAAAGGAGTGAAGAGAAAACGGAAGTGACGAGAGTAGGGAAATAAATTCGTCAGGAGAGAAAAGTGCGTCAGGTCTCGGGCTCCAGAGATGTCAGCCGGAAGGGCTGTCAAGGCTCAGAGATGCCCAGCGCAAGGCGGATCGAGAGAAATTGACAGCATCAGAACAGGAAAACGAAAGAAAGAAATGTCAGGGACAGAAAAATGCCCAGATGAACAGCAAGCAAGAAGAAAGGATGTCAAGATTCAAAGATGTCAAAAACAACTCCGATCAGGAAAAACTGGCATCATCAGACAAGGATATCGAGAGAAAAAAATGTCAAAGCAGAAAATGTTTCAAGAGATGACGCAGTCAATGGCCCGGACAGCCAGGCGGCCAGGCGTCGCTCCTATAGGTTTTCCCTTTTCTTTATACACATGTCCCCGTCTCGAACCTTACCCGGCTTGCCCCGGTTCTACTGGTATATGATCGTCTTCGATCAAGTGTTTGCGCTATTTTGCACCATTTGCAGGTATCATTGGGTTCACATCGTAGAGTTCGTAGTTATGACCCCAACCTTCACGAAGGAACAATCTCCTTCAAGAGATGCGGACGATGACGAGGCGCTCTCTGGTTCCTCGGCCCACGACCCAATGGGCCTTTGATGCCACGAATGTTTTGAGCGCAAGGTACTGCAGACACCATAGACACCGCAGACATCAAAGACATCAAAGACATGATGCATGCATGATTCATGGCATGACTCATGGCATGACTCATTAGGCAAACTTTTCTTCCACCTGGCATGTTTTGCATCAACAGATGGATGCCATGCATCTCAGCTGCACTTCTGTTGTTCTCCGGGGTGTTTTGAGTCTTGTTTTTTTTAGCATTAAGAATGTCGCCTTGCATAGTGAAACATTGCAACTTGGAAAATTTCAGTTCCTGTAAGCCATCCTTGCCCATCTCTGGAGTCACGATGCGGCATTTCATACTCCTCTTACCACCCCAAAATCATGAAAACAATCGCTACATAGTACAACTGGGATCTGAGACCGACATGATTACATAGTGCAGGCACAGCCTAGCAGAAGATTTGGCATTTCTGACAAGAGAATGCGCTGGAGCAGTGCAGGGATTTTCTAGGACGAAGTGACGAAGTGTATCCAAGGTGGGAGGTCGGAGGGGGGGGAGCAGGGCAGGTGGGATTTGCAGATATGTTCCACTTATGTTTGCTTTCGCTAGTGTAGCGGGTTTGCAGATCCAAGGCATTCATCCACACTCTTTGACTCCGCCAAGCCGCCAAATGGCATGATATTGCCACGTGGTATTCAAAGGTCTTGCAAGAAGCCCCTGCAGTTTGCCAGTGGAGATACAAAGCAGATGTGCTTGGGTACTTTCATGGCTGCAAGGTTGAATATATAGAAATCAAGTAAACAAAATCAATATCTGGCAGTTCATGATCTTGAAATGATGATTAGCTTGGCAACATATGTTGACAGATGCCCCAGAGTCAGCTAGGAAATTGACTTGCGATTGAACCTGAGATGCGCCTTTTCTGTGATCCACCAAACATGGCCAGCAGGTTCAGTTGTGCTTTGTGCGGACATTGTATTTAGGTACAGCAGCTTGAGATAAGGAGGGTCAAACAAAGGTGTTTAGTCAAAACACAGTACTGTACTGTGGTAATTTGTTTGAGAAGGCAGTACTCTGGTCCCAAACCAGATATGGCTGTCATGCTTCGGAAACTTCTAACAGATGTGGGGAAACCCATGATTCTGTGGCAATTTCTCGTGTTTCTTCCAAACTTTCTATACAATAGGTGATACAACGGATATAAACTTCTACATGGTCGCTTCAATGACTTGATGCCACACTGGTTGACTTGCAGGGATGTATCTCCCGGATATCGGCTCTGGATCACAACATCCCAGGCTACCGAGAGCTCGGTTCAACTTCTCTGTCAGTGGAACGGCCTTGGAGGGTGGCTGTGCTCCCGAGGATGATCCCAACGGTATTTGCCTGGATCCCCAGATATCCTTAGCCGGGGGCTTTAAAGCATTTTAGGGTGTTTGCAGCTTTTGCATGGGAAAAAACAACTGGGTCAGTCTGGATCTGGAGGGGGCACCGTAGGGCCACTTTTCCAGGTTGCCGGAGCAAGCTTTGCACTGGCGATGGCTCGCCGGATTGTCAATGTGCCATTGTGGGCGACGAATATTTTGGAGCTCCGTGCCGGGAGCTGGGAAATAGCGTCCAAATCGTTGATGAGTTGTGGGTTTAAGGTTGAAACTATACATTCACAGAGGAACAATTCCAATGGTAGAAATGTCCTTGTTTTGCAGATGTTTGCATAGCCAAGCACGTTATTTTCTTAAGAAAGAAGTGTGTTTGACCTTGAACTTGCTTTGATGCGACACCCGATGTCCTCTTGGCACCTGTCACTGCACTGGGTAGGAGTGGATGTGCAGTTTCCTTGGGAGAGCCAGCCGCAGCAACTGCCTTAGTTTCCTCCAGCGGGAGCTACAGGGAGGCATCTGTATCGATTGTTTAACCGACCGACCAACACTGATGTACAAAAAAGCACAAAACATCACAAAGCAAAATTCTGCATGGCTGAGCAAATTTTCCCCACACCCTCTGAACTTCACACATGGATTGTGATGCTGATGAGGTTTGATGTGCAACCGCAGATTATTAGCCTGCCATGGGGTTTAGTCATCCGCTAGTGCTTTCAAGTACCTTGCGGCAGACACATTGCCAAGGCGGAATCATTTGAAGATCTTGGATTTGGGACCTTTGTTGATAGATCAAGACCTGGCACCTTGCCGAAGTTGCTGAAGGTGGTGGGCATGTGATACTTCGGAGTGTGTAGTTGGGCGACAGTCACACTCCGTCAGAATTTGATTTTGGGTTGTGAGAGACCCCAAGTCTCTCAGTGGTGCAGAGCGTTCCTTTTATGCTGGATACCAAGAGGCGGCTGCAGGTAATGCGGCTTCTATGTGTCTCACCGGCTGCTTTGGCAGCAGCTGTAATGTAGTCACCTCCGTCAAGATAAGTCTTGGAGATACTGACACTGTCATCATGGCCTGTACAATTCACATCTCCCCTTTTAGATGACAGTGTCCGGAGTACTGATGGTTTTCATCAAAGTACAACAATACGTGCCAGAACGCAAGCACTTCAGCAGCAGATCAGCAGAGGCATTCATCTTCGTGAGAGCATCAACCAACATTTGTTTCGTTTCAACCCATTTAANTACGTGCCAGAACGCAAGCACTTCAGCAGCAGATCAGCAGAGGCATTCATCTTCGTGAGAGCATCAACCAACATTTGTTTCGTTTCAACCCATTTAAGAGTAACGTTATTTTCACGAATATCCCTTCGAACAATTAACATGTCAATCGCCATTCTTTTGTCTTTAACAACAACACCAACCCCACAAGTATGATCATAAATAGGTTTGTTATCAATAACAACAATCAAACCAAACTTTTCTCTGAAAAACTTGTCACTTGACAACTGATATTTTTCATTCAGTGCCTCTCCCAAAAGTGATCTGAGCCATTCCGCTTCTGAGATAGCTCGCGACATGCCCATGAGCTCTGCGCCCAACGTTGACTGGGTGTGTCGTTCTTGTTTATAGGTTTTTATGTTAGAGGAGATATTCGGTGTGAACCACCTGAGGCAATATCCTTGTCCGCAAACAGAATCATATACCCAGCTTGGCTACGTAGGTCATCTCCATTTGCCCNGAGATATTCGGTGTGAACCACCTGAGGCAATATCCTTGTCCGCAAACAGAATCATATACCCAGCTTGGCTACGTAGGTCATCTCCATTTGCCCATGAGGCGTCAGAGGCCACCAGGAACACACCACGATGAATTGGTATGGACTGCACCACAATATTCACACTGGCAAAGTCCCTAATTTTCGCTACCAGCCGGTTCGCTTCAATGAGATCGCTTACAACTGCTCGTTGTACTCGTTGTTGAAGGAAGGCTGTGTGCACGGCTACATCTGGTCTAGTGTTCCCCATTATCCAATTAGCAGCCCCAATGACTCCCCTTAACTTCCTACGTTCGGGTTCCGTGACGGGTTCATCTTTTTGCTTCCTCCTCTCTTTTGACAACTTGATTGTTTGCACTTGCTCAGCGTATGCCCTTTGATCACAAACAATAGAAAAATCATCATTCTGCTGCAGATTTCTTCCAAGAAACATACCACCACCAATCTTCCAATGTTTAAACGGATACCGACTTTTCAACTGAGAAAGAACTTGTTCATGAAACTCAACAGTACCCCCAATGATCATATCATCAACATGAAGAGCAACACAACCACTCAATTCCCCATTATTGTACCAATAAAAAACACAAGGATCAAGTTCCGACTGGCGCATTCCCAAACTTTTCAGGGTGCTAGAAAAACTGGTCCACCACGCCCTAGGAGCATCACTCAACCCGTACACACACTTGAGAACCTCAACCACATCATCAGAATTTTGATTGGGGACTCCTTCTTTAGGGATCTTCACGAAAAGCTTACCTCCCTTACGCTTCAGGGGTTCCCCTTGTAAAAAGGCTCCCTCCACGTCGGCGATGATCAGCCGCCATTTCATGGACNAGCTTACCTCCCTTACGCTTCAGGGGTTCCCCTTGTAAAAAGGCTCCCTCCACGTCGGCGATGATCAGCCGCCATTTCATGGACGCTAAAACTTGCAAACAGATGGACAACCCTTCCATACTTAAGGTGGGTGACTGTCTTTCCAAATCCATCAAGTCAGGATCAAGGTACCCCTTGATACACCACCTACATTTCAATTCTTTTTTCCCAGGCATGTTAGGATCATCCCGTATGGTTTTCACGAACCGACTTTCAAGAAATCTCTCAGGTGGATAAGTCGCTCGCAGCTCATCAGCAGCAGCACCTACATGAATCTTGATTGACTGAGTTTTCAACAACTTATCCCACTCTTTCAACTTGCTCTCCCCCAACTGTTTGATTTCATCAGGGGTCATGTTCTTTTCAGACACTTCACTATTTTGAGTCATCTGAATCAACATGACCTCATGTGCCTGCGTGTCGCCGTCGGGATACGGTGCTAGTTGAGTTCGTGGAAGTCGCACTTGTCCATGGTCCAGGATGTCGACACTTCGTCGGAGTGCGTCCGAGAGGTCATTCGTCCTGATTGGCCCATATGCCGCTGGAGTTGTCGTCGGTGTTGTCACTTCTGCTCGAGCTTCCCCATACGGAAACACCCTTGCTGTCATCCGAGTTTCTGTTGGTTCTGTCGGCTGCACTATCTCGGCTGCCGTTGTGCCAGCTGGTGAGGTCGGCACCTGGCTCTGCATTTCCATTCTCTCATCTGTACCCATCTCTGTCTCTGCTGTCGGGTCAGAGTTGAATTCCTCTGCAAGGTCCTGCTCAACCTCCAGATGGTCTTGTGGACCTCCATGCTCCATTTCTACATCATCATCTTGGTGTGCTTCTGGACGCGCTGGAGTTCTCACCATCGCCATCTGTTCATCTTCTGGAGGTTCTCCCTCATGAGTGATGTCTGTGAACACTTGCGCTCCTCTCTTTGAGTTGACACTAGTCGACAACAAATCGGTGGTCACCACTTCTATGGCCTGCTTCTGCTCCTCCGTCAAGTGACTGAGTTGCTGCGGTGAACACCGAAGCACTTTGTTGCCATGCCCAACCCAGATCTTCTTTTTGGATTCAAAGAATCCAATGATCCTGGCTGGCCCTTTCCAGGCACCATGCTTGGATTGTTGTTTCCGCCAGTAGAAGACATGGTCTCCAACCTGAAACTCCTTTCTCTCTGGTCTACTCTGACGGTGAACTGCCTTCCGCACCGCCTCCGCCTCATCCATGGCCACGAGCGCACGTCGAGCGGCGATGCGAATGGCTTGAGCCCTTTGGTGGTCTTCCACTCCAGACAGGTACGCATGCTGAAACGGAAAGCTGACATCTTCGCCAAGCAGGCTTTGAGGAATTCTGAGATCACATCCAAACACATGTTGCATCGGAGAGAAACCATGTTTCCTACACATAGTGTTTTTACNTGACATCTTCGCCAAGCAGGCTTTGAGGAATTCTGAGATCACATCCAAACACATGTTGCATCGGAGAGAAACCATGTTTCCTACACATAGTGTTTTTACTCTCACAGACTTGATCAATGAGTTCGTTAACCTCATGTTTGTTACGGGGTTGACACTCCTTATAAGCCCTTTGATAGATATCTTTCCACAGACCCCCATGTTTTTCACAATATCCGTTCTGCCACGGACTCTCAGCAGCCGTGGATTCCACTTGTGTGTTGTCTCTGTCAAACCCAGTCATGACCGGTCCTTCGGGGCCCCCAAACTAAACCACCGTCGCAAACGACCTTCCGTGGACTCCCTGCCCACTTCTTCCAAAATTTCCGGTAAGCATTTCTCACCTCAATTGCCTTGGCACCTTTCCACAACGGAACACAAACTTGAAATTTGAAACCCAGAACCATCACAAATCATATTCAACACTTTAACTTTTTTTTGATCATAAATACCAATCTCAAACGTATCCATACTCACTTGTTGATTAAACCCATAGATTTTTTTGTTTTGACAACCGGATGAGTACTTGGAGGTTTCCGAGAAATACAAACACTACACTGTAAGGCTTTGGTATGTTTGATTGCCGCGGCTGATCGAAGCATGTACAAAAACCGCTCTTGACTGGGGTGACCAAGGTTATTGTGACATCTTTGAATGCTTTCCTTCATTTTCTCACTAACACCTTTGAGGGGTTCCACCACAAGAATTTCGGGGCAATTCCCAACCACAATCTGTTGTTCATGATTTCTCTTAATCCGAATAGCTTTCACCATGGTTTCCACAAGACTTTTGGGGTACACCTGAGCACACATGGTTCTGTTCACCCATTTTCCCCCAACACGAATCTTCCCCTCTAATCTTTCATGGTCATGATCCCCCAAACATTTCTTGTTCAACAACTGCACCATGATTTCATTNGTTCACCCATTTTCCCCCAACACGAATCTTCCCCTCTAATCTTTCATGGTCATGATCCCCCAAACATTTCTTGTTCAACAACTGCACCATGATTTCATTCGTGGTCATGATCCTAGTCCCTTTCTTTTACAATAGCTCACTCACGGGATCTTTCAGCCCAAAACGGCATTGATCAAATTCCACTTCCAAGACTTTGGGGTGCTCCCTCAACCGTTTCACACACGCTTCCCCCCAACTCTCAGCCGGTTTAGGGTGTTCGTAGCTGNCATTGATCAAATTCCACTTCCAAGACTTTGGGGTGCTCCCTCAACCGTTTCACACACGCTTCCCCCCAACTCTCAGCCGGTTTAGGGTGTTCGTAGCTGAAATCACGACCCTCATGCAGTTGAAGCTCACAAAC
Organism: Symbiodinium sp. clade C Y103; assembly: GCA_003297045.1. Lineage (NCBI taxonomy): Eukaryota > Dinophyceae > Suessiales > Symbiodiniaceae > Cladocopium > Cladocopium sp. clade C. The sequence continues at coordinate 112,033 of BGPT01000522.1, read as the reverse complement.
TTGAATGGCAAACTGAAGCAACACCTGACCTTCAACTCTTCGTCTCCACCTTTCCTCGGACTCACCTTTTTCTTTTGTGAGTCGCTGCATCGGGCTGAAAGGACCGCATGGTGGCGACACATGAACATGTTTCGGCTTTTCAATTCGGATTTCATCCAAACATTGCTTCCTGTGATCCGCACGCAGGAAGTCCCATCCTGAATGGATGTCATAGCTCTTGCCGCCACGGAGCCCTTTCCTTTNCAAATTTCCCATGTTCCCCATGACTTGTCTCTCGATCACAGTCCCGCTTGTGTTGGTCACAAGCATGCACAAAGTTCAAATTTCGTTGCAGACTTCTTCGAGTCCGCCTGGACATGGTGTGATCTGATCGATGTTGGTCACCGGTCAATCGCCCATGCACCTGGCCAGCACCACCAGAGCGTCCGGACGGTGAGCCATCTTCTGGAGGCGCTTCTGTTTCTTGACCATCTCGTGCTCCATCAGCATTGAGGTCATGTTGCCCCACTTCTCCGTCACTGCGTCCTCCTTTGCTTTCTGGCTCACCACNGCGCTTCTGTTTCTTGACCATCTCGTGCTCCATCAGCATTGAGGTCATGTTGCCCCACTTCTCCGTCACTGCGTCCTCCTTTGCTTTCTGGCTCACCACATCCCACTCCATGTCCGTCTCCTCCAGCTCCATGTGTCCCCGAACTTTGCCCCGATTTCCGGTGCCCTTCACCTTCGGCATGACTGGCGCCTGGCTGGTTGACTTCTGATCTCCCTGAACTCGCTCCATCTTCTTCTGATCCACAAAGGCGATGAACACTCGAAACTGCTTCAGCATCCTGCTGCTGTCGCTGTTCAGGTGAGCACGTAACCATCCCACATAGTTCTTGTCGGTCATGTAGATCTCCTTGAACGTTTTCTCCTTGCCCTTGTACTTGCCCACTGTCATGACTGTGTTCGGTAGCACTGGATTGCCTTTGGAATCGTCGTCGATCTCTGGCTGGTTGTCTAGGCTCCCCATGGTCGCCGGTTCCGTCTGGATCTCTGCCAGCATCTGGAGAATGGCTGAGTTGACCGGCATCGGAGTCTGGCTCCCTGAAGCACTTGCGTAGGCCATGTTCACCACGACGCACACTTGAGACAGGGTTATCAGGGTTATCAGGGTTTCTTGAACCACAACTTTTTTGTTCTAATTCATCGACATCATAGATCCTAGTCACATGACTATCCTTCGTCCCCTTATCCCCCCTACGCTTCGTGGTGGCATCAGCAGCAAGGCAGTCAGACGTGCTAGCAGCTCTGGCACCGAAATCAAAAAGCTTGATCGCATAATGACCCTTCAAGGTTTCCTCAAGTTCAGCTTCAATTCCAAACTTCTCAAAAAAAACAACATCACGATTCATATCCATCACTGCTCCGGCTTGTCTTAAAAATTCCTTGCTCAAAAGCAAGGGAATTTCCTGACCCTTGTCAGGAAGAATGGCAGCTTTTACCACGATCTTCTTGCTCTTGACACATGCTGGAATCATGGCTCCTTCATGCGACATCAGCGTGCCGGCATTTCCAAACCTAAACTCGTTGGAAATTTTTTTTCTCTGAACTCTCAAACCAAACTTCTACAAATGGGATTCGATCCTGGAGAGAGTTTCCTTTCCAACAAGAGTTTTCCTACATGCCGTGTCTGGCACACCACACAGTACAAGACTTTTGTCTCGCAAAAACTGGTCACTCAGTAGCGCTTCTAGATCATGTTTAACTTGAGCTTCACTCTTGGACTCAGGCCGCCTCTTGTCACTCGACTGGTTCTTCTGCACCACTGGAAACTGGTCTCCAAAGCGCTGACGGTCACACAGAAGGCATCCCAAAGCTCCTGCGTCTTCGCATCCGCATCTATGAAGAGCACCTCCTTCCCGCCATCCTTCGGTTTGTGGTTGGAGCTGGCACTGGGCTTGTTGGGACACTCTCTTCGCCAGTGTCCTAGCTGCTTGCACACGTGGCACCGTGTGCGAGCCTTCAAAGACTCAATCCGGCCCTGCACTGACCCGGAAAATCTAAACTTCTCCGTCTTGGTCTTCTCCATAGATCGGGGGTAGTACCCACGGTTTCTCTTCTGCTCTTGCATCCTTTTCCTCACTTCGGCATACGACTCAAAGGCTTCCAGGATTGACTCATCGTCATAGTCTTCCTGAGCCTGTAAGTCTGCGGCCAGGACATCCATGGCCTTCTGCTCATCATCTTCGTCATCGTCCTCAAGCATCTCTGGTTCCGCCTGGAACACATCCTTGGTACCTCTGGACTGATTGCACTTGCCCTCGGGAAAGACACTCTTCGTCGCAGAGATCACCTTGTCATACTCTAGTTTGCCGCTTGTTGCTGTGAGGATCATGCTCTCAGCAGCTTGATCCAGTCTCAACTTCTTCATGAAAAGGAACCCTAGCACTTCCTGTGGCAGCTTGACCTTCACCTCTTCCAACTTGCGGCGCGCGGCTTCATGGCGCACCATGAACTGTCGATACAGCTCACCATTGCGAATGGTCAGGTCATAGAAGTAAGTCTTGAGAGCAGTCTGCATCAGGTCAATGTCCTGCATGCCATACCGCTCGTCCAGCACTTCCCATATGAGCTTGTCTCCGCCTTCATCACACAGCTTTTCAACAGGCAAATGTTCAAGTGCTGACTCCGCTTCACCCGCCACATATGACATCAGCTTGGGTCCAAATTTCTTTTCACTCATGGTCATCAGCTGAGCTCTTCGCTTCCACATGCGGTACCGTTCTGGTTGGGTACCATCAAAACATTCTAGTTTCTGACGCTCCCCGCACTCCTCATCGCCAGCACCCATGGCTGCACCCTACCGAAGCCCGGCGGTCGCCCCGCAGGGCTCCGCTACCACTGAGAGACCCCAAGTCTCTCAGTGGTGCAGAGCGTTATCTTTTTTATGCTGGATACCAAGAGGCGGCTGCAGGTAATGCGGCTTCTATGTGTCTCACCGGCTGCTTTGGCAGCAGCTGCAATGTAGTCACCTCCGTCAAGATAAGTCTTGGAGATACTGACACTGTCATCATGGCCTGTACAATTCACAGTTGGTTTAATGACCAGGGGATGCTGGATTGAATTGAAAGGTCCTTCCCTTTCCTACTTTCTTATACGGACTACGTCTGTTGCTTTCAGGGAATTTCATTTTTGAAGATTTCTGCGCTTGGGATCGTCAACTGACAAAGGCAAAAGGCCTTGAGAAAAGGTCTTGAGTTGCGGCACGTCTGTCGGAACTCAAGTCAAGGGTCGGTATGTGCCAAGATGAGCATAGCAAGGTCACCAATCAAGACTTCTTGGAGTACCTGAACGAAAGCCGCGACTCGGCTCAGTGCATGTAGTTCGCGCGAGGGTAGAGGAAAGTATTTTCGAAGGATAGGGCCTGAAATTTGAGAATTGCAGGCGATGCATGGTGACAACTCATGACTCGATAGAACTTGCAAATTCCAGTCCAGATTTGCCACAGTTGAGTCGGCATGGAGTGAAACACTTCGTGGCTTGAGCGCAATCAGGTTATCAACCTTCGGATGGATTCAACTTCTTGAAGCATTGGAAAAACGGGCGCCCAAAGCCAGGCAGGTAAGCTGGGTACGCTTCCAAAGCTTCCAGTTGGTCGAATGGAAAGGCCATGAAAGGTCATCAGAGCCATCTGCGGAAAAGTTTCCCATCTTGTCCATACAAGGAGGCAGATTTGAAACAGACGAATGTGTGATACTGTGGGTGTGCTAATATGATTGCAATTTTTGACAAGACCTTGAAGTCCTTTGAAGAAAACAACAATGGGCTCGGCCACACAGGCGATGAGCTCAAGCCTGTGGTCAACCTGGGCCTGGAGGTTGGGTTAGAGGGAAGCGCTGCGCGTCAAGGGAGTACCAAGGGTTGTGGCTGATAGGCAACTTTTGTCCAAGAGCATTTGCTGGTTTTCCACTACATGAATTGCAAGCAAGAACGGTGCGTTTCTCGCTTTGCAGTGCCATGAAATATCATGAAATATGTCTTAAGCTGAAAGTTTTGCGGAGGAAGCACGGGCATTCTGCAACTTCTATGGCAAGCGTTTGCCGCACAGCATCTTTGATGCAAGGCCTGAAGTTGTTCGTAGCGTTAACATTTTTTCCCCGGAAACTGCAACAAATCATGCTGAAATTGTACAGACATCGGCCAAAATACTTCTTTATCTACGAAAGGAACATTTACCAGTGACACAAGCCGAAAGCTGTTCTTGATATTTGAGTCTCAGAGCAGACCCTGTAGATGCTCAACCAACCCTAAACATGGTGGAAAAATGTTTTCGGTGTCCAAGTATCTCAGCAGTGTTGTGCCCTTCCCCAGTATCCAGCAAGTTCTAGTCTGCTCCAAGGCTTTCCTGCAACCCTGCACCACAAACACTAGTGGAGACTGCGAAAATGTAGGCTGGCCCTTTGATAGCACGGTCGAAATGTACTTTGCACCGGGCTGTCAGTTGAAGGGCCCAATTATCCAAATGCCAAAAACCTGGAAAGAAACTGCCAGCTGTTTTCTGAGGCTATGAGTGGCAATATGCTGCTCAGGGTTCTGATGGTCGCATATATCCTTGGGGCCATACAGACGTCATGGATAGCACACCGGGGCCAGGTGCCTTGCCTTGCTTCCAGTCAGGGTGCCATGTATTGAGTCCATCTCCAAATTGGAAACGACAGATGTCAACGCTGGATGTTCGAACTCAAACATATTCATATAATTTCTATTTCATGACAGAACCTTCTTATCATATTGCTCTGGTCTTTTAACAATCATGACCGATTGCTTTCGCACCACAATCAAGAGCACGGAATTTTGCATGGCGCCAAACATGCCTGTGCAGTTCGTTTTTCGCTCGTGATGTAGCTGTCCCTGGACCGCTAGTGCTTTGATCAAGGCTTTGATAGGTCCATGGTGGTCCATATAGTCATGGTCCACCTTGCCATGAACCAGAAACTGCATAAGGATCTAAAGCATGTGACGACCATGATAGTTCATGATAGTTCCATATAATAGTTTCTAAATGCTCCAAACCATCCCAACCACACTTTTAAGCAGACTTGCTCCCAGGGCAGCTATTCGACATACTGCTATTCGACATACTTACGCAGTTGTCCCAGTCTTACTCCGTGACGGAGTTGCTTGCCCCATGATTTTTCCGAGCATCCCTTACCTATCTCCACTTTGCTATCCCTCTGAAACTAGACCATCAGTATGAACGCGTCGACCAATATCTTAATCATTCTGTGCAGGGGACACACTACCACGACAGCACCATGTTCATGCCCGCGTACTGCACAATTTGACATCAAGATAGGGTGGAAGGCTCACATGGTTAGCTACAGGAGTCTTGACTCAAGTCGCATCTTGTTGAAAGTGCATATTAGAGTGCCACCCGCATGCAAAACGCAGTTTTTACATGCTTTTACTTGTTGCCTGTGATTCACTACTTGTACCGCATCTTGGATTTGGCCGCTTTTTCCAGGATTGACTTAGTTCCATAGTTCACATGCTTCTTTCTGGGCGGTGTCTTTCTTCTTCTTCTTCTTCTTCTTCTTCTTCTTCCTTGTTTTGAGGTCTGGTGGGGCCTTGCCAGACTATGCTTTTGGGTCTCGTTTTGTACTGCTATTGGCATCGTTTCTTTTTGCTGCCTGATGGTATGTTTGCTCGTGTAAATTTATGCAGAGCAAAAAGCACACCATGTGCCCGTGTACGTTGCCAATCTCGCTGGGAACTTGAAGGAAGACAGTGCATTCTGACTGCATACGTGATGTGCCTTAGGGTTTCCACAGTGCCTTCCACACAAGATGTGCATAGAGAGGCGTGATATGGTTTAAGTCGACGCCCTTGTAGGAGCAACGAGCTGAAGCTTTGACAGTCCTGCCGCCCACCAGACCCAAGACCCCAAACACATACCATCTTTGACAGCGCAGGAGGAAACTGAGGAAACACTGCTGATAATGAGAAAACGGAACTGTCACACGACAGCCTCGAAGGGTGGACATAAACTACCTTTACGAAATGTTGCGACGAACCCCCCTTCTGCACTTGGGACTTGCAACTCCTCAATCCTCACCACCTTCAGCTTCACTCCTTCACGCACAGGTTGCTTCTGTTTTAGTGTTTCAAGGAATGAGGAAGTTGCACTTAGTATCACAAGATATCAACACATTTGGCCCAAAGGCATTGTGCGCAGATGAGGCCACGATGCAGTGAGGATCGGTGAGCATCCGAGAGGGAATTCGCCTTTTGGCCTTCGTGACATGGTGGGAAACGTGTGGCTGGGCTTGCAACAGTTTACAATGGTTTGCATATGAATGATTCTGAATGCATAGCGGAATTTGAAATGACTGCAATTGACTTGAATCAGTGTGGCTATCCGCATCCAATTGTTTCGCAGACATTCAGAGTTGCCCTCGGAAGGCCGTCCAGGATACCTTGTGGAAACTGTCCCAACGCAGGGATAGTGACTATACACGTTAGACAGTTGAGAATTGGAGAAAAAGTAAGACAAGCTAAGATAGGACAAGGTATGACGAAGCATGAGTCTTGTCCCAGATACCGTTCTGCATTATGAGCGCAATTGAGGTGGCAATACACCGACTCTTTTCGTGACGAGCACACCAGATCCGTATTGCTGCGAGGAAGCAGCCGCTACCAGCCAAAGGTGTCTGAGAAGTTCCCCTCCAGAGCTCAATCGTTGAATTGGCCACCTGGATCCACCTGGCACTGCTAGGAACGGCTTTGGAAATGTGGAACTCAGTGAAATTCAATGTGTGTTCATGTCAGTGACATTGAATTCATTTGGACACTTTCTTCGTGTTGGAGAGATGGTACAGCTGAGCCATTAAACTTAAACATATCCTTTGTTGGTGGTTGGTTATTAAAATGGGCTATACCCCTGGATTCAATAGGGATTGTCGAAACCCATTACCAGGGATGCCTTTCAACCAGTATACTCAGTATATATAGTGGGAATGGGAAAATGAGAAACTGACGAGATAGACTGCTAGACTTATTTTTCATGGCTCAGCTGGAAACTGCTCTGCTGCTAAGTCTTTCTGGGTCGACCATATTTTTGTCTGTTGACGGCCGTTGACGGCCAGGTTTCCTAAGCATCAAGCAAACCATATACTGATACCGGTTTACAGACTTGTGTTTGGATAAATGTGTGAGTCTCGATTGGCTTTTGGAAGATGTTGTGCGAATTACATACAATTCTTGGAAGGAGCCTCTCCTTGACACTTAATCTCAAGTGAGTTTCCTTGCAGACCTGTCCTGATCATTTTTTTGTATTGCATGGCTCCAACTTGCCACAAAAATGGTTTTTGTATATTTTTGTTCTCCTTTCGCACAGCCTTACGCAACCAACACCAAGTGCGTGGACTTGAGGTATTTTCCGCCAGCCAGGGAGCTGAACAAACATTCCAAGTATTTCTTGATGAGTCACTTTGACTTATGGCAGGGCACCGTGGAGCCTTGCATGCTGACCCCATGGCAGAGGATTAATTTGTTTGGAGTTCGTCAGGACTTAGTGCGCCCACCTTCAATTTCTCATGTAGAATACTTGGATCGCGTTGTAGCCAATATTCAACCGAAAGACTTAGTCCAGTATCGATTGGTCGCTTTTGCACAAGAAAAACAGACTTCAGCTTCAGACTGCATCCAGGTCATTCGAACACTATTAGACTATAGGATAGATGACTGCTGGTATCAAGACTGTGCAGATAGTCACGAAAAGGAGACAAACACTGAACTTCAACTTAATTCAAGATGGCGATGGATTTTGAAATGGCTTTTCACAGCCGGGTTTTCTGGCCTTAGATCTTGAATTGCTGCCTTTCAGAAGCCAAGGCAACAGCTATGAACGAGCTGGCACCCTGGGCTTTCGTTGTGCTGCAGACGTGCATGGTGGTGCTCCTGCACCATACCACTACAGGCAGTTCGACATTGAGTTCGTTTGAGTCTCTGCTTATCTATCTTATTTCTGCTTAGTTTAGCCCAAAGAGGGAGACGACAGGTGAGAGGCTCCTTAAAGCAGTCGTAGATTGGAACAGTTTTTGATTGTTTTTCGATTCGTGACCAGGCCTAGCTGGTTCAAGGTACGCCTGATAAGGCGGCTCTCTTACGTCAGCTAGTGCTAGGATGAAAATCCGAACCCAGATGCATGAGCAAATGATTCGCAGCCACTGGTTGAACGTCACAAAATGATCAAAAGGAAGTTTAGTTTAGTTAGAAAACATCCGAGTTACGGACGATTGTCATGGGTAGCATTACCACCATCATGTCAACCACATCATCATGTCAACCACATCATCATGTCAACCACGCATCATCAAGTAATTGGCAAGTGTAGCAATTTGGGAACGTGTTAATTCACGGGCGAAAAAGCACTCTCGGGTGCGAAACCTTGAGTTTTTTTCGGGTAAAGTGGCTTCCGTGGGCGCTGAAGTAGGGTCTCTGTTTCCGCGGTTTTGGGGCTCGATCTGGATAAGTTGTCGACAAAAAGTGTGCAGGACTGTAGCGAGAGGTTGATTTCATATACAAACCGCAAAAACCGAGCCGTTCGGAGCACTTTTGGAAGATGAGGTTGGCAAAATGTGCACCGCGCTGTAGCGAGAGTTCGATTTCACAAAAAAATGCGAAAAATTGAAGGATCGGAGCGGCAGAAAACCGTCCCCATGTTCAGCGCTGCGCGAATGTAGGTCGATTTGGTGCGGCGCTCCTGCTATGCGAGTTTGCAACTGGGTGTGACAAAACGCATTGGCACGGGTGCGCGCAGCAAAGCATGAGTGATGCTGCGACGCTCCTGGTAAGCGGGATTGCAGCTGGAGGTTGCTAAACGCAGTGTAACAGCTGCGCGAAAGGTATTTCTTCACCATAGTGCTGCCCTTGTGCTATGCGGGATTGCTGCTTGACATTGCAAAATGCATTGTGCTGGCTGAGCGAAGAGAAGAAGTGGGTTGCAGAAGCTACGGAGGAGGTAGCTGGGAGGCAGCCCAGAGCAGAAGTAGCCTAGAGAAGCGGCTGCTCAGAGAAGAAGTAGCTGAGGGAAGATCAGCGAAGAGGTCGCTCAGTGAAGGAGTAGCTCAGCAAAGAAGCTCACTCATCCATCCACCCCCCATCCACCAACTCAATCATTCGTTCATTCGTTCATTCGGTCATTCATTGACTCATCGATTCAGTGGTTCATTGATTCATTGGCTCATTGATTCAGTGAATTCATCGACTGATTGACTTATTGGTTCATTGATTCATTGATTCATTGGTCGTTGATTACCTGATTCATTGCTTCATTGATTGATTGACTCGTTCATTCGTTGATTCATTGATTCATTGACCTGTTGTTGCATTGATTCATTGGTTCGCTGATTCGTTGATTCGTGCGGTCATTCATTCATCGCATCATTGATTCAGTATATTAGTTCATTGATTCAATGATTCACTGACTCATTGATTCACTGTTTCATTGATTCATTAATTATTTCATTGGCTCACTGATTCATTGGTTCATTGATTGGTTGATTCACCGATTCATTGATTGGCTGATTCACTGATTCATTGATTCACTGGTTCATTGGTTCATTGGTTCATTGACCCGTTGATTCATTGATTGCTTGATTACTGAGTCATTGATTCATTGATTCACTGATTGGTTGGTTCACTGATTCAGTGATTGGCTGATTCACTTCATTGCTTCACGCATTGATTGGTTCATTTATTCATTGATTGGTTGATTCATTTATTCATTGACTCATTGATTGGTTGATTCACTGATTCCTTGCTTCATTGATTCATTGTTTCATTGATGCATTGATTGGTTCATGTATTGATTGCTTCGTTTCTTCATCCCTTCACTGAGTCATCGTTTCATGGGTTCATTGATTCATACATTCATTGGTTCATTGATTCATTCATTCAGTCTTTCATGTCAGGTCAGTGGCATCTCAACAACCATTTGTGCATTCGTTGATGCACCTCACAACTTCAACACTTCGTTGCTTCTGCATCTCAAAGATTTTCTTATAAGCCAACTTCTTCCTATATATAGTTGTTTTATTTCTTTTGAAAGTTCCGCCCCGGCATGGGCCGGGCACTACCGGGTTGAACACTCATGTCAAACATGGCGCAAATTGCTGCAACATGCTGTGGCATTTTTGTCAAATCTATTTAACTTTTTCGCACCTGAAATTGACACCTGATTTAGACACCATTGTGCGATGTCTTGTTCACAGTGTCTGGCAGAGCCAGACGGTCTGCACATTGGAAGTCAACGCGGAGGCTCAGATCTTCCAAACCACTACAAATACGCACATTGGCACCGTAGAGAAATTTCCATGCATTTTTTTGCTTGTGCCCATACCACAAACTAGTCTTGCCTCAAATATGAAAGATGAGGCCAAGAAGGTAAGATGTTTTTGTCATTCATGGCTTGCAGCACTGCTGCCAGCTGCCATATGGCAAAAGTGGATGGTCTTGCTCGTATTGCTTCCGATGCCGGGCATACCAACATTTGCAGCGCTTGCAATGGAAAATGTGGCAACCGCAAGTGTACTTTTCTCCTTGGGCAAGTCCAATGTGTCGCGGGCGTGGGGCAAAAATCTACACAAAGAGTGAAGGTTTCATGACTGTTGCAATTGGCCATGCTGGTGTATTGCAACTACCCTGCAGCTATTGCTGCTGAAGTCTCAAAGAGTGCCAAAGGTCAACTCAAATTGCATATGTCCAGTGATGAAGAAAACTGCCGATTGCATTTTCTTTCAACAATTCCGAACCAAGGAACTAGAGATATCACAAGCACTCTTTCTATTGACAAAATATTTTGGGACACTGCTTTGAAACCAAAAGAAGTATACATACAAGATAGTGCAAGACTACAATCTACTTCTCAGCTACTCGATTCTTCTCGATTGTATTTCTTCATGAGTGGTGCTCCATTGCCAACTCTACTGATGGCTGTGGGAATCCGACCCACAGCTGGGCGCTGTTCACATGGTTCCCAAGCTCCGAGATGAGTCAAAGGACACAATCTCGGCTTCGATTATGGCGCATGTGTACCGTACAGGTGTCAAAGCGGCTTAAATCAGAGTGACTGCTTTTGAAACATTTTCGCATCCAAGACTTCAATGGGCATGGCCGCGAGGCTTACTTAAACGTTTGCAGTTGCTGATTCTTTCAAGACGCTACCCGTCCAACTGCAGCTGGGAGGACATCCCCATTGCCAGAGCCCACTTCAGCGGATGCTTCGAGGCCGAGACTTCAATGATTTGTCGATATTCGTCGACTATTTGTTCAATGTTTGTCTTCTTCTTTCGATGGAGAAGATAAAAACAGTCCCTACTGACGGAATATCAGCCTGACCATGTCAAGATTCATGTCACAATCTCGCATCAAAGTTTTTAATACTTCTTTGCGGTCATTTGTCACAGATTTGTTTCTTATTCGATTTCATTTTAAATTCCTGAATTAAAACATATCAATACTCATTTCAACAAAAAGATCAGTTGTGACATGTTTCCCTGTTTTTGTAATTTGATTTTGTGAGGCAAGGCCCCAGCCACGCATCGGAGGCAGGGTGAATACTTCTCGGGAGCATTGGAAGGAAATGAAGGAAACAGGGCGAAACAGGTCAGGAGATGTGCTAATTGTACTGGGTGATGTTCAGAGGCGTGCCAGATCATTGATGTTCGATATCCGAAGCGCATCCTAGGCATAGTTAGAGCATCTTGTTGTGCATGCGCTGTTCAATCAACATGATGTATTTCTGTTGAACCCAAGTGTTCGCAGGAGCTGAGGCTTACTGCTGGAAGATGCTCCGCCTCCGAACAGACGCTTCATGGAGGCGTGGGGAACTTTTTTAGTCTGTTGGATTCTGTTTCTTGCCATGTCACCAGAGAATTGAGCAATTCGGAAGGCAGAAAAGCAGTAGAATGGATTAGAATGGCTTAGAATGGCCTCTTCCTGCTTCAGGGCCTTCTCCTTTGCCAGAGCAAACGTCCGCTGTCGAGTTTTATGCCCCGCTGGGCTCGCTTTGAGTTGTGCCGGCAGGGTTAGTGGTGGCTGTTTTTGCTGGGATGGGATGAGCCTATTGGGGTACATTCGGTACAGTACATCTATGTACATCTTCCACGAGGGTACTGTAATGTACTGATTTTCGAGCAAACTCTCATTCGGTCAACTTGTGTGAAAGCGCCCGTGACCAACCTCTGCGCATAACCTGTGGATAGCTGCCGCAACGATGAATTCAGGAAACTTTCTCACCTTGAGCGAGATTTTAGGATGGGACATAGCTTCAAGGGTGAGCACGGAATAGCACGGAGTTGGTGAAAGAAACTGTCACAACTGAAACTTGTTGCGGGCAGTCAAGCTTCTGCTAGGACATGGCGGCAGACGATGAGCCAGGTGCATCCCGAATGCAGAAAATGGGTGTCCAAGCTAGACGCAAAACGAGCAAGAGAAACAGGATAAGCATAAGTCAGTGGGTAAGCTATTGAGCGATGACCGAAACTTTCCGCAACAGTCACCACTTATACATGTCACAAAGCATTTCTTCTCAAAATGGAAACAAGCTGGTGACGCTCCGATTTGTTCGTTGGAGTCACTGCACGCACCTTGGAGGATTTCCTACAAAGACATGGTGTGGGGAGGTAATAAGGGGCGGGGCTTTCCACTGTCCACCTTCCGCAAAGAAACGTAAAAGGAGAGTGAGTCTATTGCAAGAGTATTCAGTAAGACGCAAACCACAGCAAGTGATTCGAATGATTGGTCCAACATGGTCGGAGTGTCCATATCTGTTCATGTGGTCGACCGCCGTCGACACTGCTGTGGACCGTTTTCTTCCACTGAGTTTGCAAACTGTGCATTTCGTGGAGGTGACCGTGCTGCTTCGGTGGCTTCCGAGACATGGGACGAGCAGAAGGCTACGAGTTGCACATAGTTGCACTATGATGCTGCACCCATTTCACATCCAAACACATCGAAACAACGATTCGCAGTCTTTGAAGATACGGGACATTTTGTCATGGATATATCCATTTTGGGGCACAACCTCACGTTCATGAATTGTTCATGGCTTCATTGATTGAGAAAACAAGGCAACAGTTTCTCTCTGCCTCTTGTGGTTCCTCTAACAGTAACATTTCCGGCGGAGTTTCTGCCAGAGCCAGTTGAGTTTCAACCCAAGCAATCCAAAACATCTAACCTTCTTGGCTACACTCCTTGTGAATGAAATGTCAACTGTGGAACACGGTCTCCCCCTCTCTGTGTCTCTCTCTCTCTCTCACCCTCTCTCAACGTCTCCATCCAACCAACGCAATGTGTGGATATGTGCGGTGTCCCAGATTGTGTGTGTGTGATTTTCTGTCAGGTGCAACACATTTCTGCTGGTCTCGAGTTCTTGGGCTTTGTAGAGAACAAGAAGCTGGTCTGGACGACTCAGACTTTGCAAAAGCTTTAATTTGAGGCCCACTGAGATGGCTCAAAACGACTCAAAGATGTTCAAAGGATCTGAGTGACTTTGACTCACAGTGGCTCTCTGTTTGGGACTGTCGGCTCTTGACTCTGATGGCTTGGAGCGCAGGGCTCTGACCAAACCGTTTGTGTTTTTTTTGCCATTGAGTCTGATAAGAGTCATTATCAGTGACACATCGTTGACTTGGTGCTGTGCTCAGACAGCACGTCCAATTGAGTCTTGCTCAGGTGCCAGCAGTCTCCTCCTTTCGACGGATGCTGAAAAAGTTCTGGGCACAGATGGACCACCGCGGGTTGCGGAAAGGCAAACAGAAACAGGACAAAATCAACACTGTAAAAGATCCTTTTTTCAGATCTCGTGGCAAACACTTCTCAATCTTGTGGTATAGTTCTTAAATGTTCTTCGAGTTGTGATAAGCACCAAATAAATCAGTTCCAACTGACGAATCAACACAGAGTTGTGACACATATGGAGCCTGCGAAAGAGCCGCAGACGCAATAAAGATGAGGGCTGGCCAAACAGACCTTTAGTCATTGTAGAGCGCAGATCTGAATTTGATCTTGACCTATGTTTGTTAAGAGCTGCTCATTCTAGGATGCAAGTAGCTTTGCGTAAGAGTAGAGCTTTTTCCCTGGTGAATCATCCGAAAGCCGCCAGATTTGGGCGTATGCAACAATTCCAAACTGAAGACATTCCTTGAGTCCTGCAGGGAATATATCGCATAGAAACAGAACAATTAAGTTTTCCTTGGAAAGCTATTACACATTGTCAGGTCTGCTCGGACCGCTGCACGACACAAAGAGAAGGACAGAAGCGCCATTTTTTGGGTCGGACTTCTTTTGGGAGTTTTTTTTGGGAATATATTTTCTCTTCGATTTGGCTTTGGGGTTTGGCTTCTGACTTACCATTAAAGCAGAAAATATATAGCTTTATCTTGAATTCAATCTGAATTAGTTTTGCACTATGTCTGAGTTAGTTTTAATCTAAATTAAGTTAGGTTTGAATTGAAATTCAATTGCTTTTAATCTACATGTATTGTTTTTCAAGACTAATTTAAAGCCAATTCTAAATGCAATCTCAATTGATTTAGAATTCAATCTAGAGCAATTTTCATTCAAACTTAAGTTATTTCAAAATAAGTCAACATTGTTTTTTAATACCAAAATTCAAACCAATTTTCGATGAAATCTACATTTACATCATTCTAATATTACATCGTCTATACAACTCAATTTGAAATCAATTTTAAATCGATTTTAAATCCAATCTAAGTTAAATACCAAATCAAAATTGAATTGATTCTGAATTGAATTCACATATATTTTGCTTTCAATTTCAATCAATCTTAGATAGATTTAGATATATTTAGCTCAATGTCAACTTAATTTTAAGCTAAATTTGAATTAAACCCAAATCGATAGTACTGTAATTTTGAATCAATTTGTCATTAATTTCTAAATCAATTTGAAACTACGTCAATTTCTAAATCATGTATGACATTATTCTTAATTAAACTTAAGGTAATTTAACATTGAAGTTAAAACAATTTCAAACTGAATCAAACTTATTTCAGATCAAATTTGAATTAATCTCTGAATAGCCTTGCTAAATCAATTTCAATTTGAATTTGCATTTGTTTCACGTGAATCTAAATTGATACCAATATTCAACTAAAGTTATCTTAGTTTCACATTTGCCACCAGGCAAAAGAATCAACTAAAACCATTGGAGAATACGCAGCTCCCAGACCCGGAAAACAAGAAAAACAACCCAAAATACCAACAATAAATTCCAAGCCCTCCTTCTGTCCTTCCTGCGACCCTTTTCCTCGGCTTCTTCATTTTTGTCAGTGTTTTTGTTGGGGAACGCCGTCGTCTGTGCACGCGGAAACCGGCTCATCTGTGCACGTAGAGAAACCGGATCGTCTGTACCTACCCTAGTTTGCATAGTTTCCTGCTTTTCTACGGTTTGAAGGTTTCCACGGTTTCCATGGTTTCCATGGTTTCCATGGTTTCCATGGTTTTGTACGGTTTCCAAAGTTTCCATGGTTTCCATGATTTCCCTTCGGTTTTCCACTCGTTTTCTGCGGTTTCTATGGT
>BGPT01000522.1:66373-93446 GCA_003297045.1 Symbiodinium sp. clade C Y103 | reverse complement strand
ATAGCAAGTTTGCGAACCGCTACCGCGGTACTCTACTTTCATAGCAAGTTTTCGAACCGCTACCGCGCTACTTGCAGAGTTCTGCGGCGTCGAGAGGTGTAATTTCACAGTAACGTTCCAGCTGCCTTCCAGGAAAAAAACAGCTTCCCACACGTGTGTTGGTGTCTTGATCCCGTTTTTGTGTGCGCAGTTGATCCCCTTTTTGTGTGCGCAGTTGATCCTTCTAGTGTGCGCAAATGATCCTGTTTCNTTGTGTGCGCAGTT
Organism: Symbiodinium sp. clade C Y103; assembly: GCA_003297045.1. NCBI lineage: Eukaryota > Dinophyceae > Suessiales > Symbiodiniaceae > Cladocopium > Cladocopium sp. clade C. The sequence continues at coordinate 93,182 of BGPT01000522.1, read as the reverse complement.
GATCCCCTTTTTGTGTGCGCAGTTGATCCTTCTAGTGTGCGCAAATGATCCTGTTTCTGTGTGCGCAAATGATCCCTCTCCCTCTAAGCACTACAGTAAATAAGAAAAATCGCACCTGCTTTGAATTGAGATAGACAAGGAATTATTTGCAAACCTTCGCATCGTGTATATGCCAAGGCGACAAAACAACATGTGTGCTGAACTTCAGGTCACCATGCTGAGAGAGCTGCTGTTATAGATTCAACGGGACAGAACATGTGATGCAAGACAGCAATGATGGGCACCAAAGTGGGGGTAACTGAGGTTTCATGCCAAGGAAGCATTCCAATGATTTCCAGCCCTCTGGGGAACAACCCAAATCACCAAGACAAGCCCAACGTAATAGCAGGCAGTCAATCTCTGGGTGGTCCAACTGAGGGATACCGCCAGCTGTTGACTTCCAGCAACAACACCTGGAAGTGATGGGAAGTGCTTGCCAGAATCAAGGCAAACACGTTTTTGTTTGAAGTCCAGGCCTTGTCCTCTTCCTGATGAAAACCACCTATGGGCCTCACACCAGCGTGGCAGATCCAGTCGATACATGGAAGAAACAAACAGTCGTCAAGGATTGTCAAGGGCCTAAGGGATCACTGAAACGGTTGAACCTGGTTGTGTTGTACGATAAGAGTTCAATGAGGCTGGGGACCCTGCGCATAGTGACCTTCATGCAGCACTGAAATTTCCATCAATCAAATGATCAGGCCTTCACTCAACACATTCCAAGTCAAGAATCTTGCCTCCACTGAACATCCGCTGTCCAACGACTGAACCTTGGCTGCACTGCATACATTGTATACATTGTTTCCTCTTTTGCAAATTGGTCAAAATGTCGAGCATCCAACGTGAATAGTTCACCAAAATGTAGTTCCTTCCCATCAGGTACAAGGCAGGCTACAGAAATCTAGAAGACACCTTTTGTCTGTTGCAATCTATCTCATCCCACTTTCTTCTAAAGTATGAAACAAAACGATGCTCCTGGGACAAGGATCTCCACCGTCAAGGGATGGAAAACATTCTGCAACCTGCGAGCACGTAGGATTTAGAAAAAAGTCGAAGTTTCGGTGGGACCTGAGCTCCTTGCATCAGCACGGAACGCATCCTCGTCCAAATTGCCCGCACCTCAGTTAATCAAAGGTTTTCATATCCAAAGCATGTCTTGTTAATTATGAAGGAAAATGGCCCATGTTTTTAAAATACTGGGTTGCTGGCTTTTGATCTGGACATCAAAATCTAACAATCGGAGCCATTCCGCTAGAAGCGCCAAGGGAGCTCCATCATACCTGCATCTGAAGCAATCGTGCACAGCAGTTGCATAGGTGGCAACAGGATCCAGGTCTGAATCGGTGTGGGAAAAAAACGTTTGCAATGAAGGGTGTTTGCATGCAACTTTTGCACGCTAAACCAGCTGCGGGCACTGCAAGTGCGAAAGCAACCAGTACCTTGAAACCATGAAGAGACAGGGTTCCCATTCACAACTGTAACCACTGATGTTTTTGGGCACCTTTGGAAACCTGAGTGGATGACTTGAACATGCCAGGCAGGGAATCCAGTGCATCCAAACCATAACAGGCCATCACCGGAGGCCAAGCAACGGCCTGTCGATTGGAGGATGCAGCTGATGCAGCCATTGGATTCCGCAACGCTTCCGTTACACTTCCGAGCTCAGAAGGCTCCTGGCGGAAGATCTCCACAAAGCGTTTTTGCTCTGCTGGGCCCACCTGGCATCCAAACCATGAAAAATGTGGATTTCTGGAGATTCTTCGAAAAATTGGGTACCCAAATACCCAATTGTTTATCAATGTATCACAATGTATGAGTTTTCTCATCATTTTTGCAGCATACTGGGTAATGAAGCTTATTGATCACTGGCAAACCCCATGTTTGCATACACCGCTACACCGCTGCCGTTCAAAAATGTTTGGAAGGTTGATGAAGGCCTTAACAATGGCACCTGCACACAAGACTTGCACACGTCCAACAACACAGGGGTGGGGTTGGGGTGGGGTGGGGTGGGATATTAACGTTCATTGGCACCTGCACACAAGACTAGCACACGTCCAACAACACAGGGATGGGGTTGGGGTGGGGTGGGGTGGGATGTTAACGTTCATTGGCACCTGCACACAAGACTGCACCTATTCCTTTTTTTGCTCTGTTCTTCAGAGAGGTATAAGTTAAGCGATGCAGCGACAAGAGTGCCAAGCGATGGCGCGGCCCTATCAAAGTTTATCTACAAATTGATGAAAATTGCATGTTTCCCGCATATACATACAGGAAACGAACAAAGAAATTGAAATATCAGCAAAAATCCACAATGCAATGACACATCCAACACATTTGTAGCTGGCAATGGTTGACTTGTTCACGTTGTCCTGCAGGAACAACGCCACAAAAAAGACAAGTTGAGCCGGGCAACTCCTTCAGCTTGAGCTATTGTCATGGCAGAAGCTACTGCGCAAAATGCTGGATGTTCCTGCCAATGCGAAAACAATTTGCAAAGGACAAGTTCGCTGGGATTTGATCTGTTTGCGCCAAGAAAAGGTTTCTTTTTACTGGAGCTTGCCATTTTTTTTCCCGGGGTTTGGTGTCAATTTGCTAATTTCAAGAAAACAGGCGCAATACGTCGACGGCTGACAAAAACATACAAAAACATTGTTTTTGCCTGTCGTAGCAAAGCACGTACCAAATCTCCATTGACTTTCCTGAGAGAGCCGGCATGTTGAAGCATCGACAAGATGATCAGGCAAATGTTGGCAAATACCTGAGTTTCCTACGCAGAAGCTGCTATGCATTGACCCTGTTTGGACTCGAAGTCAACTAGCCTGGGAAAATGTCGTTTGCAGGGGACATTGTTCAGTCACCACTGAACATGTTCACCCCGTTGTTGGTGCAAAATTTGCAATTGAAAAATAATGTTGTTTGGATTTCAACAGTTGAGATACCAGACTCCTCAGGAAGAGCAAATCGCTGGCCTGAGGAAATACGAAACACCATGTTGTTCAAGACACGAAATCATACTGCATCATCGATAACAAAAATCAAGCAATGTCACAATGTGAAACTATTCCATATTTGCCTGCAACCGGAGCTGAAAGACGGCGGTGCCTTGCAAAAGTTGAAGGTTGTCGAGATATGTCGAAATCAACATAGCCAAATAATCAAATTTGCATTGCAAGCATCTTTGTTTTGGATTGTTCGTTCTGAACATGGCCAAATGTGTGTCCTCGTTGCATCTCGCAAAGAACGAAACAGGCGAACTACGTATTCTGGCAGACTTTGTGCCGGCGGCATTTGTGTCGTCAAAAGGAAAACAGAAATTTATGAAGTCGTCAGAGTCGTCAGTTTGAGGTTCAAACATGCATTTTTTTGTTACAATATGCTGATAATCAAAGTGTGAAAACGCAACTCATTGGAAACAGGAAGTTGGGTGCACCTATGCAATTTCAGAAAACACATTCACCAAATTGTCCTGTCAGACCAGTGCACAAGACAAATATTGAAATGCTTTGTTTCTACGCATGTTTTGCATGGAAATGTCGAGCTGAAATGCAAAAGAACAATCACTGGCACTCCTGTCAGCCCAGTCAATCCCCATTTTGCGTTGCATTATTTTGAACGAAGTCGATCCGGAATGAGCACCAAATGTTTTGGAAATCCAAATGCCGATTTTTTATATGTGGTGTTTTTCCAAACTATGCACATCATGTATTGTCTTGGGGTGTTACAGTGTAGAAACATGCGGCAACAAGCAAAACAGCAAACACGAGTCCATGTTTCTCCGTGACGCATGCGATATAGACTCTTGTGGCGCTGAGAACTTTGTGCGCCTCATTTTTCTTAGCCATGACCTGGTCAAGAGCATCAGTATTTTGGTGCAAAAACAAGACAAACAACCTGTCCAAAATCCTTGTTCTCGGCTCTGCCACTTTGGTGGAAGTTGTCGCCCAAAGATCAAACCCTCCAACGGACTCCAACGACTTCCCAAAACAGGAATGCAATGCCCTCACTGCCCTGGCAAACGGCCCCGAAATCCATGAGACCCTTTGGGCCATCTTGGGCCTCATGCACGGATGCCTTTCTTTGTGCTTTGCCTTGCTTGGAACATGCACAAAAAAAATATGCTACTCTCATCGCACCCGTGCCTCTTTATCTTCCATCACCCTTTTTACTTTGCTTGTGCTGGAGGGATAGTAAAAAAACACTCAGATTCACAGAACAATAAGCACATAGCCCCAGTAGTCCATGCACCAGTGAAGCGCTGCAAAAAAAGTAGCCGAGAATGCTTTCATGTGCAACAAAGATACATCATTTGAGCTTTGGTCCTCTGGATGTCGGGAACATGTGAAATAGCACTTTTGAAGACAGGGGCGGACCAATGCGGTGGCTTGGCAGCCAGATCCATAAGACCATCCAGCTCCTTCGTCCACTCCCGGACCATGCGATCCGCCGGGACGGTAGCTTCATCGGTCTCCCCTCCAAATGCATTGTACAGGCAAAAGCAGATCTCCAAACACGCCTGATAAAGCAGTGGTGCACAAAAGCATTTCAGGGCTTGGACCATCAAAACCTGTCCGACTTGCGAAGCCGTACTCGTTGGATATGATTTTTCGCCGTAGAGCGTCAGTCTCGGATCTATGATTGTAAGAAGCTCACCAATGCAAGCGCCTAGTGTTAGGCCCATGCTCATGGCGCATAGGATGTTGTTCAAATGGACAATGGCAGAGAGGGTGTGGGTGTAGAGATAAGGAATTTTCACCTCTCCGCACATTCGCACCTCTTTCAGTGCAACCTGTGCATCATTGGCTAACATAACCATTCGACCGTAGGTTGGAGATGCCATAGGTGGTATGTCACCATCAGCGGCCAGTCTGCCTAAAAACAGAGCCACCCATAGCCATAAGATCGGACAAGGGTCATCGATGTCCTTAAGCTTCCTCGGCTCTTGCTGCAATTGCTACAATCCAGGCATTGACAGTTGTAGTCAGTTGTAGTTTCAAAGAGAAGGGTATGGTGTGATGGTATGACTTGTCATGACTGGACCACCAGACCACACATGTTGGTCACATTGACCTGGGTCTTAGACATATCTGAGTCTTGAGAAATATTAAGAAATAAATAGAAATAAATCGAATAATTCTAAGACACGCCGTGGGATTTCTCCATTTCTCCTGTTTTCTAAAAAAGCTATGGCATTTTCTTGTGCAAGCACGTGACTCGCACTCCTCTGCAGTCAAGCGGAGGTATGGATCTGCACCATGGCGAAGCTCTTGCCACGTGTCGCTTAGTGCAGCCTTCCTCCTTGATACAAAATCAGTCCATGGTAGTCGATTCAGGTGAGTTCAAACAGTGTTTTGTCATTTAATCATCTAATCTCGGACAAGGAACTTGTGTTTGTCCAGACCTTCGATGTGCTGCAGGCGAGCACAAAGCCAGGCCGACACCATGCCATAGCCTCAACTTCAGAAACAGCACTCAGACTTGCCAACGCACCTGACAATACTGAAACGTGTCCGCGGCATCCGCCGCATGTTGATCATCTTGTACAATTCAAATCACACCTGTCAAAACTCATAAGAAGCAGCCAAGCAGCGAACAACTTTGGCCTTAGCTTCAAAATGCTGCTATTAAAAAAAAAAATAAGGATAGAAATACTATATAATTGAATACTACGGAGGATGGACATTTTTGACATGTTGATTGAATACTGTCTCTGAATATGTGAAAGATTGTGAAAGATTGTGCTGAGGATCAATGGAATCCCGTGCAACTCCAAGTGCATGCAGCTGCATCTGTAAAGCTCGGATCACCTCAAAGAGACTCAGGAAGCCGTCGATGCAAGTGGTCCAACGCTTTATGGAGCTGCTAAGATAGAAACCCAACCTGGGTCGCTGAGTCGTAGAGTCGCAGCGTTTCGTGTTTGGCGGAAATGTGTTTGACATGCTCACTGTGTGGCACCTCACTTGGAATATGTTTTTGTTGTTCTATGTGGGCTTCAGTGACGTGCTTCTCATTCTCCTGATTTTTTAAGTGACACAACTTGAAAACTCATGCTAGGATTCAACTGAGCAGCAAAAGTGAAACAAAGACTGTCAGAACGTTGGTGATTTCAGAGAAAGCAAGCGGATTCATTGAACCCGGGTCTGAGAATAATGAGATCTCCAGAACAGCAATGGCCAGAACCACTGCCAAAAATCGGCAGGCCATGATCCAGAGAGTATAGTTGCCCCATACAGTTCGGGCAGCATTGACTAGTGCTATCCAGCTCAGCAATCCTAATGCATTGTATGTCATGGTGTCCTTGAGAGACAGGCGGAATGCATCTGGATGCTGCAAGCTGAACCACCATGCTGCAGCACACGCAGCGAAGAAGAGTGTCATAACCGCCAGCATCAGTAGCCGAACGTGCCAGTTTGACCAGCTCAAACGTGATGTTTCAAAGGTTGCATCGTCAGTCTTCAACGATTCGTTTGTGGATGAATTTCCAGCTGAAGAGTTCTGAGCCACTTGAAGTAGCACCTTCCAAGGCACTGACACAGATAACTTAAATCTGATCAAACTCCGTAAGGTGCATCACGGTACATCACATGATTTGCTTCCTTGATAACAAGTCATCTGAGCCGTCATGCTTCTGCTTCAAATTCAGGCAGGTAGGCTTGCCTTTGTGCTGGAGGCGGGGGCGAAGCACGTATCACCTGCACACAGCAATGCAAAGAGTATGATCTGGACATCATCTGGACATCATCTGGACATCCTCATGTCTTGCTCAGACTCAATTTCCTTTGGTCTTCCCTCACTCCGCCTTCTCCATTCGCTCCAAAGATCCAAAGCAACCAGCAAAGTCTCCATATGGAGCAGGCCATCATGCTCTTCAGCGACCTTCAAGAACAAAAGTAACAAAAGCAATATCAGGACATCTCAGGACAAAACTGAACTGTCAATGCTTTGTTTTCTCCCTGGAGTCTCCACAATGGCACTTTTCAGCATTAACCTTTAACTCCGAAAAAAGAACAGAAAACACGGAACGTGCTGAACACGCAATGCAAACAATGCTGCACCTTGCAAGTTCTTTGGTGATCGCGGTATCTCCATGGCTATCCCGTGTAAGGTGTTGATGTTCCACAAGGCTTGGAGAACGCTGCAGAAGTGCAGTGTTTTTGCTATGCAAAGCAAAAGATGAGGCTCGTCGTGTTGTGTTGTTGCGTAAAACTGACAGAGGACAAAAAAAGCAGAAGCCTCAGAAGTGCAGCAAATCAGCATTTTTGCAAATTTCTGGTGAAACCTTTCATGCGAAGTGAAACAGCCAGGAAATGCTTCTTCCTGAGCTTTAAGTGCGTTGCAGTCACCATGGCAAAGGCCTTACAGTATGATTTCAACGAGGATCCATGTGCTAGGTTCTAGACAGAGTTTCAAAGAGCCTGGATAGCACGGATAGCACGTGAGACGTGGAAAAGGCTTGGGAATCTGTACACACCCAAGAGATTGTCTGACAGGATCTCACCCAACAGCTGGGACAAAGCCAAGCTCCTGAGAGGGGCACATCTGGCAGATTCGAAAAAGCATCTGATTTTCCAGGACTCTCACATCTGGCGGAGTTTGTCCACTTCACTCCTCTGGCGGGATGCCGTACTCTGCCAACTTTGACTCGTAGGTCTTGACCTGACAGGACAGTGCAGTGGCGACGATAAATCTCTGGTTGCAATTTGTGACTCAAATGGTTGGTGGACGAGAGCTAGTGAAACAAAGAGTGGATGACATCTAGGCGATACCCGAAAGGAGACCAGTTTGACAAAGCATCTAAGATAGCGGTGCTCAAAAACCCACACCCCTTTAGTGAATTTTCTAAAGCGGCAACTCCAGCCACTGCCCCACAGCTCCACTTTGGACAATCTGCAAGTATATCCAAGTGACATCTTGTGACACTGTTTTGCTTTGAAGGTCATCTTCCCCAACTTTGCCAGTGCTAAGTATCGGACCATGGTGGAATGGGAGTCTTTGATCCGCTGAACTTCTTCCTGCACCCGTGCACAAATGTGGGTGATGTCAACACATTAACAAGCTCTGTTGATTGAGGGATGGTCCCCAGAATACTGAAAAATGACCAGCGTTAGCCGTGAAACTGACTGCAACTGAGCACAACGAGCCGCTGGATGTCAAGCTGCCAGAGGCCGCGATAAACTAAGGCTTCCATGTCCAAATGTCTTGAAAACCCTTCCTGAAGCTGCCCAACAATGTCGTCTTTGTAGGCAATCACCTCAACTCAACTTGGCTGCTCTTGTGCAGTAGCTCGCTTTGTATGGCTCTGGCCGGACTTTGGCTCTTGTTTCATTCAGTTGCACTAGTCAAGATGGGCCTGGTCAAGCTTCTGAGTGATTCCAGCTGATGTGGATGGATCAACCTGTAGTTGGGACATGGCCAAAAGCAGCATTCAGGCAAGAATCCAAGACATGTAATGTTAGGCGTAATCACTTAATGTATCTTAATGTTACCCACACCAGGACTGGTTCTGCTGGTTCTGTGAATGTCAATGATGTGAAGTTTGCTGAGCCCTAGACGTTTGCTGAAGCGAGAAGTTCGGTTATTTGGGCCTCTGTTGTCTCCAAGGCCTCGTCACCAAAAGGCCCAAAGAAGGGCCCGAAGGAAGGCTCCAACAAGCTGTGCTCAGATCGGCTGATCGTGATACATCCATCGATCATCTGCAACAATAAATCTCTTCTGCTTTGCAAAGCATGCAAAGCTTGCCTCTTCCACAGTATCAATCTTCTTTTCCAGGATCAAATTCTTCAATCCGCTCTTCTGCTGCACCTTCAGTAGAACAGCAGAGATTCGCAGATCCACAGAGTCAAATGCGCACTTCTCCATCTTCTCCGCAGAGTAAGCTCAGCACATCATAAATAGCTTGCTGGAACTTTGTGTAAAGATCCTCGACATCAGTCGAATTTCAGAGTCAAAAAGGGTGGAAACCTATAGAAATCTATTGAAGTGTGAATCAGTGAAGTATGTGTGCTTGTTCAACATTGTTCAACATATCTCGAGCGCTTCCTCCCGCTCTGAGGTCACGTGTGCCAACTGCTGCTGGAGCACCTGCAAGTACTGAGACCAGCAGGGCATCCTGTTCTATTTCATCTATGTGCTGAATTTTGCTGACCGTTTTACCAGTTTTAGAATCAAAAGAACCACGCTCCTGCTTTGGGCGAGGTAGTCTGTCTCTGGTGTCCCAAAACTGGGTTTCTCCAACATGTTGTTTGATGTTTCTTTGGCCTACACAGGTTGTGTCCTTCCCTCAAACATTACATCTTCTCTACAGGTATCCTCTTAGAATCTGCGGCCTCATGTTGAAATTCCATCCGCTTCAGCAGCCTCATTTACAGCGAAAAACTGAGTGCCATCTGAAGAGCTGCAGAAGGCGATGGTCAAATTTAGCTGCCGACGTCTCGGACTGCTTGATCTTCTCTTTCACTTGAGCTAGCCTTTTCTTGTCCTTCAGGCGTTGAGAACTGGGGGTTACTAGTGGTTTTTCAAGAAAAGAACTGAGGTTTGTAAGATTACATGATGGTGTTGCCAGCTGTGGTACTACCCTCAACTCCCCTGATGTCCTCTTTGTAGGCTTCTTTCTCTTGTTCGAGTCGCTCTACATCCTGTCAAGAGATGCTCAAGAATCGTCTTGGCCTGCTCTAGAAACATGGCTGATTCAATCGAGTTAGCCTGTTTTGCTTTCTTCATTGGCTCTTTTAGCTGCTTGTTTCCTGAGACCATCGAGTCACTGACAATCTTGAAATTGCAAAGACTGCAAATCCAATCATTTCTTTGAGGGGCAAGCTCTGCTCCAAATCGTACATCTTTTTCGCGTCATCGTTCTCAGTTTTCTTGATGTCGGCGTAGTCCTCCACAAATCTAGGCAGTGACGTTTGGAAACAACATGGCCTTACGGGCCTTACACCTCTATATAAATGTGCAGCAAAATGCTTGATTCAGTGTCCTCTTTTAAGCGCTTGATGGAGTCAAAGTTGGAGACTGTGATCTCTTGGTAGTAGACCTCTGCAACGCTCTTGCAAGTGTTGGCCCAAACATGCCATTAGCAAGACATGCTCAAGACATGCGTAAGACATACGACGGTGACAAAAATCCTCTGGATCCACCTTGATCTCCGTGAAGTCCTGCTGGTTCTTCTTCATGACCTCTTCCAAGCGTGCACTTCGTGGACAACACACCGACACCACTCACCACCGACACAGCTGTCCCACTGTCGCAGCTGTCGCATACTGCTCTGCTCAGTCGGTCTTATTCAAGGCCAGGCTGCCCCCTCAATCTGGGTGTTCTTGGACCTCATGTCACGCACTTTCAGACATCACATTGAGAAGCGGAAAAGATCTGGTGGTTCAGATTATGTGTGATAAACACTGTGTAAGCATCCAGCTCCTCTATCTGCTGAATCTGCTTTCTTCGCTGCTTTTCCTTGGAGATTGGAAGCATCCATGCTCATTCACAGCTCCCGGAGGAGACATCTGAGCCAACTGCCATTTCCTCCCGGATTTCTTTCATTCTCAGCTCATACTTCTGCTGCATGTCTCGAGCTTTTCTATCGAACCTCAATGTGGCAAGGTATGCGAAAAACGTGGCAGTGCGTGAGAGCCGATCTGACAGTCTGTCGTCGGACAATCACACCAAGTCTATCACTCGTGTCGCAGCTCGAGAATCTTTTGATCCTGCACAGGCGATGGATCGACATTGATCGACATGTATGCAGCATGAAAGACCAAATTGGAACAATTTTACATTTAAAAATGCACTGCTCTAAGACTCTAGGCCTGCTCTAACTTCAGCATGCGGGTAAAATCCTGCTGGGCCTCGGAGACCAAGATCGTTGGCCGGAATTAAATGAATAAACTGATGCAAAGCCAACAGCACCTGGAAATTGGACTCTCATGAACAAGGACAGGAACTAGCCCCATCCTCTCGTCCCTCCTATCTGCCAAATATTGGAGCCTTCCGCCCAAGGGGAGATCCCCATAATCTTTCAGGGCTAGGATGACTTTCATCTGCAAACTCAGAGATGCCTATGCCGGATCTCCTTTAGATAGAAGGTCCAAACAAGATCAGCGCCTGAAGTAAGAAGAGCAGGATGCTCAGGACGCTGCGGGTGCTGCCAATGATTGATCCCTAATGATTGACAATGATTGATGATGGATTCTGCACGACAGGGCAACGTAATGACTGGCGATGAAGTAGTGAAGTGGTCAAATGTGGTGCTGTTGTACCGAGGACGGCAAGGAGGAGGAGGAGGGGAATGATGATGCAGGCTGATTAGTCACCAGAAAACTAGTACATACCTATCTTGTGAGTGGGCCTAAGTTTCACTTTGAACTTTGAACTTCACAGCCATGCCTCATCATTCCAGGCGTTAAACCATTGCCCTTTAGCACCGAGTTATTTTTCGCATAGACATGACCAATCTCACTCAGCGTGCCGCCACTTCTGCTTCCTTTTTCTCCATCTTCAAGGCACGTTGATCCTTCTAAAGGTCAAACTCACGTTTCTCATGCTGTGACTCTCTTGCCATTCTCATGAGTCAAACTTCGCAGTGGCAGTCCTTTTTGATCTCCGCCTCTGTGATTCTGTGGTGATCTTCTTGGAGCTTCAGGCCCAACTCTGCGTCAGTCTTGAGCTCGACCACCTTGCACATGTCAACCAAATCTTTGTATTGCCACGACGTACATGTTTTGCTCCCCAATGCGATTATGTCATACTTTCTGGATCTTTCTGGATTGATTCCTGGAATATGATCAAGGTTGCAAGCAAAACCGCGTTGGAAGAGTCAGCTGATGCAATTGAACTCCGAATAAGTGTATGTGTGATGTGCTTTGCTGCCTCATCTTGCTGATGGTATCTCAAGTGCTTCAGGCGCTGTTGAAACATCTTCAACCTTAAATGCGGTTTGCCATCCAGCACCAAAGTGCTTTGTCAAAATTTGGCGGCGTTGCACCTATTACTGTACAAATATTGCAAACAAGTGTGTTTTGCCCTGAGACGACGACTCAATTTGTTGTCTTTCTTCTAGGTCTTGCAGCTCTCGCTGCTTGTTGCGCAGGTCTGCCTCAGGCTTCCGAGATTTGGTAAAAATCATGAATAGACATGGGCTGCCAAAATCTGAAAGGCTTTCAAAAAGGCCAAAGAGACGCCAGCCTGCTTCTCTGTGAGTGTTTTCTTTTCCACGATCCAGAAGTAGTTGATCTTCTCTCGTTCCATTAGGAACTGATGAAAATGATTCTCCTCACGGGTTTGGAGCTTGAAGGAATAGGCTTCAATTCTCACAGATGCTGCAGAAGTTTTGCATGTGATCGAGTAAACAAATGCCCACAGACTCCTCGCGCTCGCAATTGGCACGCAGCCTCATTGCTTCCTTGATCATGTCAATCCTTGGGTAGCACAGGAGAGAAAGAAAGAAAGGAAGAAGAAAGAAAGAAAGAAAGAGGGGAAAAAATATTAGCCAAAGACCTCACCTGCTTGAAGCTGCAAAAATCCAAATTTGTTGAGAGATGTTGAGATTGTTGAAGTTGAGAGTGTGAGTTCCAGACCGTTTCTTCTCTTCAGCTTCTGCAGCTGCTTGCCGGGCTGCTGCCTCGGCTAGGTTCCGATAGGCTTAGCAACATCCCATCGTCTCAAACTATCAAATTTAGCCAAAATCAGGAGAATCTGCTTAATTGATTAATTAATGTTCTCTCAACAACAGTCCGGACCCTCCAAATGGTCCTGGCCTCGGGATCCAGGGCTTTCTTTTTTCCTTTCTTTGCCATGGCTACAACTGCCTGATATGGCAAGGGCACCAGCCACACCCCGTGACCAGCGTGAGCATGAATAGTAACCCAGAACTGAAACGCGAGAAGAGACAAAACCCCAACTGGACATCCTGGAGAAGTAGCCAACCCATCCATGACATGAGCGCCTGAGAGGTTGCTCTCCAGGACCCAGTATTTCTGAGCCAAATTTTGATGGAGGGAGTTTCAATAGTTGCGATTAGATTGTCAAAAGAGTGTATATCAATTTTGCCAATGTTGCACCGGGGTTCTTTGGTGATCACATCTAGCCCATGATCTCTACGCCGGATCCTCTGGTCCCATTTTTTTGGCAGGCCCGTGTTTTTCGGTGCCAAGTCTTTAGGGTTTCTATGATTTTCTATGTACATTGCTTTCTGAGGGCACAGAAGGCTTCTTGGCTTCCTGGAGTGATCGCAATCTCCATGCTGCTGGAGCGGGATTCACGTCTGCTATTATACGCCACCATCATCTAAAGTAACCTGCTGAAGCCGGCATCATTGACTCAGGATCAATACCTTGAGCGAAGCAAGCGTTTGTGTCATGTAGAACCCGCATGTGGCGACTGCAAGGGCTCGAAAAATGAAACTAAACGGAATCGATGGGACTAGGTATTAGGTAAAGCAAAGCCGCAAACCTCATTCTCATGCTACACCTGCACTTGGCAATGCAAAGCTGTGACCGGAAGACGGCCGATCAAACTGAGGCCCATGCGTATGGGGGGACCCCTGGTTCCTAATCTCACGTGAGCTTCTCGAAAGTAGTTCTCCTGAAATCAACATCGATCCGGCTGCTCGCAGGAGCTAAAGGCTACTCTAGTGGAACACTCGGAACACTTTGACACAAATTTCCAACACCAGCGCCTTCACTTCAGCACCACCAGCAGAACCTTCTGAATTCATGCAAATTAGTGTATGAAAGGCATACCGCTTAGAAGGTCGAAAGCATCTCGCCCCAGCCTTGCCCTCCTATGAGAGGCGTGCCAGGAGGTTGTTTGCTTGTTCCAGCGTCAGCACCTGCAGCACAATTAGATCCTTTTGCCATAGAGGTTGGCCATTTCTATCTGTCTGCAGGTTGGCACCTGACATCCACGTTCAACCTGTGCCAGGCCTGGTGTGCTGGAGCGCGGCCTTGCTCTCAACAAGGTCTGAACCTGGAAAGGATGCCACTGAAAGTCACTAAAAGTCACTGAAACTGACTGATCGAAACAAAGTTGGAACAAAGTTGGAACAAATTGGAAGAATCGGCTCAAAAGAAACCACAGCAGTCGGAAGTCGGTTCCTGTGTAAGACTTGGGGTGCTGCAAAGAACTTCAGATTCTCCAGGATCTTGGCATCTGAGAATTCTGCATTTCCAATTGTGGCCTTCGGCCAATCGTTCTCAGATTCGTTCCATGTCCCCAGAGAACCATGCTAAATCTCTCTGGATTCCGTAATGTCAGAAGCACTGCCAGACTCGCCTTCAAATCCCCTTCTCCTTCAGCACGATACTCCAATAAGCTTCCACTCTTGGCCTGCAACAAGGTTTGTCTCAGACAGTACATCCTGATGCTGGTCGTCTGGAAGTTTCCACCTCTTTGATGGCAACTTTCAGGTTGGGCACAACGGTGCCACTCTTGGGATTTGGCATCATTTTCCTGGCTGCTGGTGAAAATCTGACCAAACATCAACTTCAGACACAAAGGGAATGGACGGTTTATGTAACACGAGTACACAAGTGTGATATATCATATATCTACTTTGCAAAGTAGAGGAATGAAGTAGTTCTACCTTGCAATGAAACATGCAAAAACCAGCATGCTTCGGAGTTGTTAGGATGTTTCGATACAAAAAGGTCTTCACACAGGGCCAAACACAGAAAATTGCTGCACACGGGTGGCAATCAATGTCCAATCAATGTCCAAACCCGGATCTAAAGGGATTTGACGGCCAGGATGGAAATACTATTTGTCACGCTGTCGGCATCTTAGTCTAGAGTGTTGCTTGATATTGACATCAAGACTAAGCAGTAGGGAGTAGGAGGGGTGGGAGGAAGAAGGGTGGGGTGCCAAGATCACGTCATGATCGTTGGTACAGCAAGAAGCAGGCCATCTAGCTACCGCTACCTTCTGTGAACATGCATGAATTATATGTGTTTCACCATGGGTCTGGTTCCTAGGCAGCGGAAGAGTCCCCAGTCTTTTGCGAGAGGTCTTTACAGGACCTGGAGAGCCTATTTCGCCCCAAATAACTGGAATCGGTGAAACTTTTTTGGGGCAGCATATCCTGCGTGCTACATCACGACGACTTTTGTGTCAGCTCAGCCCAGACAAAAAACAAGAGGAGCCAACGAACCGGAATGCAGATCACGCAAAAAGACACATAAACAAACAGGATGAAGAAGGATGGTCACATAAACAAAAAATGTTTATAAAAAAACACTGTAGGTCACTTGCTGCATACGTCGGTGGGAACCTCTGCTAGATGGGGAAAGTAAACATCGAAGAAAAAGTGTAAAGTGTGAAGTGTAAAGTGTGAACTATAGAGTGTAGAGTGTGAAGTGTAAAGTGTGAAGTGGGACGTGTGGAGCGTCAACTGTGGAGTGTAAAGTGTAAAGTGTGAAGTGTGGGCTGTGGAGTGTAAAGTGTAGAGTGTGGGGTGTGGAGTGTGGAGTGTGAAGTGTGGAATGTGGAGTGTAAAGTGTGGAGTGTAAAGTGTAGAGTGTGGGGGGTGTGAAGTGTGGAGCGTAAAGTGTGGAGTGTAAAGTGTGGAGTGTAAATTGTGGAGTGTGGGGTGTGCGTTGTAGATTGTAAAGCGTGAAGTGTCAAGTGTGAAGTGTATTGTGTGAAATGTAAAGTGTGAATTGTAGAGTGTGGTTTGTAGAGTGTGGAGTGTAGAGTGTGGGATGTGGAGTGCGGAGTGTAAAGTGTGGGGTGTGTAGTGTGTAGTGTGAAGTGTAGAGTTTGAAGTGTAGCGTGTGGGGTGTGGAGTGTGAAGTGTAGAGTGTGGGGTGTGGAGTGTAAAGTGTGGAGTGTAAAGTGTAGAGTGTGGGGTGTGGAGTGTGGAGTGTAAAGTGTGGAGTGTAAAGTGTAGAGTGTGGGGTGTAACGTGTGAAATGTGAAGTGTAGAGTGTGGGGTGTGGAGTGTAAAGTGAGGAGTATTGAGAGTCAAGTGTAGATGTGAAGTGTGAAGTTTGGAGTGTCAAGTGTGAAGTGTAAATTGTGACTTGGAGAGTATGGATTGTAGAGTGTAAAGTGTGAAGCGTCACGTGTAAAGTGTAGTGCGTGAAGTGTGGAGTGTGAAGTGTGGAGTGTGGAGTGTAAAGTGTAGAGTGTGGGGGGTGGGGGGTGGAGTGGAGTGTATAGTGTGGAGTGTGGAGTGTGGAGTGTGAAGTGTGGAGTGTCAATTACGGAGTGTAAGTAAAGTGTAAAGAGCAGTGCGAAGTGTAAAATGTAGAGTGTGAAGTGTAGAGTGTGGAGTGTGGAGTGTGGAGTGTGGAGGGTGAAGTGTGGAGTGTGGAGTGTAAAGTGTAGAGTCTGGGGCGTGGCGTGGAGTAAGAAGTGTTGAGTGTGGAGTGTGGAGTGTGAAGTGTGGAGTGTAAAGTGTAAAGTGTAGTGTGTAGTGTAAAGTGCAGAGTGTGAAGTGCAGAGTGTGGGGTGTGGAGTGTGGAGTGTCAAGTGTGGAGTGTGGAGTGTAAAGTGTGGACAGTAAAGTGTAGAGTGTGGGGTGTGGGGTGTGGAGTGTGGAGTGTGAAGTGTGGAGTGTGGAGTGTGGAGTGTGAAGTGTGGAGTGTCAATTGCGGAGTGTAAAGTGTAAAGCGCAGTGTGAAGTGTAAAATGTAGAGTGTGAAGTGTAGAGTGTGGAGTGTGGAGGGTGAAGTGTGGAGTGTGGAGTGTAAGGTGTAGAGTGTGGGGCATGGGGTGTGGGGTGTGGAGTGTGGAGTGTGAAGTGTTGCGTGCGGAGTGTGGAGTGTGGAGTGTTGAGAGTAAAGTGTAGGGTGTGAAGTTTGGGGTGTGGAGTGCTAAGTGTAGAGTGTGGGGTGTGGAGTGTGGAGTGTGGAGTGTGAAGTGTGGAGTGTGGAGTGTGAAGTGTGGAGTTTCAAGTGTGGAGTGTAAAGTGTAAAGTGTAGAGTGTGGGGGGTGGGGGGTGGAGTGTGGAGTGTGAAGTGTGGAGTGTGGAGTGTAAAGTGTGGAGTGTGGAGTGTAAAGTGTAGTGTGTGTGGTGTGGAGTGTTGAGAGTAAAGTGTAGAGTGTGAAGTGTAGAGTGTGGAGTGTGAAGTGTTGAGTGTGGAGTGTAAAGTGTTGAGAGTAAAGTGTAGAGTGTGAAGTGTGGAGTGTGGAGTGTGGAGTGTGGAGTGGAAAGTGCAAAGTGTAGTGTGAAGTGTAAAGTGTAGAGTGTGAAGTGTAGAGTGTGGGGTGTGGAGTGTGGAGTGTGGAGTGTAAAGTGTAGTGTGTGGGGTGTGGAGTGTTGAGAGTTAAGTTTAGAGTGTGAAGTGTGGAGTGTGGGAAAGTGCAAAGTGTAGTGTGAAGTGTGAAGTGTAGAGTGTGAAGTGTAGAGTGTGGAGTGTGAAGTGTGGAGTGTGGAGTGTGGAGTGTGAAGTGTGGAGTGTGGAGTGTAAAGTGTAGAGTGTGGGGTTTGGGGCATCGAGTGTGGAGTGTGAAGTGTTGAGTGTGGAGTGTGGAGTGTGGAGTGTGAAGTGTGGAGTGTAAAGTGTAAAGTGTAGTGTGTAGTGTAAAGTGTAGAGTGTGAAGTGTAGTGTGGGGTGTGGAGTGTGGAGTGTGGAGTGTGAAGTGTGGAGTGTGGAGTGTAAAGTGTAAAGTGTAGTGTGGAGTGTAAAGTGTAGAGTGTGAAGTGTAGAGTGTGGCGTATGGAGTGTGGAGTGTGGAGTGTAGAGTGTGGGGTGTGGAGTGTTGAGAGTAAAGTCTAGAGTGTGAAGTGTGGAGTGTGGAGTGTGAAGTGTAGAGTGTGGGGTGTGGGGTGTGGAGTGTGGAGTGTGAAGTGTGGAGTGTGGAGTGTGAAGTGTGGAGTGTCAAGTGTGTAGTGTAAAGTGTAGTGTAGTGTCAAGTGTAAAGTGTAAAGTGTAGAGTGTAGAGTGTGGAGGGTAGAGTGTGGGGTGTGGAGTGTGGAGTGTAAAGTGTAGAGTGTGGGGTGTGGGGTGTGGAGTGTGGAGTGTGGAGTGTTGAGGGGAAAGTGTAGTGTGGAGTGTACGGTGTACAGTGTAGAGCGTGGGGTGGAGTGTCAAGTGTGGAGTGGAAAGTGCAAAGTGCAGTGTGAAGTGTAAAGTGTAGAGTGTGAAGTGTAGAGTGTGGGGTGTGAAGTGTGGAGTGTGGAGTGTGGAGTGTAAAGTGTAGAGTGTGGGGTGTGGAGGGTGGAGTGTGAAGTGTGGAGTGTGGAGTGTGAAGTGTGGAGTGTTAGCTAATTTCAAGAGGAATGCTCTATTAGCCCCTTAAAAGTAGGTACATGTAGCCGTTGGTACGGTACGGTACACAGGGTACGTGGGTACGGTACATNAAAGTAGGTACATGTAGCCGTTGGTACGGTACGGTACACAGGGTACGTGGGTACGGTACATACGGTACATGAAATGGGTACGGGTACGGTACGGGTATGGTACGGGTACGGTACGGGTACGGTACGGGTACGGTACGGGTACGGTACATAGGTACGGTATGCCGTACCTATGTACCGTACCCGTACCATGTACCCAAATAGCGGCAGAAATAGCAGCAGATCTGCCGCTATTTCTGCCGCTATTTGGGTACATGGTACCGTACCCGTACCATGTACCCAAATAGCGGCAGAAATAGCGGCAGATCTGCTGCTATTTCTGCCGCTATTTGGGTACATGGTACGGGNGCCCCGTACCTATCTAAACCCCTTGCAAGACCCCCTCCGCACCCTACGGCATAAACCCAATAGAAAACATGGTTTTCATTGCTCTTGAAATTAGCTAAGTGGAGTGTCAATTGTGGAGTGTAAAGTGTAAAGTGTAGAGTGAAGTGTAAAATGTAGAGTGTGGAGTGTAGAGTGTGGAGTGTGGAGTGTGGAGTGTGGAGAGTGAAGTGTGGAGTGTGGAGTGTAAAGTGCGGAGTGTAAAGTGTAGAGTGTGGGGTGTGAAGTGTGGAGTGTGGAGTGTAAAGTGTGGAGTGTAAAGTGTAGAGTGTAGAGTGTGGAGTGTGGGGTGTAAAGCGCGGAGAGTAAAGTGTGGAGCAGTGTGGAGTGAAAGACATCATCACTTTTGCAGCTTCCCACATAGACAGCGACGTTTCGACACGTTTGAAACGTCCAAAACATCATCACTTTTGCGGCTTCCCCCATAGACAACGACGTTTCGACAATCCAAAACATCATCACTTTTGCAGCTTCCCCCATAGACAACGACGTTTCGACACGTTTGAAACGTCCAAAACATCATCACTTTTGCAGCTTTCCCCATAGACAACGACGTTTCGACACGTTTGAAACGTCCAAAACATCATCACTTTTGCAGCTTCTCTCATAGACAACGAGGTCTCGACAGTCCAAGACACCATCACTTTCGCAGCTTCCGCCATAGACACCGACGTTTCGACACGTTTGAAACGTCCAAAACATCATCACTTTTGCGGCTTCCTCCATAGATAAGCACGTTTCCACACTCCAAGACATCATCACTTTTGCAGCTTCCCCCATAGACAACGACGTTTCGACAATCCAAAACATCATCACTTTTGCAGCTTCCCCCATAGACAACGACGCTTTGACAGTCCAAAAATGAACACTTTTGTGGCCTCCCCCATAGGCACGGCATTCCGTCCGCCACGACGACGGCAGCGAACGGTTGCAAACGGTTGGGCCACATGAAACGAACACAGGCCAAACCCCCAGACCCCCAAGGTAAAACGAGAACCCTTTGCTACGCATTCGGGAAAAACAGAAACACTTGTCCGCGCGCATACAGAATTCTGCCAGCCGCAACAATTCGGCAAGGGGTCCCCGTCTTGAGAAAGGATCTGGAATCTTTCGCCATGGAGGCATCTGAAATCTGTGCTCTATGAACCTAGTATGTAACCTTCTCCAGTGATGAAGCTCTCAAGGACAGTGACCTTTTCCAGCCTGTGGATTGGATAATCGTTCAACATCGTTCAACATGCTACTGAGCTGCTGTTGCCTTGCCCTTCCTTTCCCCAGCTTTGATGCTTTGACCCACTGAATGCCTCGGGCCAAGGACCTTCGCCACTTTCATCACTTGAGGCCTTAGGACTGGGCTCTCACTGACCAATTTTTGACTCACAGCTCTGACTTGGAATACGGGTGAGCGGTTTGGAATTCAGGTACCCACTCGGAGGGATCAGGATTGCCAGGATATCCAATCGATGACAATAATTTGATTTCACGGATCACAAACTTTTGCATCATGTCGCTCTCATCCAAGCATGAGGCATGATGCTGGGAGTGGCCAGGCATCTGTCAAAGCCCATCCAACCTCTACTCCACTGAACTCGAGGCTTTGCTGACATGACATCTGGTGACATGCACTAGGAGTAGCTCAATTTCCGAGGCCCCTCCTTGGTTGATTCGTCGCAAAGGTTCTGTGATACCTGCACAGCGCTAGGCACTAGCTGACGTGGATTGAACGATTCACTGTATTCCTCAGCAAGGAAATTCTTCATCCTGTGTCAAAGGTCTGTCTCTTCCACTTGAAGCGGAAAGCAAGAAGAATCCGGTTGCGACACCTGCAACATCTGCTCCGGCTTCCAGCATCTCCTTCCCCAATTCAGTTCATTGTGTCACTTTGCAGAAGGGCAAGCATCAAAACAGAAGCGACACAACACAACGGGTGGCTACACATACCAGTACGGACAACTCTCCTCAATCTGATCGTCAGGACAAAATGCCAAAACTCGCATTTTGGTGCTCAGTCCATGAGGCCTTGCCACTACGACAGCACGACAGAAAGAGGCGAAAGTCATTGTGATTTTGGTTCTCCAAGCGTCAAGAGTTTCCAAGGGCAAAACAAATTGCAAGTGCCTCTCACACTTTCTCCTGGCAGGAGTTTACGGGGTATGGTTCCTTCTGTCAAGTGGAGATGAGTGCTTTTTTGAGCTTCAGAAATTCCACAAATCCTATTCGGATCAAAACAAACATGCAGGTTCGACGGGTCAAGTCCACATTTAGCCTTTGGAATATTCGGCAAAGGTTATGACAAGAAAAGATCTTCAAAGGTTTCAACAGACTGCCTGGTCTGGAACGTCACCACTGCATCCTCCTCGGGCAACACATCAAAGGCCCGCATCAGGCGTGCCGCCTGGCACTTGCCACAGGTTGATGAATAGAGGAACTCCACTGGACAATCAATAGGTCAATGGATTTGATACGTCTGAGGAAAAATGATACACATCACTGGCCCCTCTACTATTTTTGCAAAAGGACATGGTTACATCTTTGCATGCTCTATAATAGCGCCACTGCAATACAAATGCAAATCGGCTTGAGAGCACTGCTTGGTGCCTGAAATGGGGTGGTGCCAACCTGAAGGTCGCCGCAAATGCAAACACCGAGTTGTCAGAAGAGCTTCCAGGACTAAGTTCCAAAAAACCTGCGACTAAGTTCCAAAAAACCTGCGACAAAGCTATCAGAGTTTTTAGTCGGCATAAGCAACAGACCCGCGGTTCATCCGCTTTTCGGGCTACAATTCTTGCATCTGCAGCTGCTTCCGCTTCAGCAGCTGCAGCCTTGCAGTCACAAAAAAGAATTGGACGTTCCCAATGCCACCTTTTCATGCCCGAGCACATTGTCTCACGTTTGATCTTCCAATCCTTTTGGGATCTTTTGGGTATATTGAAATGGTGAAGTTTCCTGAAATCATTTATATGGATTTTCTTACTCCTTAGTGTCGTTGTCCCTCCCCTCTCCAACATGAAGATTGAAGTTTCAAGATGCTAAACCCTTCAGTGTCCTCACGTGACGTTTTACCGCATGGTGCCGCATGGGGGCAGGAAAGGCACCAGCAAGCAGACCTATCCCCGGAAGTTGATGCCTGCGCGTCTTCAGCCTCTTTCTGTCTAATCTCCCGCAACCGGTTTGCTCTGTACCTGCATTCAATTTTTTTTTTTTGTTTGCTCATTTACACAGAAAAAAATGAACAGGAGAAAGAACGAAAATTCATGGTTTTGCCTCATGGACTTAAAGGTTTAAACAACAGTTTAAAATTTGACGCCAAAGGATTGTCAAAACCTGGCTGGCAGACATGGAGTGGAAAGGTTTCCATTTCTTTGTCCGTACCTTGGAAATTTTGCATATTGGATTCATAAATGACAAGCATCTGGTTTGCAAATCGGCAATGAGGCTGCAGCAGAGCCCACCGCGATGGAGGGCAAGCCGCCCAGTACGCACCTTGACAATTTCATCATGGTCTACCAGTAGGGGGCATCTGAAATACTGTTACTTTCCGACCAAACCAAACGAGTCCAACAATGTTCATAGGTTCTTGAACAGTGCACAGTTCAACATTGCAAATTATTCCAAGCACCACCGGTGTTCTCAGGATCTGGAATCAACATTTAATCGTGATCATATTTAGAAGAATCCAAGTGTTTCTTCCTAAGTGCCACTGAACCCATAAAACCAAAAACTTATTATCAAGGCACAAAGTGCGCTAAGGACCGATCTGCCAGGGTCCACTTAAAGTTTTCAGCGACGTGTGCTGGGCGAAGCGCTGCATGGCACCTACAGTGGTTTCGAGCATCGAGCAGCTGAGCACACCTTGCATGTTTTTGTCAAAGTTTTATCCAAAAATGGAGGACACTCCCCAAAATGGCAAAATTGAAACATGATTTTGCTTAACAAAACGGAAACAGAACCAAGGACAAATCGGGCACTGCCACATCCAAGATAATCAGAGGGCCGTTTTTCCCTTGTGTTCTAATACTATGTCTCACGTTTTATAACAAAGCAACCCAAAAAAATTGAATTGATATCTTCAAATGACCCAACGGACAAACCGTTGTTTTAATCGAACCAGCAACATGCTGTTTTGAAAAACACCTGTAGACCAAAATATGTTTTAAAACATGTCTGTCGCTAAAACATGTTTTTTTGCAATGAGCAAAAAATGCATCAACATTTGCACCTTGCAAATTTATTTCTTTTTGCATGTGTTGTTCTCAAATATGTTGACCTTCCAACGCCATTATGTTGGAAATCATGGCCATCTCAAAAATTCATCAACTGACCATGGATAGACCATGGTTTCTTACGAAGTGCCACCAAAAAAAAGGTGATGTTGAAGCCGCATTCCTTTTCGAGTTTGGGATTGTGAAACTGCCTTTTTTGTGGAAATTGGTCAGCGTTGGATGGAAATACCAAAATTAACAATAGATTTATTTGGGAAATCCCCGTTGAAATGAAAACACTGGATGAAAAACAACACATCTGAACAAACTAGCACAACAATCAAACAACATGTCTATCCATGCGCAATCTGCTTGAAATATCTATGGGGACAACCTTCTATTAAACAACACACGAAGCAATCGTGGCCACACGGGCAAAATGGCATATTCATGAAAAACGGGGCCATGTGGAATTTCAATGCGCCAATTCCCCACCAACACAATACACATGAATGCAGGGTTTCACCGACATGTGCAGTCAGAAATTTGAGGTACATTCCAAACATTCCATACAATACATATTTAACATAAGTAAAGTATTGACCAAAAATATACAATAAATACATTACATGCATCACGTGCATTACATACATGATACGTAGTCGATGCATTACATTCTTTTGCAAGACTGTTCTCACAACAACACAAGTTCAAAAGTGGTTGCCTCTCTTGTTTGAGCGATGGCTGGACACGCAGCCTCTCTTACGCTGTTGGGTTAGGCAGTTCTGCAGGTGGTTGCTAGGGATGGTGGTGGGCGCTTCAAGGACAAAACGAATGGGTTCCCGCCCTACCCACCCTCTTGCGCGGAACATTGCATGGATGGCACCATGCACTTGCCTTCAGAATGCCATGTCACACGTGACAGAGACTTCTTCTGCAAGACTGTTCTCACAACAGCACAAGTTCAAAAGTGGCTGCCGTTCTTTTTTGAGCGATGGCTGGATATGCAGCCTCTCTCCCCATCTCTTTCAAGCTTCGTGATCAGCTCATTCAAAATTGGCAAGGCAGCTGTTGAAACATTGATTGCATTCTGAAAGAAAGAATGACCAAGGTCACCGCGTGAGGGTGGATCAGCAATGTTACTTTTCGAAGGGACCCTTGCAAGCCAAGCAAAAGCATGAATCTCTGACTCTAGCTCAAAGTATTCAGCAAGTTCATCAACCGTTGCATTATCTGAGATACCTTTCGGCAAGGAGAATTTTTTGGCTTCATTGTCAACGAAGAGCAGACACTTCCGATTGACGAACTCACCACGCCACAAAATGAATGATACAACGGCACCTATTGTCTCAGCTTCGAATGTAATCTGCTTTGCGTTCTTCTCTCCAAGAATTGTTCTGCCGTATTGATTGTTTTCCGCTCAGCCAAAAGCGTCTGAATACACTTCTCGATTTGTGCATGTTACACATCAAGTGAACAACTGCTAATTGGCTAGACTGACATGCNTCTCGATTTGTGCATGTTACACATCAAGTGAACAACTGCTAATTGGCTAGACTGACATGCTATTTGACATGTGATGCAAGATACGAAAATGACTTGCACCCCGCCTCGATATCACGATTTTCGTGAATATCGCTACAACTACAAAAGCACTCGCAAAAAGTTTGGGGACTGTAGCTGCTGTGGGGTACACATTGGTATGCCACGACTTGCATAGCTCCTTGGGAGCGTATCCTCCAAACTGCAAAGAAACTCTCTAATTTCCTCAAGGCGCAAGAAACTTCTCGGTCACTGAGTCAGCTTTGCCACAGCGCACTGTCAGCGTTCGACTGGCTGCCAATGCACAAATGCACAAGCTTTCCAAAGTTTCAAGTTTCTGCACTCTCGTCATGCTCATTGTCGGTGAACTCACCATAGTGGAGGTAAGCCCAAAGATCTGGATCTGAGACTTGATCCTGAGTACTTTGAAAGTACCTGCGCTCAGCTTCTGACCTCGTCTCCATCTCCTCATCTGAATCCACTGGAGGGTCATCAGGACCATGATCTTCATTGCGCATCAGCGCACGTGCCACAGCATCAACATGCTGACTTNCCTCATCTGAATCCACTGGAGGGTCATCAGGACCATGATCTTCATTGCGCATCAGCGCACGTGCCACAGCATCAACATGCTGACTTCCAGAGCGTCCTCCCAAGGTCATGAAAAAGTTGTGGGCTCTCTGAGCTTCTGCAAGAGAAACTGGCTCATTTGGATCTCGGTAATTGGGGCTCTCTTCGTCGCTGCTAATGGCTGCCATCTCAGCCATGTTCCTCATCACTCGACTTCTGAACATAGGATTTGCTAATGCCTGTTGCAATCCAACCAAGATCTCGATGCGCTCCAGGTACAAATTGCGCCGTGCAAGGTCCATGCCAGAGTTCTCTAAACGTCTTCGACACCTTGCCAACAGCCATCGCAACAAACCTTCAGGAGTGGGCATATCTTGGGCTCTGGCTGGAATTGCAAAACCAAGCTGCATTGTCGCATCGTCAGGGATTGCAGAGGAAGAGGAAGCAGCTGGGTCATGAGCCATTTCAACATCATCAACGTTCACTGGAGGTTCGCTGACAATTTTGCAACCTCCAGGACTCTGTCTTGACGCTGGCTCAGAGTCAGGCTCCATTTCATCGGCATGCTGGTGAGGCACGTGTTGTTGAAGAAATCCAAACAACCTACATACAAGAAGTACTGCAAAGCCAAGCACCACTGAGAACACAATCAAGCCTGGTGTCAAGTTGTTGTCGTCTTCAAAGTTGTCTCCTTGACACCCTTGAACTTGTTGTAGGCTCAAGACGCTTAAAATGGCCGCGAGTCGACTCATCATATTCCCTTTCTTGGTGTAGATCTTTCCAGGGTCGTCACATCCTTCCACAGTTCCAGTATGGGTGTTGTAGATTCCAAGAGTTGCCATCAAAGATCGCATACGGGGAGCAGCAAGGCGCTTCGTGCCTATATCAGCTGGATTCATGCTTCCACTTATTGATGACAACTTCACAAAACCTGTTTCCGCAAGAGCTTGCACCCAGAGGATTCTACATGAGAGGTGACGCAAACGTCCAACTCCACGTCTTTGAAGGATGCCTCGAGCTCCTGAACTGTCAGTGTAAACCCAAATTTCTGTTCTCTTTCGAGTCATCCATGTAATCAACCGACTCAGCAGAATACCGTCTGATGTCCCACTTGAACAAGCGTAAACTTCCGCTTCAGCTGACGACAAAGAGACCNATCACTGTCGGTGAAGATCTCTAAGGCACACTCACCTGGTTCCAAGTTGTCATAGCCATGATAGATTCCGACATTTCGACCACGCCATTGCAGAGACACACAAAGTTCTTGGTGACTTGCCAAATAGCTGACCAGGTGTCGAAGAACTACCATGCTCTTCTCAGAAGGCTTTGTGCTGTATGTTGCAAGGTAGCGCACAACATGTTGACAGTGTGGCATGTCACATGCCAAGTAAAGCAACACTCCAACGCATGTTCGAAACGTAGAAGCTTGGGCAGCTGGAAGATCCTTCGACTCATCGATCTGGTCCATGTCAGCATGCCCTGGAGTCTTCTTGTTCTGCAACTTTGGATTCAATTGTAACAAGTCACACAAATGTTGAACATGTTTGTGATGAACCTGAACTGTCAACCTTCCATCATTTTGCATCGTCATCGTTCTCTTCAAAAAGCAAAGCTCGTCTCCAGGCTTTTCCATGAACTGAGTGGAGATTGTATAAGTCTTTTCAAGACATTTCAGCAGTTGCTCCTTCACAAACTTGCGTCTGCCAATGACCAAAATGTCGTCGACATGGATCAAAACGATGCAGCTGCTGTCAGGCGTTTTCAGGATACAAGGGTA
>BGPT01000522.1:45318-56959 GCA_003297045.1 Symbiodinium sp. clade C Y103 | reverse complement strand
ACAAACAACCTATTAGGAATAAAGGGAACATCCTTACCTCGTACCTCAGACGGAGGCAACCCTTATTCCTTTAAGGTTGTTGGGGGTAACCTGAAGCCCGTGCGCGCGCCCTACGCTGTTCAATTTCTCTATTAGAAATTAAACTTAAAATTTTTGTGTANTGAAGCCCGTGCGCGCGCCCTACGCTGTTCAATTTCTCTATTAGAAATTAAACTTAAAATTTTTGTGTAGGTATATCATATATACAGCTACACCAAAAAACATATCGACGGATGGCACGTCAGCTATATTATTAAAAATTCGTTTGTGCTTAAAGTCTTGATATTATGCATTTCANCATATATACAGCTACACCAAAAAACATATCGACGGATGGCACGTCAGCTATATTATTAAAAATTCGTTTGTGCTTAAAGTCTTGATATTATGCATTTCACTCTTTTTGCTGCGGGGAATTCTGCTTCGAGATCCCGTCGCAATCCCCATTATGGTCTGCAGCTCGCAAGCACGTAATTCCAGTCAACAGCAAAGTGAATGCTACCAAGAGCTTCAAGCGCACAAAAGTCACCACGGCTTGGTGGATCAGCTATGTTGCTCGTGCTGGCAACTCTAGCGTACCAGCTCTTCGTGCCAAAAACATATTCAAAGTCCATGATTTTTCCTGCCACACATCTCGCAACTGCCGTCTCTCCGCTCCCTCTCAAAAGAGCCAAGCGCACTGACTCGTTGTCGATATAGTGTACCACTTGGGACCCTTTGACCAAATGACCCCAAAGGTGAAGGGACACTAGCACTGGAATCATCTCAAGTTCATGTATGGGGTGGCTGGAAAACTGCAAAAGAAATGACATAACATCCTTCGTGGCTTGACCTCCAAAATGGTAGACAACGCGGTGATTGGGAGCGACAAGCACACCACCAATGCTCCCGCAAGGGTCATCGCCTTCACATGCTCCATCTGTGAAGATGAGCCAAGTTTCTAAGGTTCGCACTCCTAGAGGAATGGCTCTCCCAGTCTTAACTCTGCAACAGAGTTTTTCAACTATCAACACCTCATTGTCCGTAAGAGCATTGGTGTTTCTGCCAAGCCGACATAAATCACTAAATTGTTTCAAGTCAAAATTTGCCGTCCTTCCAAAGACAAAGCACTCAAAAAATATCATTCGGCCCCTGATCCTCTCCGCCTCTTTTGCAGAAAGTTCCTTTCGGTTGGCAATGTCCTCCAGGCTTGCCACCAACTCTTCGCGCCGTTCGGCTGTATGGCCAACCTCGAACATCTTGTCAGCTACCTTGGTAAGGTCTACCACCAATCCCAACATCCTGAAGACTTCACTGAAAGGTGGGGCTTTTGGGCCCTCTCGGGCATAGTCCAGCCCTATGAGCTCAAAAAGTGTAGTGATAGCCCAATGGGTGTTGGCCGAAAGCTCAGTTCTAGTCAAAGCAGAATAGTCATCGAAGTAGGCGCTCCAAGCAATTGACATTCCAAAGAGCCCCACCCACCATACCGCAAAGGATACTCGAAGAAATCCCGCAACTGAACCAATTGCTCCGAATGGCAAAGAATTCAGCCCAACAAGTGTTGGCTCTTCGCAGCCCGGTCTGTTGACTGCGATGCGTACCAAGTCCCTGTCCTCCACACAAAGTCCAAACTGCTTATAGGCTGATCTCAAATCATATGTCCTTCCCAGAACAGCGCAGTGTCTTTCCGACGCACACTCCAAGCTATGGCTGAGCATGCTGCAGAGCTGGTCAATACTGTGTAGAGCAAACTTTTCCCTGGTCCCCACCGTAAGGTTCAAGCCACTCACAGAACAGTCATCAATGACCCGGGTCTTGGCACCCTGGTGAATACCAAAACGCCTGGCCACTGACTTTCCAGTCCAATCACCTGTAGTATCCTCCCAAATCCAACCTTCCTCAAGTTCATGAACAGTTTCTTCCCAAGTGTTGTTTTCCAACAAGGGCTCTTGTCTCATCTGTAGTTGTCGATGAACTTTCTCATTGAAGGAAGCTGTGGTGGCTTTGAGTGCATCTACGGTGATCTTTGGGGCTTTGACCTGACGAGGAAAAAGTTGAGAGTCAGGCATCCACCCACTGAGCTTGAACCCTTTTGCAATGTCCTTCACCAATTCCTTGTCCGGGAAGTCAAGGTCCGTCAACATCTGGCCAAAAAGTACCAGGCGCTTTCCAAACATGATCTTCCTAATATGCGCTGGCATCGACAGTCTCAATTTCAGCTCTTCTGCCTTCAGTTGCCCTGCCAGGTTGGTGTACTTCTTGATGAAGTCAACCCGTTTCCGTGCCAGCAAATGCGGTGGTCGATGGAAGTTGTCTTGTATGACATCCTGCATGGCCTCACTCAAATGCCGTCTCAAGTCTTTTGGATGTCCGGCCAAAGTGGCCTGTTGCAAAAATTCCATATGGTTGTGTGGAATGCCCACATGAAAACATTCTACGGTACTGTCGTCAGTGATCTCATCTGCATTGATTCCAAGAAATTTGCATTTATCTCCACGGTATTCTTCCGCCCGAAAAATCCCCCACTTCCAGAGTCTGCGGGAGATGATTTTTGAGCCTTTCGGGCAGCCTTCAAGGGCTGCAGAACCAGTGTCAACATGTTGTGCTGGTGTCACGACAAAGAAAAAGTGGGCAAATTCAGGCACGAGGGGCCTCAACTTTGTCGAACGTGGCAAGGCTCCAAAAATATACCTATTGAGCATTGAAAAATTTTGTTGTGCAGCTTGTGTCGCCAAAGAATCATGTTTTACTGCTCCAAGTTTCTCAGCTGCAGCAAGTGCCAAGTTGGCAATGCGGGTGCACAACAGCCAAGGATATGCTGCTTCCTGTGCGGTCGGGAAAACAAGCCGCCCGTCCTGAATCCTAGGTCGCCAGCTCTCATGCTGATGTGAATTGTTGCAAAAAATTTGAAGTGTTCAAGCCAATCCTTGCTGCACCAAAATCTGGTCAGCTTGTCTCTGGTTCCACCATGTGAGCAATTGTGGAAGTCAACAACAAATCCCGCCAAAGCAAGCAAATATTCACGAGCAAAAGAAGTCTTCCAATACAAACTATTGGAGGGATTTTCGATCACAACGAAAAAGTCAAGGAGTGTCGCAAATAAGACTAACTTTGTGATGGCAGCATAAAGTTGATTTGCCAGTTCAGTTTTGATCTTGTCAGTGCCTGTCAAGTTGTCCTTTCCATCCGGCTGCAAATCCGTCCTCAAAGGCACAGGCGCTTTGCGACCCCTAAGCAACGAGCTTTTGATTGGGCGCCCTCTGGCCCTACTTGCTGTTCCACAAGGCGGGGCAATGAAAATCATTAAAATTCTATCCTTTTCAGCACGAATGATTTCAAGCAAGAGTTGCAGCTGAGATGGATCTGTTAGGTCCAGTAGCATGATGTCTATGCCACAACTACGATCTGCTGTTTTGTCGACTGCTAGCCCTCGTACGCCAAGCTTTCGAAACGTCTTGGTCAACCTAGCTGACCCTGCACAAACTTCTATGACCAAAAGCTCTTCGATGGTCACACCCAAAAATTCGTCACTGGATTTCAATGACTCACTGCAAGCTGCATTTGTGGATTGCGAAGATTCTGCAAAAACATGCATGTCACATGGGGCACCGGCCAACGCATCATCATCTCCTTGGGAGACCTGAGAAAAAGGCTTGTCGGTGTCCTCACCTGAGCTTGATAGTCACGAAGGTTTCGACCTGCAAGTAGTCACACTATGCCCAGGCTTATGACAATGTGCGCATACATGGAATCCTCTCATACACTTTGCAGGTGTTCCGGTGGTACTGTTCGAACAACCCTGTGCCATATTGTAGTTCCAGCAAATGTTGCCCTTGCCTTCTAACCTCAGTGTGAACTTTTTCAGTTCCTCAGGGCAGCTCTTTTCAGCTCTGCTCAAACGTCGCTTCTTGTTGCTGGGCTGGCCAGGCTGGGCAGGCTTTGTAGGAACCCTTTTTGGCTGAGGTTGTGAGGGCGCCTTCACGGAAGTAGGCAATGGCAAAACGTACATGGTCACTCGAGGATCTGTCATCAACTTTTTGAAATCATCGTTCAAAGCAGGTACATCGTTCAGCGGCTTCAGCGACTTCGTCTGTTGCTGTGCTAAGATTGTCCAAAGTTCTTTGTCTGCACGTATCACTTGGTCCAGCTTGACCGTACCAAAACCAGCTGGCACCTCTTTTGTGATGCTCTGCAAGAGCCACTGGACCCAGTCTTCATGAATAGACCAATCCAGTAAACGACATTGATCCATAGCGATCCCTCTGCGTTGAAATGCCCATTGTAGTTTCAACTCTGACCCAACATCTGCTGAGGTCTGCACTGGGACTTGTGCCACCTTCAAAGTGGCTTGTTCGATCTGTAAGGTAGATGCAGCTGGCTTGATGTTGGCCTGTATCTCATCATCTCTCTTCGCACATTTCGATGGGGCTATCCATGTCACCACACCAGTCTCCACCATTGCGTTTGTGACGTCTAACAGCTGGTGACTGGGAAGCAGTTCACCTGCCAGTCGGAGCCCTGAAAGCCTCTTGGTTTGTACCTCAAGCCTAGACTGTTTCTCTGCTGCAGGTAAGCGCTTTGCAAGGCTTGTTGGATCCGACGTATCTGATTTCACCTGCTCATTGATGCTTGCTACCATCAATGTAGTTGCTTCAAAATGAAGCTTCCGCAGCAAGGCCAGTTGGCCTATGGATGGTACCCCAAAAACCTTGTTGCCAAGCTCTGTAAATTGTTCATTTGATGGTGCTTTCTGCGGCGTCCCCAGCGTAAATGCCAAAGTGCTGAAATCTCCTACTCCAAGGGTCTTCAAGCCATTGAAGAGGTCCTCACCACCACGCAGCTCTTTGCACTTGCGTTCGAATGCAGCTGCACTGTCGACAATACTCATGGCAACTAGGCTAAAGGGTGAATGTTTGAAGTTGTTTGAACACATGTTGTCCATGAACATACCTGCATTTGAAAATTCAAGGATGCATGCAAGTTGAAAACGATATGGTGTAGTTTGGTCAACTGCATGAAACATGCAAGCTGCACACTCAACTACCCGCGCGGAAAGTGAAGTTGGTGAGTTGCAAAACTGGAATCAAACTTCTTGCAAACTCTCCCAAGACTAAGGCTCTTGATAGATCCAATGTGTCTGACATGAAGTCTGTTGCACATTTGAAATTGAGATCTCCTCACAGAACCAATTTTTGAAACGGCTATGGGTCCTGGTGAGCCGCATGTCGGATACCGATCACTGCACGCTCTCCCACGGATTCCCAGAAATTGACATGTTTTCTGAAAATTGCAAAAGAATGACATCAGGCAACACTAATCAAAGCAAGAAGTTCCAGCAACAATTACAACTCACAACAATCTGACAAGATGGATGGTTACACTCAGTAACCCATCGCTCTCTTTCAGAACAAATGTGATCGAATGAGCTGGCAACTCTTTTTATGCTTTGACGGCAGCTGCACAATTGCGACACACAGGCGTGTCATATCTAATGACCATGCCTTCCTTTGTGTGGTGCTGCCCAATCATACGGTTGCACATGAAGACCCGGCAGTAATCTGGTCGAGCGAGATGCAAGGTGCGCAGCTTCCGATGCTGCCAGAAAACATACCCCTCAGGAGGAGTCGGCGGGTAAAACAACCTGCTCTGGCTCTTGGGAAACTCTTCATCACTCTCCTCTGAGGAGCTTGATGGCGCCTCAACTTCGCTCTCTGAATCTTCATGTTTGGCCTTTGTGAGATCAATCCAGCCAGCCTCATTTGGGGCCTCCACAGGCTCCACTCGGATCGCAGATGGCTTGCACTGCACGGCAGGCACTCCCAAGGTGTCTTGCACTGGTCCAGGCTCACAACTCACAAATCTGCCGCTGCGGGTGCAGTCCGGAAGAAAAGATCCTTCCCGTACAGCACCTAACATCCGTTCCAACTCTAACAACGGCTGGGCAGCAGCATCTCTGGAATAGGTATGCAACATCTTGAAACCACTTGTGTGGTAACCCAATTGCAACCTCGTCTCTGCACTCAAACCAAACTTTGCAGCAAAGGAAAGCATCGTGCTCTTCATGCTGTGTGCAGTCAATTTCCTGTCATCCAATTGGCTCGCTGAACCATGCAACAGTTTCCGCAACCAGGCCCCCGCCTCTGTAGCCGTAAGCGGCCTTCTCGAAGGAGAGCCATCCAAAGATGGTGCCGGCATAAGTGCATGCTTTGGGGGCAGCTTCACTCCCATTGCTTGTCTGACCACCATCCACCTGTCAACCCAGGGTTCTGCAGAGACTCCTAATGAAGGAGCCACAAGAGGCAACATCCTGTGCTTATACACTGCAGCATGCATGGTCTTGTGGATGGCGCACTCAGCCTCTAGATACCAGGTTTTGCCCTCAGTATCTCTGTCCAGCAAAAGGGTTGCACTGTGCATGGCGTCTGCCCATCTCGCACGAGAATAAATGACAAACAAAGCCGATCCTGAAAACACTGCATCCCACCCCATAGATCCATGAAGAACTGCATGAAGTTTGATAAGCTCCTGAACTGACAACGGTGACGCCTGAGCAATCGTAGCTGGCACTGAGGACAATGCACATCCATGCAACCTCCGACTGTTCAGTGAGTCTTTCAGTTCATCCATACCCAAAACATGGAAGCCAAAAGCAAGGGCTTCGAGGAAGCTCTTCAATCTTGAAGGTGGCGCCCCATTGTTGCGTTCCACTTGGAAAAAGCGATAAATGTTCACTTCTGAAGTAGGGAAGTTCCCTTGTCCAAAGTAATTGCAAAATTTTTCCATGGCCCTCACCCTCTTCAACAGCGTGGCCGGAGCTCTGCCTCTGAAAAGGTCGCTCAAAACTGTGAGCTTAGCTAGGTCATCCTGTTCAGCTGCAATCTGCGTCCAAACCTGTGTATGTCGATTGAACGAGAGAACCACTACCAGCCACCTCTTGAGAGCCATCTGTAGCTGTGACTCCCTTTCCTCTTCCCATGACTGGTCTGGGACATGTTTGACCACATCCAAATAGGTCTCACCGTCTGTCTTTGGCAGTGCACGTTTGAGGCTCCGACTGCATTCTGACATCTGTCCCATCCAGGAATCAAGACAACCAGCCACTGGAGGTTTGCACAACTCGACATCACAAAAATCTGGCTGCAAAAGAAGACCATTTCCAAAAATTGCTTTCCACACTCCTTCTTCCCAAATTGGCTTTGGGGCTAAGGCAGGCACCGACATCAACGCTGTAGCAACGCATGAATCAAAATTGATTGCACGGGAAATTAATGGATCCTCTGTTGCAGTTGTCAAGCTCTCTGCAAGGCCCTCCTCACAAGCTGACTCAGGTTCATACCCGGAGCTCTCATCTCCACGTACGTCCACACCTGAAGCAACTTCCGATGGCGTCCACAAACCTGACAGATCAACTTCCTCCTCAATTTCAGCGTTCCAGGCAATTGCACTATCCAATGCTGTTGCAGGCGCATCAAGAAAAGGATCAAGTCGGTTCAATTGTGAAAACTCTGAGTGCTCCACGAGATGGGCATTTGACTGAATCATCTCTGAAAAAGAAGGGCCACCAAAAACATCGTGTTCTGACTGCAATGTCTCTGAAACAGGAGAAACATCCACTGTATTACTGTTAATAACTAACGGCACACCCGAAGCAACCCCCACGTCAGAACGTGTGCCATCAATCCCTTTCCGAGTCCCCATCGGCAACACTTGGGGTGTCAACTTGTGTCCAGCTAATGGTGACACGATACACTGCAGGCGCTGACCAGCAAAGAAAAATGATCTCGAAGCTGGGGAGTGTTGCACCTTGATGTTGATACAGGAATTCGAGGATATGATGACGGATAAAAGTTGCAGTACCTGTTCCTGCCAGAAAACGGGTCGCCGCTAAAAAGGGTCCCACCCACCCACCACTTAAACCAAGATGTTGCACATTGCAAGCTGAAACACTGTCACCTGATAAGAACAGATANACAGTACATGCACACTACATATCATGTATGTACGACTGTTCTTATAACACAAGTGTGGGAAGCACAAGAAGGTTTGGATTTGTCAAAGGTTCATTGTACCTTTAACCCAAAGCTTCTAGTTACGCACGCGGGCCGCGTCGTTTAGTAGGGAAACTTCCAGGTTACCCAAAGCCTTTGAACACCATGCGTTCAAAGACAAACAACCTATTAGGAATAAAGGGAACATCCTTACCTCGTACCTCAGACGGAGGCAACCCTTNGTTACCCAAAGCCTTTGAACACCATGCGTTCAAAGACAAACAACCTATTAGGAATAAAGGGAACATCCTTACCTCGTACCTCAGACGGAGGCAACCCTTGTAGGTTGAATGAAACATCAAAGAAACCAAAAATGAAATAACCTAACGCCTGGCTCTCAGTACAGGTCTGCAGGGAAGTAGTGCCGATAGCTGCGAAAATTCAGGCTTACAACCACTAGTCGCGTCTTGCGCTGTTCTTTGCGTTGGCGCACCGCGTCGCGTCGTGCGTCGTCGCCAGGGCCGCGCGGTCNACAACCACTAGTCGCGTCTTGCGCTGTTCTTTGCGTTGGCGCACCGCGTCGCGTCGTGCGTCGTCGCCAGGGCCGCGCGGTCTCGGCGTTGCCGATAAAACCAAAACACACACAGGGCAAAAACCAACTTCAGGTTTCCAGCACTCAACTTCCCTTTTCACGCACACACACGAAAAACAANAAGGTAACTTGTCTTGGCTTTCTAGCCACTGTACTTGTGCTGCTGTCTCTTACTCTTGTTGACGTGCACCGTGCTGGAGCATAAATTCAGAAGAAAAACACATCTTCAGAGTTCTCAGCG
Source organism: Symbiodinium sp. clade C Y103 (assembly GCA_003297045.1). Classification (NCBI taxonomy): domain Eukaryota; class Dinophyceae; order Suessiales; family Symbiodiniaceae; genus Cladocopium; species Cladocopium sp. clade C. The sequence continues at coordinate 48,120 of BGPT01000522.1, read as the reverse complement.
AAAAGCTCGGCCATGCAAACGAAGTTGAAATAAACTCATTCCAAAACCATCTCTTTCCAGTCGCTCACATGCAGCATGCAGAAAAAAAACATCAAAACCATTCCCAAAACGTTCTCGTCCACAAACATGTTGTTGTTGAAATAAACCAGGTTGAAAAAGGTTTGGAGATTGTTGTCGAGCATGCACATGCGAAGACAAAATCGTCTCCGCATCATCAGGAACAGTCTGCGAACCCAAATTTCGCAACCTTCTCCAAAAACCAGTTGTCTTGACAGCTCTATTTCACCAGGGTATGAAGAGGGAAGTTTGGAAACTTCCAAGATACTAAAGTTGGAAACTCCGCACGCCGTCGTTGTTTTCTAGATACGTGTTTTAGTTTACTCGTTTGCCCAGCTTGTCGCGAAACGTGCGCCGTTAGAATTAACATCGAAAAACGAATCACGAAACAACATGCAGAGTGAAAGCTCAGCAGCTCCTTTTTGACAGCGGGGGTGAAAGTCACGAGTGCTTTGCCAGTTACGCACTGGAGTTGACAACGGCTTNAACAACATGCAGAGTGAAAGCTCAGCAGCTCCTTTTTGACAGCGGGGGTGAAAGTCACGAGTGCTTTGCCAGTTACGCACTGGAGTTGACCCCCGTAGTAAGTGTGTTTAACGAGGTATAAGGCTTCTGATGCAGTGTAAGGATGGCATCTATGAGGAGGTCTGATACTCGTAACACCCCGTAAGGAGTAGCTTGGAAAAGCTCTGCTGCTTTGGCTACTTGCTTTCGAGATGGCATGTCGCTGGAATTGCTAAACGAGCACACACGTTCTAGCCATACTGAAGACGGCGCTTCCAACTCAACTTGTTGTAGGACTCTACTCATTGACATTAGGCTGAAGAAATCAGAAGAGCCTTTGATAGCCACAAAACGGGCAGACTCATTGTCTATCCAAGCAATACCTAAGCGATTGTGCAGATCTTGTCGTGTGTGGAAATACACGAAAAACTCAATCTGAGATATAAGTTGATCTCCAATCTCTTCCAGCCACTTCTTGATAAGGGCTTCGGGAAGTTCCACCTCGAAAACGTTTGCAACTCCTGTGAGAGGATCATAAGTAAGGGCTCCTCCGGTTGCAGTTCCATTTTCCCAAGCCCCATCAGTAAAGATGAGNCTCGAAAACGTTTGCAACTCCTGTGAGAGGATCATAAGTAAGGGCTCCTCCGGTTGCAGTTCCATTTTCCCAAGCCCCATCAGTAAAGATGAGGAAAGGATTCTTGAAGAACTCCACTGTGTACCTCCTCGGAGGCATAGATTGGAGAAGCCGATGCCAGTTTGCAAAGTTTTCCGAGGTCTTCGTTGCCCAGATGTTTGGGTATATCAGCCAATCGAGCAAAGGAAGATACCAAAAACTTTAGAGCCTTTGATACAAAGAAGCCGCTGGCAAAATTGAGATGTCCCTGGATTTGGACTGCCTCGGATCTTGATATGGTGCCTTTGCTGCCAATGGCTTCAAGCATGGCACACAGTCTTTCGATACGTCCCTCCTTGTTGCACAGGATGAAGAAGCCTTTGTTAAGGTTGTTCAACTGCACTGAAATCCCAAGTGCATTGAATGAGGCAGCAAAATCAACTGCTTTGACACCAACCTTGGCATGGTTCCATCCAAGATATGTCAACAACGCACTCATAGCCTTGAAGAGTATTGACGATGAAGCTGAAGGGCTAATAGTTGGGTAGTCATCATAGAAACATGTACAGGGCCTCCAAAGCAATCTGCAGATCAAATGGTGCAACGATCGTGATACTCGGTTGAAACTGTATACCGCCGCAATAGCATCAAATGGCAGCACATCGCTCCTAAAGAAAACCCACTTGTCCTCGAGGAAGTATCCAACTACACCGAGGAGTCTTTAAGCTTTATCTAGAACCTTCGGCCACACCAGGTATCTAATAAGACCATAGGGTGCACAGACACTGAACAGGACGTGTTGTCTGGCATGTCAAAGCACATCTCGCCTTTCTGCAAACTGTCAGCTACGGCAGCAACAAAAGCTGCTAGCGTGTCGACATCGTGCAGCTCCAGCTTGAAGTTGGTCGTATAACAAAGGTTCAGAGCAGACCGTTTGCCATCGTCAGTGGCGCGCATCTTGTTCTCTGAGCTCTGATACAAAGCAAATCTTGGATTGAAAAGCCATTTGTCTGTACCAAAATGTGCAGTAATGTGTTTCAGAGAAAGGACCGTGCAAATGGCCCAGGTCTACTTCTTTCATAGTGGTTTCATGGAGATCTTGTTGTACCTTTTCTTCTTGCTTGGAATACTCTGCACCCATGAGAGATTTCCTTCGCCATACTGAGGAGTCCAACAACTCGTCTACAGAGATCAAAGAAGGCCTCCAATCGTCCGGAAAGTTCGGTGGTTTGGTGTGTGTTCCATACAAAGGAATACCCTGTGTGACCAAGTCCACGACCTCCATGTCCGGAAATTGTGTGACCTCTAACAGGTGCCTCCAGAGGCACAGCCTTTTGTTAGCAAGCACTGATGCCGTATGGTAGTCCATGGAGTCCTTTAGCTTCTGTTCGTCTTCCTGGAGTTCGATTGATTTCCTCTGTACAGCCAGTAAAACATTCAGTCGGTGTTTNTGCCGTATGGTAGTCCATGGAGTCCTTTAGCTTCTGTTCGTCTTCCTGGAGTTCGATTGATTTCCTCTGTACAGCCAGTAAAACATTCAGTCGGTGTTTTGCTACATCAACTGGACTGTGACCCATAACTTGCAACACCGCCTCCTTCAGGGAGTCGGGCAAAGCTTTCTGTGGATC
>BGPT01000522.1:17997-39500 GCA_003297045.1 Symbiodinium sp. clade C Y103 | reverse complement strand
CTGTTTGAAAGTTCTGTCAGATTTGTTGGTGAAATTACGCTGCGGGAAACCTCCGCCGAGCTTACAAGACATAGCTGTCATTTCATGAACGCTTTCTTCTTCTTCGGCGCCTGCTTCCTCCGCCTGCTCCTGAAGGTTCAAACATGAGTCCATGTTGGGTCTCTGAGCTTTTGGAGGCGGTGGCCGGAGGGTGGCCTTCTTGGTGGTAGGGGGAGCACCGACCACCGAGGCAAACTGCCCAGGGGTCATTGCCACTGGCTGCTGGCTGGGCCTCGGAGGAGGCGTTGAGGCTACCCCTCTGACTTCCAATTGCAGTTGTGCTTGGTCCTGCCGTAGGGATTCCAGTTGCGCTGCCATCGTTGGAAGAAGCTCCGCCATGATGGAAATGTGTTCTGCCACCTGCTTTGCCTGAGTATTTCTCTTGGGTCTTTCGGCCTTGGGCTTTACTGCCGGCCCCTTTGGTGCTGGGGCCTCCTCCTCCTCTGCAGAATAGTATACTGCTCGCTGGGCTCCAAGCTGGGAGACCCACTCTGTGGCCTGCTGAAGTAGTAGCGCCAGATCTGGAGTCACCGTGGTGTCTTCTGCAAAATGCACCATGGCATCTTCCTGCACTCCAGAATCTGCGAACTTGATAAGACCAGGTAACACCTGATCTGATACGTCCACAATCTGAACATCCACCTCCTCTGCCAGGGATACTGTGCCGGTCTCCTCCTGCTTCACAGCCAGAACTTGCAAAACAGTATGGGGCCCCAGCATTGCAGCATCGTCTGTAAGTGAAGCGACTTGCAGATCTGCCATAGGGACAAAGCCGGTAGGCAGTGCCAGCAAAAAGCCTCCTTGCCTTCTCATCACGACAAAGGCCATTGCAACATTCTCTCCCTCCACTCCAGTCGGAGGCCAGAAAAGCACGTAGGGCTCCTCCACTCCATCCTGAAGGGTGCTCATTGCGAACTGCTCCATTGATACCACGAGGATGGGTATATGACCCCTGCCGCCTCACAGTATACCTTGGCTTCTGCTTGAGACGGGAAGCCGTGTGATAAGGATCCGTCCTTGAAGTCGTTGATGATGTGCCGATAGTCACTGGCTTTGGCAACACGCAAAGGGCAGTTGAATCCTGTGGCACGCAGCACGATGTAGCAAGAATTCGGGAGATCAATGGGCCTGGAAGGTCTTGGCTTGCTGATATGACCCTGAAGGCAGAATCTTGCCCAATAACCTGACTCCCAGGCTCGTGCAGCACGCTCTCGTGCGGATAAGTTGCCGCCTGTAAGCAAGGCACAAATGCGAACAGCTGATTCAGGAAGAGCAGGAACCTCAAGTGCCAAGCCAGGATAGGAGCCGTGGCTGCCAGTGGATCTGGCTGCTGAGACTGATGAGGCCTCAGAACGCTGGAGGGCCTGTGAGAGCTGTTCCACTGCCCGGGATAGGTCCTCTACCTGGACCGTTAGGATACCAACCTTCTCCTCAAGTTCAGTACACCTGGCAGAGGTATCCAGTCCCTGACTCATACAAGGTATCCCCTCAGACGGGAGGCAGTGCGAGTCGATGCAGGAGAAGCAAGTCCAGGTGAGAGCAGGTGGAAGAGATAGCAAGCAGCTGAAAATCCAAGGGAAAATCCAAGAAGATTGCCAAGCACAAATGAAAGAGCAAGGGATGGAAAGCTGGATCCACCGCAGTGATGGGGACAAGCTAGGCCAAACCAGTTGCTACTGACACCGAGCTGTAGGAATTCCAAGAAGTCAAAACCCCGGGACAACCAGCCTGTCATAGATCTTGAGAGGAAAAAACAGGTCGAATGTCATCCTTGTGAAGCCAATGTTGATATAGACGTGTTCGCACAATGGTGACAAGTTGCGCAATGTTCATAAATTAGCATCCTGCCGACAGTCATCAAACCAAAACTACAAATCATGGTAAAAAGTTGCGTTCATGGCAAATGTCGCTTTGCAAAACCCAAGAGGCAAATGGCTGACACCGGCCCATTGCAGGAGTTTGCCAACCAATTCTTGAGTTTGTGTTGATGTTTTGGTTGGCGTTGAAATCCTTAAAGACCAAAATTTGTGTTCCAACCTGCGGTTTTTTCGTATGTTTTTTTGTCCCTTCAACCATCCACCAAACTGTTACACTAAAACATAACGAAACACACATCACAATTTTTTTGTCTTGTACCACATAGAGAATGCCATTAAAAGGTTCATATCGGGATTTTTGTTTTTATTCACATCGCACGACCAAAACCGCAGAAAACGTAATCATGTGTGAGTCGAAACCAAGTTAAGACACTATTTGGAAGGATGTCTGATTTTATTGGGCAATGAATTGAAAGCGTGGGAGCATGTTTCATTTCCATTTCATTTATCCTAAAGAAACGATCGAAACGGTTGATGTACAAAGATTTGGAACAATTGTGTGGAACATGCCCTTTCCAATCCCTCCTTGGGTTTTTCATTGGCGTTCAAACGAATTCATGGGTAACTGTTTGAGGTCTAGCAAAATTGTTTGAACCTGTTCCACAAGTGGGGCACTTGGTTTGAAGATGTTCCGACAAAATAGCGCCGTGTATATTATCAAAGGAAGTTGGGAAGCATTTTTCCGAGTTACGGATGACTTTTATTGTGTGACTTCGAAAAGTGGCGATTTAGAGAAGTGGTGACCTAGGGAAGTGGAGACTTAGAGAAGTGGTGACTTAGTACGAAAAATTGCTTTGTTGGTCCCTACAGTGTCTAGGTCATACCGGGTTCTCGGTGTCGAGGCGCACGGTAAAACGGTAAAACTGATTAACGGTAAAATCTGCGTGGCACACCCGCGCACCGTAAAACGGTAAAACGCTAAAACGGTAAAGTCGTAAAGTCGTAAAGCCGTAAGAGGATAAAGGTGCAAAAAATGTGCCCAACATTTGCGCATGCTAAAACAGTATTACAATCAAATTGACGTCAAAAATTTGTGCACCCTGAAGCGGTACACTGGTAAAACCATAAGTTGAACCCCTCATAGGGGTTCCCACACATGCGCGCCGAAAACATGAACACGCTCAAAAGTTGGTGGGGGAAAAAATTGGATTTCCAATTTACCAATCTGCCTTTCCATATCTACTTTTCGGAATCTATTTGTGTATGTATATTTAAGTTGAAATCTTTATCTAGATCAATATCTACCTAGATATCTATCCCCACTTCTCAATCTATCATCTACATTTATGTATTTTCCTACATATATCGTCTATTTCTCTATGTAAACCTCTCTCCAAATCTATCTGTATCCATCCCTTTCTATCTATTGATCTATCTATCTATATCGTTCTCTATGTATCTATCTATCTATCCATCCATCCATCCATCCATCCATCCATCTATCTATCTATTTTTTCTTTCTAAGTAGCTAGCTACCTCACCAACTAACCAACTAACCAACTAACCAATTAACCAACTAACCCAACTAACCAACCAACCAACCAACCAACCAAGCAACCAACCAACCAACCAACCTGCGAAGCGGCAAAATACTCTAAAGTACTGACAACCAGACTCAAAATCACACCGAAGTAACTGACTCAAAGTCTCTTTTCTCTCCAGGCACTTGAGCCAAAGTGCCAAGTAGCACATGGCAAAGTAAGCACGGAGTGCACAGGGGGAAAAGTACATTAAAGTTTCGCACACCCCCTTCGAAAGTTCTACTTTAGATCCACAACACAACACATTAATTAAAGTAGTTGGACTACTACTCAAAGATTCCTGAACAGCTGAATTCTGACTCAGGAGAGTCTTTTCGATTTCGAAGTGCAAAAGTCGCGCATACAAAGTGAACTGAATGATCATGGATGGAGGGCGCCACCAATGGTTTCAAAGTATCACCAAAGTGTCAGCCAAGATACTTGAAATGAAAAGTTCACTGCAACATGGTGTCAAAGTGTGATGCATGAATCTGTCCCACGCAAAGATCAAAGTTGCAAGGATCATGCTATTACAGACAGTCTCCAAAGTGTCACAAGTGTCCAAGTATCATGCGATCAAAGTGCAAAAGATCTGAAGAGTTTCGACTGCAAACTACGTAGATACCATAAAGTGCGAATTTCAAGCAAAACAGCAACACAAACCACAGCCAAAGTTAATTTTGCATCCAACGGCAGCTTGCTCAAAGTCTGCTCCTGACCAAGCGGAAAAGTAGCGTTTGACGGATGTACGAATCCCACTGGCTCAAACTTTTGCAAAAGTCCCTTTGAAATACATGTCCAAACCGAACAAGTAGGACTATTTCTAGGATCGACCTCACTCTGTTGTAAGTTGTGAGACATGAAAGTGTTGAAATGAAACGCCAAAAAGTGATAGGAGCAGCTAAATTTAGCTGCTCCTGCGAGCGCTTGGCTTGCTGCAGGCAAAGTAGCTGGTTTCAGTGCAATTACAAAAAAAAAGTAGTCAATACATTGTCGATTCAAACAAAATAGATTGTGACTAAGCGCCACCGAATTGAGCCTCAGAGCGATCAAAGTGATCCGGTGGTGCCCAAGATCCGGCCATTGGCCGCTCTTGAACGTGGGCAATCGACACCGAGCATGTCAAAAGTAGGATCGAGCTCGTTGAACAAAGTGCTGACTGGATGTTGCTCAAGGCCCATCTAAGGTGGTCAAACTACAAAGTGCGGGTCCTGAGCAAAGTGTCTGCCAGCTGTTCTGGAAGAGAAATTCAAAAAGAAGTCTTGCAGTCAGTGCTCACAGTTGAGAGACCTTCAAAATTTCAAGACTTCGGTGGCAAAGTTGCTGGAAGAAGGTGGTTATGATGGCCAGTGGTCAGACCTGGAAAAAATGCTTCCAAAGAACTATTCAAGTTCAGAGTTCGACATTGCTGTCGTCCTTTCAAAACAGGCAAAGTTCTGAGATGCCTGCCACCTGTTATAAGTGGTGAGTCACAAGCATCAAAACTACGCAAGGGCGTCCAAGGCCTGGACGCAGGAGAGCGCCCTGAATCAATCGACAATGCTTACAAGACAACTGACTCTTCAGAAGCTACCCCAGTGGAAGTTGACAGGGTAGAAAAAGGATCCAAAGGCAAAGGCAAAGGCAAGAAGGGCAAAGGCAAGAGTAACTGGAATATACCATGTGGGGTGCTGGCCGCGGATTTGGACGTGATCGAGGACAGAAAGGCAAAGGAAAGAAAGGCAGAGGACGTGGAGCAGGTGAAGGAAATGGCAAAGGAAAGAAAGAACCAGGATAACCAGAAGGGCAAGACTGGCCCAAACCAATGCACATTGTGTCACGGTTATGGCCATTGGGGAATAAATGCCTCTACAGGATGGATGTCAACAATGTACAAGAACAACAATACCCTGTTCCACCTGCTCCTGGCAATCCACAAACCAATCCTCCCGCTGGAAACTATGTCCCTAGCCAAGGAACTTAAGCGACAAGGAACAATCGTGCGAAGAATTTTCCACATCACTTCTACTTCCTCTCCAAGTTCACCTCAGAATGTGCGAATGGCTTCCTTTGAGGAGATCTTTGATGAGACTGAGGTTGAGGTCACGCAGGATGTTCAGCGTGTTCAAGATGGAAATGAGGAGTGGATGCTACTTGACAGTGGTTCAGATGTGAGCCTACTACCAAGCAAGTATGCGGCCAACATACCACAACCCAACGGATTGTCACGGTGGAGCGCTTCGAACCAGAGGCACACGACAAACTGATCTCCAGGTGGTGGATTCAGAAGGAGAAGAAACATTACTAGTACGACATGAGTTCATCATTGGAGGTGTAACCGCAGGATTGTTGACTCTATCAATCTCTCGTGTGAAAAACACAAGAGCGGCGGTCAGCTCTTTTTCACAGCTCAGACTTGAGCCAAACCACACAGGTTTGCCAGCTTCCAGTCTTCTCTTCCTTTAGAAGAGACACGGAGTAAAACGCAGTGACTTCTCAAACGTTCTTAAAAGGCTCAAACTACTTCAAACGAGTTCTCAAACTCTCAAAAACGTTCTTCAGCTTCTCCAAATAAAACAGCTTCAGCTAAAACTCACAAAGCACCTACAAAACGCCCTACAAAATCACCTACCAGCATCAAGTTCATAAGATATGGGTCAAACAGATCAGAAACACCCCAAAAACACAAAAACAAACGAANAAACAAACGAAAATCCATCTCCAAGCTCTTCCATGCACAAACTGGTTCCATTTGGTTCCAAATTGGTTTCGAATTGGTTCCTACCTGGTTCCTACTGTTTCTAAAGTTCACAGATCGGTTCCTACAAACTTAAAACGGTTTCCTACTTGTTCCTATGCACATGCAAAGTACCAAGATAGTTTACCAGATGTTCAAGTAGGTTCAAGGTGGTGCAGTACACTGTACATCCTCTCACCAAACTTTCACACCCCTTCTTGGACAGTCGTACTGTACACCGAAGTGTCAAGGATTCCGTAGTCGTTTATAAGCAACTAAGCTCTGAACTCATTTCAAATAAGTTCCAGGTATCTCCAACTAAGATCCCAACATAGCCACTAAGGTCCCAACTCAAGCACAGACAGCCTGAAAATTTTGCATGTTTATTTTCTAGGTGCCCTCAGATGTTGGCTTTTGAATGGAGACATTGGCCTCCCCTTTTGATGCCAACTTGGCATCATCATCGGGCAAACAGCAGCAGAGCAAAACGAGAGATCCAAAGACCAAAGCGCTTCAAGTGCTCACTGAAATGGACATCTTTGCCAGCATTGAAGTCAGCAAATTGACCATGGTATGAACCACCGATGCCCAAAGATAATCCAACTGATCTGGATATGTAGTTCCAAAAACCCACATGGAAGAACCTGACATTGATTCCACAGAGTTTGCAACTGAAACCAAAACAGCATGTTTTGTTTGAACAAACGTTTCAAAACAAACTTCAAACTTCTCATCTTTTGGCATCATCATCTCATTTCACCTTAGTAAGGGGAACTGGCATCATGACCTCACCGTTGGTCGGGTTGTGATGTCAGAGGGTTTGGGTTAGACCCCCAAAGGGAGCCAAGTCCTGCACCGTTGGTCCTGGGACTTGGTGACCCTAATCCCCCAAAAGTAGGATCATCCAACTAAACCACAAAACGTTTTGGTTGTTTGACTTCTCAACTTCCTGTGGCTCAAAGACGTTGGAAGTTTGACTTCTGAAACTTCACCTTGACTTGGAAGTATCTCCTACTACACTTCAACTGTTATCAGTCCCAAAACCTTGGTAGCCAGAGCAGTCTTGGTAGCTGAGCTTCCTGCCTGATGGCAAGATACCTTCTTGGTAGCTGAGCTTTGGACTCCACATTCACCCCAAAAGACATCCAAAAGACGTCCAAGAAGTATCCAAGATACATCCACTGAGGCTGGGGCATTTCTGGATTCCAAGTTGATCCCATTGATCAACAACACAACTCCCAAGATATGCACAGAGCACACCAAAACAGAAGGACGCACCAAGACAACCACCAGACTTGAACAATCCCAAAGACTGACACAACAGTTCCAAGAGTCCACAACTCTCCAAGTCAAGTCCAAGACAAAGACAAAAGATACTACTAACAACATGTTATGATCCTCAGCTGTTGGAATATATCATGTGACCTGTGGTCATCTTTGATCCCATTACACAGCTTCATCATTGGATCATCATCATACCTTAGTTCAACATCAATGCAAAGAACCTCAACTGTCAAGACATGACATCACCATCCAACAAACGTCCACAAGTCCACAAGTCCACAACGTCAACTAGAGTTCAAAAGAAATTCAATTGAAGTCCAACTGAAATGAAAACTGTTTGACATGAACATGAATTGCAAAACAGTTGAAAACAATGACATCAAATGAACATCAAAATCGTTGACATCAATTGCAAGTGGCATGACATGAACTGAAACAACATGACACGGCTTCTATTCCTAACAGCTTCTGTTAACCCTTGCAATCGACAGCTTCTGTTGAATGTGACATCACTGCAAGTGAATGAACTAAAAACTTGAAATGCAGTTCAAATGCAAATGCAACAAATGAAAAACGTAGCCAATACCATCAAGTGTTTCAATTTGAAATGCGCTGGAATTGAACTGCGAACATCCACAAAAACAACATGGGTGCAAGGGTCGATGCAAAGCATTGATTTCTCACTGCAAAAACGATCTCAAAGGTGTTGACCTCTGGAGTGGTCCAATGCAAACTCACCAGCAGCAAAAGTCTATTCTCCATATCTGGCATTGGCTCTACAGTGGCTCAGAAAAACAGTGAACCTCGAGACTCACTACAGGTGCTGTGCACCACAACCCTCTCAGAGTCAGATTATGTCAGAAGGTCTCCAGGCATATCCTCTCCAGAGCATCTTAGAGGAGTCAACTGAACGCTCCATCTGCGCGCATAGCGCTCGTCACACTGGAGTTCTGCGGAATGATGCCCAGTGGGGGAGACAGACCGCGCCACAACTCTTCCATCACGCATTTGCAGTCTGATGGGAATTGGTGTCCCACTAGGAGGTGTCACTCCTCCATGTGGAGGTGCGGTGCTGGCATTGCGGACATTGCCGGCGCCGGAGCAGCTCCTCCAACTGGAGTAGTCGGAGTTTGCCATCACATGCGCCTGACCTTGTCTACATCCCCCAAAAGCAGTTAACTGCTTCGTAAGCAGCAGTTTGACTGAAGAGTTGGCCTCAGACCAGTCACCTGCCATGCTATGTTCGACACATCTCCTTGAAGCTCTTGAATGGCAGTCACCGTATACCTCAAATTTCCATCCGGCTGGCTATTTCTTGGCCGGCCTGCAAATCAGCCTGAATTCGCATCAGAGAACTCTGCTGATTCATGACAAGCTGCATGGCTTTCTGTGTCTGGCCCAAGCAGCGTGCGGCCACTTCTTCCGTCAAACCACGAGGTCGCTTGCTGTCCATCAGCTCCTTCCTCCACTGGAAGGTGGACTCCCAGCAGGGGATTTGGGCGGCACACTCCTCTTCTTCCCCTTCCACATGCTCTTTCTCTTTTGCCCCATTGCTTCAGCATTCATCATGTCCGCATTTTCACTGGCTCCTGGTGGCACACCTGGTTCTCAGTGCCCAGGAGGTGTCAGGAGTGTTCACTGCCTTTGCGTCCGCATTGGTAGCTTCCATGCTGCTGAGCGAACAGGTGTGGAGACACACGGGCACAAACCGGATCGTTCTTGTCTCTTGGTAGGAGAGCTTCTGCTTTCCAAAAACAAGTGCATCAAAAACAGCTTTTGCACAAACGACATATTCTCTTCACGGCTTCACAGCTCTCAAAACGGGTTCCAAATAACAGCAAGACGAAGATTCAGCATTTGGTTTGAAACTGGTTTGTCACTGGTTTCACGGAAAACAGCAAACGACAAGCTTACAGCAACTGCAACCTGAGTGTGTGTCAGCATGTTGGCCACCATGTGCACCTACTACTAGTTACAGTCAGACATTGAAAAGTCCAAGTCCAAAGCGAAACTATTCCGGTCAACATCGTCCAACAATGTCCAACAGTGACATGAGAGACAAAGACGTACCGAAAGGAGTGCACAAAGGTCCGCAAGGTCGCAGACCATCAAAACGGAATAGCGACATCTTCCAAATCCGATCCAACGATCTACGCAGAAGACAGTTCTGAAGGCACAAAGACCGCCAACTGGAGCAAACTGGATTCCAAGATACGAAGTCCTCAGCAAAATGCCGTTTAGTCACAAGCGAAAAAACAAAAGTCCCGACCAAAGTGCCTTAGTGGGACAGCTTGTGCGCATGCAAAAACTCAAAAATCGCTGCAAATCTGATGGATGTCTCCATTACGACCTCCAAAACCGCAAAATTAGCATACTCCCCTCCTTCGGAGTGCAGGGAAGCCAGCAGAGAGCGGATCAACTCCATCCTTGTGAATTCAAGCCTGGCACTAGACTTACTTCCTTTTCTACATTGAGTAACGTTGCAAGCGTTTTAAAGCTCTTTGCTGACCCATCTGAAGGTTGTCTAATCTGGCACATGTTCCAAAACTAAACGAAGGCGTGATAAAATCTAGCCGCTTACAAGATCGACGCCAGATCCAACAAGATCTCACAAACAAAAGAAAGTTTCAAACCCTCAACTCCTAAGTGCAAACGTCAGCTTCAGGCTTTTCGCTCGGACGCCACACAAAGGAAGGTCGGCACACGGCCGCACAAACAAGAACGAAATGACCTGTCTGTCTTCCTAAGTTGTCCTGACTTCGGTGAAACTAAAACTACAGTTCAGATTAGTTCTTGACAATTTAGCTCCCTTGAGCCAATGTCTATAACGAGGAAACACGATTCCTGGTTGTGAACATCAACCTTTCCTTAAAGGTTGATGGAACGATTCCAAACTGTGTTCAAAACGCTGTTTGAGTTTCAAANGCTAGCTACAAAACGAATCATCACAAAAATTCTCAAGTACGTCAGTTCTCACCAAAACGTGAAAACCAGTGTTCGAGAACGACATGATTCCGAAATAAAGCTGTACAAGTCTCCAGTGCAGAAAACTCCTAGAAACGTAAGGTTTCTTCTCAATACTACTTCAGTTCAGGAAATCAAACGTCCACGTTCCAAAGCAGTAAAAGAGAGCAGAATGATCTGCTCTATACTTCAATCACATCCAGTCAGTTCAGCAGTGCCAAGTCGATATACTTCACACAACGCGCATCGCAGACTAACCAAACGCAATAAAGCATAGCAATGTCAGAGATAACGAAGTCATAGACCAAACGTCTAGACTACGCAATATGTAGTTCCTATATGTGAGAAGGTAACCAATGCCTGAGTAGGCATGTGGTTAACCTCTCACCATCTCACTTCCCATAAGCAAGATGCAGAAAATAGTGATCCTGGATCAACGTATCCAGTTCAAATAACCACGTCGGTGATCAAGATCAAATATCTCAATCACAAAGTTGTAGAAAGCTTCTCTTGTCAGATGCCCAAACACTCCAGTAGGCGCGGGCGCCTGCAATACCAATGGGCACATAGCTAAGCGACCAGCTTCGCTATGATGAGCAAAGTTCATCCTCTAATAGAAGCTCGACAACGTTCAAAATACTATACGATAGTCATCATCCTGTCTTCACAATCCAGATGACAACCAAATGTCCATCATGAGCAACGCAAGTTGCTCGAGATCATGCAGAAAACATCAAATCAGGACAGATCGCACCAAAGTTGACGGTAAAATGGCCAAATCCCAATCTGAAGGCAATTCTGGATAGAACTCTTCGTGTAGAGCTCAAAGAACATCAAATTCAGATGTAAGACTGTCATTGGTGAAGACTTTTCACGATCTTCACCATGGTAGTCTCCAAAAGGGTCTACAATCACCACGGCTGGCAACTGTAACCACTATATTTTCAAGCCCCCTTTCGACGAGGTGAGTGGAGATCTCCACAAAGAAGCTCCAAAAGAAAATACTTGTGACTCTCAAAGTTCCAGAAATAAGCTGTCCCGTCACTTAGATCACAAAGATCCAGGCAGATTCATAGTAATGCTTATCTCCAATGTCAGTATCCACAAGAATCTGACCGAGATTCTCATGAATATAGTCGGCATAGAGTCAAAACTGAAATTGTGTCTGGCCTCTTTGCAGATAAATTACATGCTGAGCTGCGTTGACTATCCTCCAGTGTCTCAACGAATATTGTAAAATATCCAATAGACTGCAGCATAGACCCAGTTCTCAGCATCATAGAAGGAAGCACACTTCACCAGAAGATGAAGGAGGTCTCCTCATTATAGAACTCAGTTCCAGATCCGTCTGCAGATAAAACCACAAAGGTCAGTGGATTCCATGGCGTCACAACTGGATCACTACGGTGTTGTTGTTGCAAACAGGTTTCAACAAACACACACACACACACAAGAGCACGAGACATCCACCGACGAAGCACCTTCGGAGTCAACACGAAAACAAAGAAAGATGTTTCACATTCCGCACCCTCCACCTGGAAGGTAGGCATGTCAGAAAATCCAAAACTGACTTCTGAAGACACTCGGACATTGCCCCAGCGCGCTATGAGGAAACGAATGAACCGTCATCTTCGCAAAATGTTACACAATGACTGGTCAGTGTCCTAGTGTCGTCCAAGTAACATCCATCAAGAAAACGAGTGCCCAATCACGTCTCTGGCAAAAACTCGGCTCGTGACCATTGTCCCAATAGGAGCACCAGAGCTCAGACTGAGAAATCGGATGGCCGGTGGAAAACTATTAAGCTCGCGACCTCAAGCCAAAAGAAGGATATGCTCCCCCTTTCAAACGAAAGTCAAAAGAAAACAACATAAGCTGAGCTCATCGCAAGAGACATGAAGCGGACACCCAAGAGTACGGAACAGACAAACACAAAAGAACATGTCAAGTTAATTACACATGTTGTGTCATGTGGTGGCCTCAGATCCCCCTTTCAAGATGTGAGTCCTTTAAGAATGGACTCATCTCATCTTGGGTTCTCATCATTGGCCGGCAGCACCTTAGTATCCAGGCATGGCCACAAGCCACCGCATGAGACACACAAACGTGGCTACAAGACATGTAATGTAGTTACTTACACTGATCCTACTTTCCAGTGTCCAGTCCAAGTCCGTCCACACTCTCTCACAATGCGACAAATTGCAGAAACACCTAGAGCACCGCTCGATGCAGTTACCCTTCTTATCAACAACAGCGCACAGACCCTTGAATGCAGACATGACCAAAACAGTTAAGCATCTCTCGATGCATAAAACCATCAACTGCGCAAACAAAACCCTCGGCTTCCAGTCCCACTACGTTCTTTTCAACTCTTCTTGCAAAGCAATGGTCACGAACATAACAGACGCAAAAAAACTGAACCTCGAGCCGCTGTATGGCTATTCTGTTTTAAAGCTCACACGCAATTGAAATATCATCCACCAAGTGGGCTTACCACAACTCACACTCGATTCAGCGTGGTGCTGGCGGATATGGCAATGTTGGCCAGCCTCTCACTCGAACTGTGTCACGAACCATTGGAGTTGGATTCGAAGCGGATGCAGTCGATCTCGGCATTGTCTGTGGTATGTTCATAGGTGGGGTGTGGTACACTGGTCCCGGTTCCGGCACTGATCCACCTGGTGCACGCATGAAAACTCCCGTAGTGGTAGCCAGATGCTCGATTGCATCAATCATGCTGTTCTGGAGTTCCACTTGGTGCTAGGCAAGGTACAAAGGTTCTCACGCAACCGATTGATTGAGTCCAAAGAAGTGCTAACTGATGTGCTCCAGAAGGTCAAGTCCGTTCAACATTCGGCGTGCCGTGGCTTCCGGAGTGAGTAACTCAGGAGGAAGCACCCTCGCAGGGACCGGCACTGTAGACCGCAAAGCTGAGCGACGACCCGACTCACCTGGAGCTACTCAACCGGAGCCATAGGTTCTCCTGGCCTGGTCGCCCCTAGATGATCGAGAGCTTGAACTCACACCATTTCGCCCGCGATTCTCACGTAGGTCGAAGTGCCGCACCGTGAGGCGGAGGCCGATCAGGTGGTACTGAGGTTTCCGATGGAGCTCATTGACATTCAACAGTCCGATATTGGCATGGCTGACGTCTTGAATCCACAACCGAAAGGTCAGGCAGTTTTACCAAAGCCTGTGATTTTGGAGACGCCTACGCACTTTGTCAAGAAGCGCATCATGTGTACTTCATACAATATTCAGGACGATGAACTGCGGTCTCGAGCTTTGAACAAATTCAGAGTTTTGGTCAGTTTGGACCTGCATGCAACTCAGATTGGCGTATGAATGCTGAACTGTCTTGGAAACCTGGATGCGAATACAAATGTTATGCAGATCTTATCGGATGCTCTGTCTAACAAAGCAACGGGTACTCTTATGAAACGAGCTTCCTCTTTGTGGCGTTGGGCCAATTGGGTTGCAACTTCAACAAGGGTACTTGCTTTGACCAACTAGAAGCAATCCTGTATGAGTACATGAACCACTTGCGTGACAGTGGAGCTGCTCCAACATCTGAAAGCCACTTCATCGAGGCTATCAGATTTAGCGACCAGGTATTCAGACTTTTGAAGATGAACCTCTCTACAACTTTGACATCCAGAGTTACCGGCGTAGCACATAGTATGTTTATGCACAAGAGAAAGCTGAAGCAGGCCCCGGCATTCTCAGTGGACTTCGAAAATCTCTGCAATGAAGATCCCAGGACACATGTTAGAGTAATTTGTGGTGCAATTTTATTCTGCATCTGGAAACTTCTCGCCTCGACATGGGCATCAAAGAGCAGCTCCCGGATCCAGCAAGTAGCCTCGCCTGATGACATAGGATGGTTCGCACAAGTCTGAACCTCATTCCAGGATGGCAAGAACTGTTTGTCCAAGCCTGACTTAGTTCTTGCTGCCGTAAAACCCTGTGCCCAATCAGAAGAACCCCAAAATCTGCCCAAGCTCGTACACGGCAATAATCTAGCTTTGGATTCCTTGCTCATAGATGTCTTGTGGAGTGCCGTCTCTGCTTCCAGTAGCACATTGTGACGTACTTGTCAATCCATATAGATTCGATTCTCATTGCATCGAACCAACGAACGCAGGCAGCCATAGGTGCAAGTGCACTCTTTTGACTTGGGCAGGAATGTGTACCGTTTTTACCCGCGAAGAGCGTACTCTTCTTGGTCATCATGTCGAACCACAGACCAAATCCAGTACCACGTACAGTAGAGATGCACAGGTTTTGCTCCAATACAAGGTTCTCAAAGTGATCTACCTTACGTACTGGGCGCCTGAAGCCAGATGTGAGCCGGGCAGAACGCCTTAGTATGATGGTCAATCGTGATGCTTGAAATCGCGATGAAGACTTGGCAGATGCTTGGGCAGAGCCGGAGATTGGAGTTTCAGATGAAGACAGTGAGGACCTGGATGTTGATGATGTGGGAGAACATCAGTCGGGTCTGGATGCTTCACTACAGTCTGCTAGAGATCAAGTACCTGGCGAGTCTTTTGATTTGGATTGGTACTTTAGAGGCCAATCCATGCAGCCTCGTCCACAAACCAAACTCAAACCCCGAGGAGGCTTAGCTTTAGGAGCCATGCAAAGGGTAGCGAAGGCAAACGCTGCACTGCAAGACTGACTGAGCTGAAACCAAAAACGCTGGAAACGATCACCAACCAAGTTTCCATTGTTCTCATGAAAGCTTCTAGTCCAAAATGAGGACATATGCCCCGTGTGGAACCTCAAAAGGCACATGCAAATGCACCTCGTAAAAGACATGCAGATTTTCCGCTGCGTCAATCAAAACCCTTGACATGTGGTTGTAAGTCAAAGACTCCATCAGAAAGTCAACTGCTTTTTCACCTTCTCAGAGAATACGTAAAACTTTGAAACACAAAGTCAGATCGCGAAAACCGCTTTCAAACCTCTTGCGCTCAAAGTAAACCCAAACCAAAACAAACTCAAACGTGCAAGTNNACTCAAACGTGCAAGTCTCGCGTTTCTGCAGTCTCGGAATCCTCAGAGGCCGTCTCTCGGCAACACACACACACTTTTCGCTTCCCGGTTCTTGAGCCACAAATCAGTGGCGTAAACATACAGTCTCGCACTATATACAGGCAAGTAAAACGCAGACAAAACCGGAGGTTTTGTCAAGTTGTGGTAAACTCGATTCCTAGAANCACAACTCTTTGTGACAAAACGAGATGGATTCAACTACCTATATGACAAGTACCTGAAAACTACAAACGAAGTCCAAACTACGAAGTATCACAAAGTCCCACTACAAAACAACTAACAACTACCTAAGTTTACATGGGGCAAAAGCGAACCTAAATTTCACAGAATAAGGTGCGTGCTGTTGATGATGGCAAGCGATCTGCCTTGAATCTTTGTTACACGATCAACTTGAAGCTAGAGCTGGATGATGTGGACACGCCAGCGGCCCTCATTGCTGCTGTGGCTGACAGCTTGCAGACAGGTGAGGTGCGCTTTGACATGCCTGACAATACATCTTGCTCAGTGCCCGTCCACCCTTTGGTCTCATCAGATGCCTGGTGTGGGAGAACCCTGGACTTGTCCAGAGCTTACACACAGCTGGCGCTTGACAAGCTTCGAGACTCCTCCGTGTGGTCGGATATTTCTTTGAGAACAAGTGGGGTTTCTTTCGGAGCGATGTTCTGCCTTTTGGTGCTATTACGGCGGTACACAGTTTCAATCGAGTGTCCAGATCGTTGCACCATTTGATTTGCAGATTGCTCTGGGGACCCTGTACATGCTTTTATGACGATTGTCCGACTATTAGCCCGAAGGGATCCTTATCAATACTCTCAAAAGCCATGAGTGCATTGTTGACATATTTGGGATGGGATCATGCTAATTTCAGTGCAGCTGGACAACCTCAATAAAGGCTCTCTCATCCTGTGCAACAACGAAGGACGAATCGAGAGACTGTGCCATGCTTGAGACCATTGGAAGCCGAGGGACTGAGATTTCCATGCAAAATGTGAGATTTCCATGCAAAACGTGATATTTCCATACAAAATAAAAGATTTCCACACGTAAAATTCTGTACAAAATGTGAGAATTTGATACAAAAGGTCAGAAAAGAAGGAAACGTTTGAAGCATTAAGAATTAAGAATTTTGTTAACTTTGTCAACAAATCTTTGAACTCTTCATTAGAATATAGCATTTAACGGCTTCACGATTTAACGCTTAACGGCCTGTTTTTGGCAATCTACAATACATACAAAATGTGGATTTCATACAAAATGTAAGATTTACATACCAAATGTAAGATTTTCCACATCAAATGTAAGATTTCCATACAAAATGTGAGAAGTCCACACAAAGCCTGAGATTTCCATACAAAATGTGAGATTTCGGACAAAATGTAAATTTTTGTCCATCGTCAACGAAATTTTGAGGCCAATTTCATCCATTGAAAATGAAGCCGGATTTGGCTTCTTCTATTGAAGACACAGACGCAACCAAAACTGAAAGCAGAAACCTCAAAATGGCATTAGGGATTCATCTGCGAGCAAAACAAATTCTACTTGGTAGACACCTTTTGTTTTCTGGCATCGCCAACCTGCTGGTCGCAAGTGTTATCGTCCCTGCTGGCCAAGTTTTCACTTCAAACAAAAAAAGCTTCCCCCCAGTATTTTGAACCGAAAAACAAGGATCAAAAAAGCATTCGGAAATATATTGAAAATATATTCCCTCTTTGGCGCTGAGGATGCCGTCGCTGGTTTTCTTCGGCACGGACCCACCAATTCTCATTTGCTTTCCTGAAGCCACCAATATCGAAAGCAGCAAAATATTTGGTCGAAATACGGAGCAAGGAATGTAACTGGAACCACAAAAAACATCCTTTTTTTATTGCTACCAATTTTTGTTTGAATTCCGCCATCTTTCAATTCCTTCTAGCTTTACATTTTAGATTGCCAAAAACTGCACCATGAAATCGTTATCATTAAATCATACAGTTTGTTATTTCTGTTCAAACAGTTCCTTCATTTTTCAAAAATCAAACGTAACGGATTTATCAACAGCTCAACAGAATAACATTGCTCCGGGCGCTATGGGGAAAAAACTGGTTTGGAGAGCGTTTTATCATTATGGTTTTCAGTACCGGTGTATGGCAATGGCCCACACAGTGGAAGTGAGAAGATTGTCATGGCCTGAGAATCAAAACCTGGTAGCATGGCGAAAAGTCTGTGCAAATGCAGGCGCAACACGCGTAGTTTGGACTTTGCGCGTCTGGTCCGAAGACGGCGCGTTTATGGCGCAAACAATATGCAAACAAAAGTGGAATTATGCTCAGGCAACTGGATTGACGCTTGTATTTGCTTTTTACCGTAGTTTCATGTCTAGTCACAGAGGCCGTGAGCCAGCGTGTGCTACTTCCGAGCAAAAAAGATCAGGGGACCGGATTGACGTCCCTTTTCGGCAAAAAGGAACAACATTTTCAATCAATTGCATCTACAAAAATTTGGTGCAAAACAAGTTCCTTCCAATTGGCAAGTTGGTTGCGCCTCGTGCAAGCAACCAATGTGTTCGTCCAAGTATGATGGGGACACCGAAACATGCGCGTAGCTTGCTGGTTCGAAGTGAACAACACACTGGACCCATCTACTTGCAGCTTGCAGAAAGAAAATTGCCGCATAAGCTGCCATTTGTTGCTTGACAGTTTGTTTTGCCAAAATTTCAGCATGTTGGTGTGATAGTGGCAACACCTTGGCATTCCAAGGATGAAACCAAGGAACTGGCCAATCAACCAAGACGGGCGGTAGAATCATTATGCGAAGCACGTTGCGGAGAACCACATTGAACCTGCACAATTATGGTTGTACATTGTGCGATGTCCGGCACGAAGCAGGGCCACTGGAGTGACTGCTCGGTCAAAATGTCGAATCCGGAGTGCGAGACAAACAGCTTGATGGCAGAGTACTGTTTTGTTCGAGGAAAAACTTTTGAGACGGATTCTGTATGATGGTGCAGATCCTGTAAGGATCAAACAGTCATGACAGTTGAAACAATAGGAGTATTGCGGGTGATGCAGTGATTCTTTACAATGTGGCAGTTTTACCTCAAGGGTGGGCTGTGGTGGGAAGCCTTTAGTTTCTCAGTGTCTGAAAACAGACATTGGGGGTAGACCCGTAGCAGCCGTAGCATTTGCCATGGAAGAAGGTGAAAAGGACAAACGAGATGTTTCTTACAGTCCTAGTATCGCTGGAGATGCCGTTGTAAACCAAACTGCTGCAGTTGAAACAGTTGAGGATGTTCTTTTTCGTGCTCTTAACTTGCTGGGAAGTACAGTTGCTTTCAGACGTGATGTGCAGGAGCCAAAGGGCTGCTGCAGCAGATGACATGCAAGTTGAGGACCCAGACTTAGATGCACTGTTTGGTGAGGGCTTCAGCGATTCGAACATCATGCAGTTTCAGTCTGATTTGTTTTCTGAACATGCTTACACAGAGCAATTGCAGTCAGATGCATGTGAAATTGCTAGTGGTGCTTCAGCGGAAATTGGAGCGCTCAGAAGACGTTGAAATGCCGGAAACTCCAGACAATGCAGTGGGTGCAGTGGCACCAAGACAGGTGTGGAAAACAGCTTTGCAGAATTCAGGGAGACTAGTCCTGTGCTTCTGTGTCCGTGGGAAACAGGTCCAATGGCAGATATTTTCAATTTCAGTCAAGACCCGTCACCGCGGTGCCCGGACATTGCGGAGATTGAGCCTGAAGTTTCTACAGGTGGCTCAGACACGATGCAAGAACAGTTGAATAGGTTCCTCATGCCCGAAGATGCCAAGTGTGTTCATGCTGTTAAGAGTCTTCAAGATTTGAGCTATTTTGATGGAAAGTCGCAGAAGCTTGAACTGGCTTGTGGGCAATGGCTGAATCTTCTCTCCATAGATTGGAGTTCGTCTGGCGTTGGACCTCACTGGGAACTTACCCCACAGCGTGACCATACAGGTACAGAGGCTTTTTCTATTCTCAAGGCGTGTTTCGGAGTCAAGAGTCCTTCGACTTTGCTGAAAAGGTCAAGTGCTTTCAGAAAGTTTGTTGCATGGTTTGACAAACAGGGAATGGCCACAGACGCAAAAGTAATGGTCTGCCAGAGTCTGGCACTACTTTCTAGGGTTGAAGGAGCAGCGTGAGAAAATGAGCAAAGGTTTCACAGTGCCGACAGCTTTTTTGGAGGCTGTAAGATTTGCCACATTCACTTTAGACTTGACAGGCACAGACACGATCTTGGGATCCAGGAGACTGCTTGGTTTTGCTGCCTTAGAGCGTCAGGCAATGGGCCCTACCAAGCAAGCACCTGGAATGGAGCTCGAACATCTACGACGTCTTCGCGAGATTTTGGCAAGTGGCGCAAACCTCATTGACAAATTGGGTGCAGGATGTTTTCTTCTCTGTACTTATGCCAGAGCACGTTGGTGGTCAGATTTGAGGTTTGTGGAAAGGGTGCATATTGAGGCAGGTGACTTGACTTTATACACAGCTGAACACAAGACTGCTTCAGTTGGGATCCGAAGACAGCAATACTTGCCGTTGGTTGTGCCCTGGCATGAGTTGTGACAGATGACTGGATGCGTGTGTTTCTGGACACATATGCTGCAGGTGGGTTGGACATCAACAAAGAACCACTGGGGGCACTTTTGCCGGCCCCACGACTGGATGGATCCTTCTGCGCCCGACCTCTGACCACTTCAGAGGCAGCTGCTTGGCTCAGGGGCCTGTTGCATGGCACAGGTCATGCAGACACTTTCCGCAGTCAGTCAATGAAGGCTACGCTTCTTGGATGGTGTGCTCAAGCAGGCCTTGAAAAAGAGTGCCGGGCCGTGTTAGGGCACCATTGTAGCGCCTTGAATGGATCTGAAGTGGTGTACAGCAGGCAACTACAAATCAGGGCCCTGCGCTAATTTGAGATGATCCTGAGAAGGATTAGGTCTGGGCAGGGCCTGATGGACGAGGCTATGAGAGAACATGGCATTATCAGCACGCACACCACTTCCTGCAGTTCCTCCTGTTCCTACAGTGGAAACAAACGCAGAAGCTGATCAGGGCTATGTTTTGGGTCAAACAAGCGGTGGATGAATCGGTGGAGATTGAAGAGTTGCAAAGCGTCAAGGAGGAACAGTTAGATGCTCAGATGCTGGAAGCTGCTGCTGACAAACTTTCTTTGTTTCCAGTTGAAGTTGTTGCTGCCGGTGTCGTTGAGATTGAGTCATCAAGTGGAAGTGAAAGTAGCAGCTCAAGTTCCGAGTCTGAGAGTAGCTCAACCACCGAGGAGCTTGGTAAGGATCAGCCTGTCAGGTATGTGGAACATGTCCCGCAGGATATGGACTTCTACAAGCACGCCAAAAGTGGCATTGTGCATGGTTGCAAGCTTGGAGGGATTGTGTCAAATTGTAGATTGACAATGAGCAGCAACTACAAGAAGTTAGCACGCCAGTTTCATTTCAAACACCCCAAGTGATTGCGTTGCTTTCAAAGGATAGTAACAGGATCCGAAGTGTCGAACAGCTGACACATTCACTGGACAGTTTCGTCAAGAAAGCCCGGTCCTCAGAAACTGAGAACTTGCCAAAGGGCACAGCAGAGGCTGAAACTTAGCCCAAAGGGGCGACATGGCCGAAAGCGGTAAAACAAAGTTGCAGAAAGCTGCTAGAGTTGAAGCCAAGTGCAGAAGTTGACATGACAGAAAGCTGTCCATTGTGAGCAATCAGTTCCAAAGGGAACACTTGTGAGGGCATGCATTTGAGAGCGTGAGTCAACTTGAAGCATCTTCATCCGTTTGCACTTGGCTTAGTTTTGCAAAAGTATGGAAATGTATCCATGCCACTTTGTGCAGTAGAACAGCTGTGAATAGGCGTTTGCTAGTTGAAAACTACTCCAAACACTGAAATCAGTGAAACAACTNTATGGAAATGTATCCATGCCACTTTGTGCAGTAGAACAGCTGTGAATAGGCGTTTGCTAGTTGAAAACTACTCCAAACACTGAAATCAGTGAAACAACTCCAGTGTCATGCAATACGCATGAACAGACAAAA
>BGPT01000521.1:250565-288464 GCA_003297045.1 Symbiodinium sp. clade C Y103 | reverse complement strand
TTCTGAAGATTGCTCACATCATTCAGGCACCCAATTCCCAAACCATATCGCACTCCTTTCTCTGCACAATGCATACTCAAAGCAAAGAGCCAGTCATACATACTCAATTACTAGTAATTAGCTGCTTTTTCATGAGCAACAGCAAGAGAGTTGTCACCCTCGTGAAATGGCGATTAAGATGCGTCAATTCAAACAAAATCAATCGATAAGAAAGTGTGAAAAATAAAATCCAACTTATTTATCGAGCTGCTCTGATTTCTTCTCGGACTCTGCAGTTTCNGCGTCAATTCAAACAAAATCAATCGATAAGAAAGTGTGAAAAATAAAATCCAACTTATTTATCGAGCTGCTCTGATTTCTTCTCGGACTCTGCAGTTTCTCTCCAGCCATCAGGATGCAATAAGTCGTCTACATCTGCAGGCCTTGGAATACAGGGGGCGGNTTCTTCTCGGACTCTGCAGTTTCTCTCCAGCCATCAGGATGCAATAAGTCGTCTACATCTGCAGGCCTTGGAATACAGGGGGCGGATCCAATTTTCGATAAATCAGGATCCAATGATTGTGATAAATTAGCAGAAACTATCCAAACTGGGGGGTATCCGATGTGGAGGAACGGCAGCCACAATTTGTGTCCATTTCTTCTGAAGATTGCTCACATCATTCAGGCACCCAATTCCCAAACCATATCGCACTCCTTTCTCTGCACAATGCATACTCAAAGCAAAGAGCCAGTCATACNTTCTGAAGATTGCTCACATCATTCAGGCACCCAATTCCCAAACCATATCGCACTCCTTTCTCTGCACAATGCATACTCAAAGCAAAGAGCCAGTCATACTCAATTACTAGTAATTAGCTGCTTTTTCATGAGCAACAGCAAGAGAGTTGTCACCCTCGTGAAATGGCGATTAAGAGGCGTCAATTCAAACAAACTCAATTGATAAGAAAGCGTGAAAAGCAAATCCAACGTATTTACCGAGCTGCTCTGATTTCTTCTCGGACTCTGCAGTTTCTCTCCAGCCATCAGGATGCAATAAGTCGTCTACGTCTGCAGGCCTCACTTTTTTGGACTGCACCCCACATGATCTTCTCTTTTACAATTTGCCGCATCAAACAAAACCACTGTCCAGACTCAACACGTCTCATAGCTTCGATTTCATCCATCTGGTTGACTGCCACTTGCGAAACCTTAAAATGTCAAAAAGACGTGGCTCATATAACCTTCAGTCTTTTGGAACTATTGGTTAGATGATGTACTCATATTGGCGGATGATATACCCGTATAATACATTTTGCAAACATCGAGGACTGTAAATGTAGGTTAGGCGCTCAGCATCTCTCTTGGTCTTGGCAACATCTCGCCAAGAGGTAAAATAGTGAAGCAGCAAGAATTGCGCATCAGCATGCCTTAGACAATTCATATTTGCACATATGTGCCATGGTCAAAACTCATGTATGTATATATAATATATATATTATATTATATATAATATATTAATATAATATAATGTATATATATATATGGCTAATGGTCATCCGTCTCATATTGGGAATCCCTATGATGGGTCTTGAAGCCCCAACTTTTCCTACATTTTTCGTGTGCTTTGTCCAAGTTGGGGAGACCGTTCTGGAGACCTGCTGGCAGGGCAGCCTGTTCTGGATACCATGGATTGATCCATTTTTGATCCATTTTGGACCTTGGCATCATCCCAAGGTTTTGGTAGAAAAGAATATGTGATCGCTCGCCTCTATGGTTGGAGACTTATCATATCTTAACATATCTTATCTTCAATTTGTTGGCCACAGCTACCAAACACACATCAGTATCTGTTTCTGCATGAGCCCATTCACGTGGTAGTTTTCTGGGACATTGCAATCTTTGGCTAAGCCATGGTCAAATAATGTTGAATACTTATAGCAATCCCAATGCGGAAGTCGGCAAAATCGACACCAAAATAGTGATACCTTTAAATGTACCTAACTTGTCTATCTTTGGGGGAATACATGGGGATACTCTGCCAGCAACTATAAGCAATCTTTGTACATCGGCATGCCTCTCAGCATCCGCTGAAAGTGACTGGCATGTCTTGAGTCTTGACACTCGGCCCGATGCACCCGATGCTGCCATACGGGCCATACCCCTCTCGAATCAAAAAAACATCATGTGTTGGGAGATTAAGAACTTCGCCCAGAGGTGTTATTTCACAGAACATGGAGGACATTGGAGGAAATATCAAGATTATCAAAGATTCCCGACTGGACCCAAAGCTTCCAAGTTTCACCCGTCCCAAGGTGAGTTGCTTCTGATGTTTCTCTGTTTTGAAGTCTCGCCAGGAATTGAAGTAGTGAAGCAGCAAGTATTGTACATCATGCCTTAGACAGGGATCGGCCACGGGGCCACCCATATTGATTTTCGATGTATGAGTTTGTCTGAGGGAAAATCTCATGCCATCCACACGTTCATCATCGTTTTACGCTTGAATCATCGGCTTACCTGATGAAATTGCCATTCTATGCGACCTGATTTTCTGACCCATACCCACATCTCTTCCTACCTTTGACAAGGGTTGTGACTCGTGTTTGAAGGAATTGCATTTGCACAACGAATGCCAGTCTATTTTTTCGGATGTATTTTCCGGACACTAAAACTCCCATATGTTTGTCCAATCATCTATATAGAAATATGGGTATCCTATTGATCTCTTTTAGGGGCTGATCATTTTGACCGTGACAGCCTTCTGGATTCTCGCGTGTCTGGTTGCGTAACCAAGGCAAGAATCATGGCTTGTAGCAGAAACGATCCAGTAACAATCTGGAGAAATCGAATTAAAGTGTTGTTTCTTGACTAGTCGGGTAGGTTGGAATTGATGTGGTAAAGCCAAAAATAAACCAGCCCCAGTCTTACTACAATAAATGGTTGGTGAAAAAACATCCCCAAATGGTAGGTTTATAGACAGATATAGACAGTATGCACATTACATACAATTTGTTCCAAAGTATTTGTAAGATTGTGTAAGGGGATCCAAATCAATGACTGTTTTCATGGGCATGAATATAGGTTCTTCTCTTTTTTCGGCTTTTGCCCAATCCCTAGATGTACGTATGTTGAAGACATGGGCCATTCTAATGGTTCAGATTTTCTCTCAAGGTATACTTTTCCCAAAGCCCTTACTGTTGTAAAATCAACTTCATAAACCATCCCCCAAAATCACCATAAATGGGTGATATGTGATATGACCCATCCCCTAATGGTAGGTTTATGGCATTGGGTTTCCCACATTACTAGGATATATTATGAACAACTACTACCAAAACGGTTTTCTGCAAACCGTTGCCGGGGCTGGGAATAGGCAAAAGCTTCCAAAAGTATAGGAAACGTCTTGTGGAAAGCACAAAGAATTATGTGGGGAGTCCAATTATAAACCTACCATTTGAGGATATTTGGGGATGGTTTATGACGTTGGGTTTACTATGAATTCAAAAGTCTAGAAATGCATTATCAGAATTTGAATTGCTTCAATCAGGATGGGGAGGGCCTCAAACTATATAATCAAGACATATCAAGGGCAACCACTACAGCACATTCCAAATCTGACTGGGTCGGACATGTTCCATCCCTCTTGTCAGATATTTCTTAGACAACTTTCGGAGATCCAGTGGGGTTCAGATACCCCACACAAAAACAAGCAATACTCAAATATATGAATGAATATACAATTATAACAACATGTACATATACATATTATATTTATCACTATAGAATCTATAGAATTTAGATTATACACATGTATCATGATCTTCCTCGTGAAACAGGTCAAACAACACTCATTGAACACGAGGCGTGGGGTTAAAAATCCACCAGCGACTACCTGGGAATTCTTGGCCTTAGCTCAAAGGGATGTTCCCAAATCCCCGTACCTTCTCAATGATCTGTGCCCATCTCAACTGTTTAGCAAAGTTGCCGTGAAGAGGACAACTTCTGCCATGCCTCGCAGGTTTTCTCTGGGTCCACAAATGAGGGATGGGCCCCAAATCATGGGAAACATGAGGAAAACTGATGAAACATAATGAACAACCATGATCATGAGATTTTGGGGCAGCCATTTTTTAAAGACAAATTCGATGTTTTCTACCGGTGTTGCATCACAAGAAAGCCACCACAACTATCCACAAACAGGAAGGCTTTCGTTTTTCAGAGGAACCCGGTGAGGACTCAGAAATCTGCTAACCTGGGGCACCCCTTGGCAAAAGTAATCTCAAGATGGATGTCTTTTCTCTGCCGAGGCATTGCTTTCAAAACTGCCAACCAAAAAAGCATCAAGGTTTATCCAGAGAAATGGTGCACCCGGATCCCTGAGAAGATCTAAATTTGCTGGGCCATATAGCAATCCCCACCCCAAAACATAGATGCATTAGACACCTACCAGAATTCGAACGATATATCTGCCATATACCCAGCACGTATAGCAGGTATAAAATGTTACAAACCAAGTTGGCTAGAATCTATCATTATTCAACCAGAAATCCACGTTTCTTGATGCTTCAATTCCCATTTTCATCCCATGTTCCCACATGTTTGATAGTTAAATCCCCATTTCTTCAGGGTTTCATCAAGATGGTCATCCTGGCCTGCAAACAGGAGATCAGAAAGCAATCTTGCAAATAGGTAGCATGCCTCCCACGGCAAGTGCTTGGTGTTTTCGCGGACTGTTGGTCAGAAGGACCTTTGCCCCCTTTTTTGGGGGGTGGCTAATGGCGAGACCACACAGAAATGTGCCGATGTAAATATGTGATCATATGTGCAAAAAACATGATGATACAGCATGTGTATATGCACTGAAAATAGGGTACCTCTAAATCCATGGGTTCATCATCATTTTCCCCATTTTCCATGGCTATGATTGGGGGTGTCCCCTATTTTAAGACAAACCCATGTTAATGTGTATTGTATAAAGAGCAAGAATACACTGCTGCACACCTCTGAAGCACCATGAATCTGGCCATTTTGTTTTTAGCATCCCCAGGAGGAGGAGCATCGCGGCGTTCTTTTTGCGGGTGCCTCTGCTTTGTGTCTCTGTTTTTTCCGCATGTTGTCTTCAGGCCATAATCCACTTGGAGGATTTTCTTCTGCATATCATTGGATTGGTTGAAGGGAAAATCTACAGGAAACCATGGATTTTCCCATGAATTATGGGGGGTTCCTGTAAAATTTCCCTTAAACCAATCCAATGACCATTCATTGAAATCACGTTTTTTTAACGGGATGATCGTGTTTTCCAAGTACTAACCACTGGACCCATGATTTGGCTCCTTGGCTTCCGATCCACCTTCGATGTCATCGTGATTTGGATACAGGTTACCCTTGCATATATCCTCCTCGAAACTCACATAGAAGTGGAAAACCCACCATGGATCATTGTCCTTATCGATCATTGTCCTAGGGAAACAATGGGTTTTCCACATCTATGTTAGGTTACCCCATGGTATCCAGAGTTCTCTGCCACAAAATCCACTTGGGTTGATTCTGTCTGGTTCCAGAATTCTTTCCCAGAATTGCTTTCAGGAAGACAGTTGCAGGAAACACCGTATTTCATGGCAAAAACGATGGTTTCCTGTATATAGATGTTCCCTTCAAACAATCCATTGATGATGTGTTGCTTCCAACGCAACTACCGGCTGCAGCTGGTTCACCCCAGGAGTAGTGAAAGCCTCATGAGAGCCGTTTTCACGATGATTTCACCACCAATCACCAGGGATGCAACCCCAAAATGGAGCTTGGACCATTGAAAAAGGTAAGGAAACCCAGAGACACGTCCATTTCCACCTGATGAATACGGAATATTTAGCATGATTCAACCAATGTTATGCGTATATGTCATGAATGTGGGCTTGCCCAAAGTGACAACTTACAGTTTTTGTAGGATTTACCAGCTAAATACCAGAAAATTATTGGCCAATCTTAGACCCGCTTGCAGAAAAAAACACATACATTAGTCAATATTCCCATATGTATATAAACATATCCAAGTACTAAAGTTACTAAAGTCTACTAAAGCAGCATCAAAGATTGAACCATTTGGAGCCTCAAAGCATGGCACTCCTGACTCAAGGACTTCTGCTGATCTGCCAACTCTTTGAAGGCTTCATTGAGCGCCTGCCAGGATGACAAGACATTAGGTGAGACGAACATCTCCACGGATATCAGCAGCAAAACGATACAACATGTCAGATTCATTCTTACATGGCCAATCTTACAAACTATGTATGTTTATTGATAAGTATGTATATATATATATATATATATTGCCATTTACAGCCAAAGATTGACTACCCTCTGGTAAACTAACATAGCTACGGAAATCACATGAAACAACGACAATTTTTGATAGGTAAAGAATATGTAAATGAACACGTGTGTTTCCCATGTCATACCTAAGGATCAGCCATGAAGAAAAACT
Organism: Symbiodinium sp. clade C Y103; assembly: GCA_003297045.1. Lineage (NCBI taxonomy): Eukaryota > Dinophyceae > Suessiales > Symbiodiniaceae > Cladocopium > Cladocopium sp. clade C. The sequence continues at coordinate 282,007 of BGPT01000521.1, read as the reverse complement.
CTGCAGGAGAACAAGGTGGACATACTGGCATTCTGTAGGGATACACTGCAGCCATTGGCGCTTTGCTGCAACCATTTCCCAGGGTTTGCAGAGTCACTATAGTTGCAACTACAATCACTTTTAAAATTTTGGGTTTTTGGGGGATATACCTACAATATTCTACAGAGCTAGGTGGGGGTGGAGTTTCAGCAAACAGACCTAGGGAAATTTTGAGTCATCCTGGTAATGATTATGTTCTTGAGCAAAACATGTCATGAAATTTAGCAGAAATCACTCAAATGTGTCATTGAAGAACATGGGGAAACGCTTGGAAAGAGATAAGCAAATTGCTAATGCGATCCCTGCTGCTGTGATGCTGCTGCAGCCCTTCTGAAATTCGCACTTTGGGGATCATCCAACGTGACTTAGCATAGCAGCTGTGATGCCCCCAAACGCCGGCGATATCGCACATGTGTTTCTCTTCAAAAATTGGATGTTGATTGGTGAAAACGATGACAGTCCGATGTCTTTCATCACAATTGCTCATCCGAAAAGCTGTTCTCATTGTAGTGACACTTTCCAGTCACCAAATACGATCATTAAACATGAACATCCACAAGTAACCAGCCATGGTACCAGCTGTTTTGAACCACGAGGCACAAGTTTTTGACTGGTTTAGATCATCCCACTTAGTAACTGGTTACTGACCGTATAGTTACAATCCCTGATATACATGGGATAACCCCACGCATCGGGACTTACTAGGCTTAAAGACTTAGTACAATCCGTGGGATGGTCCTCCAAGTAGGACCTATTCTTGTTGGTGAACTCTCGTTTACCCTCTGGTAAACTAACATAACTATGGAAAATCACAATTTTTAATGGCAAAAATCCACTATAAATGGCAATTTTCAATAGCTACGTTTAATTACCAGAGGGTAATCCACCATTAAATCACTTCTGCTGAAAAGTTCGATGCCTCGCAGCTTGCCACCAGATCATCCATGGCATGTTGCCACAGGGAGCAGGAAAAGGTGATGTACCCGACGCAAGGTGATTTTAAGCCAACCAAGGTTATATCTGTAGAAATGTGTTGATACATAAATACATTGTATACAAACAATGATCAATGCTCATGTATATAATCATGAAACAAATATGTCCACATGTGCATATATATATATATATACATAGGTATATTACAAGTGTCTATATACATTATATAATTATATGTATATGTACCTGTACATTTGTTGTATAGGTGTAGGAAACCCCAAATAGAATGATGTCTTATCTTTTGGGCTCCAACGTGTCTTTGTCCAATGTTTGGATGTGTCTTCTGTGCTTTCCTTATTTTTCTGATTGTCCTGAAATGAAGAACTTTGCAGTTGTGGCACTTAACAGTTATAAATGGGATTACAACTCCTGCAACTGGTTGGTTATATCGCTTAAACGAGGTCAATTTGTTAGCCAATTATAGCTATGAAAGTAAAGGGCTATAACCGGGCTGCAATTGGGAATTACCGCCAAGATGTGTTGTGGTTGTGTCCTCTGGCTTTCCCCTTGTCTGGCTTGAGCCGCCATCAGCTTGAGTCCACTCCTGTGCTCCTCGGCTATAGCAACCCCATCCCTAAAAAATGCCGGAAGTACCTTGGACAATCTGGGAACATTTATATATATATATATGTATACATATGATTATGTATATAATAATATACATATGGGCTATACATAGAACATCATCGAACTACGATGATGCTGGTTTCATATTATAAAAGGCATCATACTGTGAGGGTTGACGAATATCTCATTGAGGCCATCGAGTATCATATCTTGCTGCAACCCTCATTTCAGGTCGCTTTGACTTGTACAGATACTATCCGTGTGATTTGGCAGGCTTTGACCTTCCCTTTGCTGAAGTGGAACTTGTTGAAACATTGTGTTGTCCTTAAACTGCCCAGGGGCCCAGCACTATTCTTGAGGGCACTTGTGCAAAATATGCACCATCCGCGGTTCTTTGGCTCTCAATACCATTACTTGACATTTCCCCACCACAACTTTCAAGTGGAGCCGAGAAATGAGGATCTGATTACTTATGTGATTCGCATCAATCTGAAACGTTACACTCGTGAATGTCCACGTGGAATCCATGCAAGAGTCACCTTTTCATTGAACATCCCACATATCCTGCATGTTCTATTTGCTAGGTACCCTGTAGTTATAAGATGCTTTGTAAGCCCAACTAGTTCGATATATTTCCCCCTAATCAACCCAGTTTCTGAACTGTTCACCAACAAACAGTTATCCTTTACTTGGGCCGTTAAACATTGTAGGTGGCAAAGATCACCAACCAGCCACCGCATGGGCCTGGACTGGCACCATGCGCAGAACTTCCAGGGTACTGCGAAAACGCCTGGGCCACAGAGGACTGAACTGATGGTTGAATAGACTTTTCTCTTCCTTTTTCGAAGTTGCACCTGATCTTATCATCTTACAATTGTTAGCCCTTAACGCTTCTACGAGTACATAGGATTTTAACTCCTGCAACTGGTTGGTGATATATATATATATATCACTTAAATGAGCTTATAAACCGGCATAACTATGGCTATAACTGCAATTTACCTGTGTGTACATCACCATGATTTCTACATATGTGACCAGTGCTCGTTTTTCACACCAGACCTTGGGCTAAAGGTTCCTAAGTCATGGGGATACCCCAATCATCACCCAAGTGATGGATGAATCGAAACAACCATGGTGACTTCAGAATCCCCCATGCTAAGAAACCTAAGAAACCTCCAAGTATGTTCTTTTTTTTCTTTCACTCTGTGTGGAGATGTACAGTCTATGTTGTTTTTTCAACTCAAGGCTGTAGATGCTATGAATGATTCCCCCATCCTACGCAGTCCAAGAAGCAGTGAATTTTGAGGCGTGAGAACCCGAAGGACTTGGTTTCCACATCACCAAAATCCTCGAAGTGTGGCCTTACTGAGAGGTACCTTTGCAAAAGTCGCGACTTCTCAGCATGAGATCAACACTCGAGATCTTACTTGGGAGTGCAGATCCATTTATAAGTGAATAAATAAAAACCATACCATATCATACCCCAGTTATATATATAATATATATATATATACATCAATACGTGTATGTACATATTATATATATATATACACGCAGAATATCAAAATTTGTCCATGCCGTTCAAAAAACTAAAGAGGCATCAGACAAACGTCGACGAGGCAAGATTTCACTCAGGTTCACCGAGGAAAACAGGCTTTCAAAACAGTAAGCCCAAAGAGATAGAAAAGTATGTTCATTGGATTGGTTAAAGGGAAAATCTACAGGATACCATGTTTTTGCCTATGGAATATGGAGGTTTCCTGTAAATTTTCCCTTGAACCAATCCAATGATATGTCCATGACTTCATAACAAGATCATACTTACCCTCTGAATCCCTCTGGTTAATTCACATAGACCCTGGCATTTCTCGGGTTTGGAAGATGAGTTTCCACTACAAAGAGCTTGTTGACTTCAGGATCGAGTTGTGTCAATTTACATCAATTTATCAGAGGCTAACTTCATATTTCATATATTTCCAGCTTTTTCCCTCTACCCTCTGGTAATCTAACATAGCTATTGAAAATGGCCATAGAAATAGTTGATTTTCCCATGGAAAAAATTGTGATTTTCCATACTTATGTAAGTTTACCAGAGGGTACATCCCTTTTTCAGGAACCTCCATGTATAGATAGGTTATTTGCTAGTTTAGAACCCCACCTCTGCTGGTTTCTTGAACTAGGGGACACTAGGGTAGTTTGGCCTTGTTACCCTCTGGTCAACAGCCACATAACTATGGAAAATCACCAGCTATTTCATGGGAAAATCCACGAACTTTCTATGGCCATTTTCAATAGCTATTGTTTGTTTACCAGAGGGAAAATGGTTAATTTTGGATGATGTTCCAATTAAAACCTCCATTTATAGATGATTATGGCCCATTTATAGATGATTTATGGTGATTTCCCTATTAGAAACGGTGATTTTCTGGGCCAAACCATCCACCCAAAATTCATCCAGCGACGGATCATCTTGGCCTCGCAACATGGAGTCCAGGTCATCTTGGCCTCCGTCGGTTGGAAAGACAAACGACGCGCGGTTTTTGTTCGGGATTTCCCGGGATGGATGATGATAGTACCAAACACATTATATATAGGTGATGATAATAATCATAATATGTATATGTATATATTTATATATGATTATGGTATATATATATATGTATCTATATACATATGATTAAGGTGTATGTATGTATATATATATATATGTATCTATATACATATATGTATCTATATACATATATGTGTGATTATAATATGTATATATATATATATATGTATGAATAGCTAATATCAATAATTGGAGAGTACATGATAGTATAACCCCAAAAAAATCACAATTTGCCCTTCAATCATCAACAGGGCTTATGATCAGGGTACTGGGGCTCCAAATGTCGGCCATCGGGCATTGTCGATGTCAGTATTGATCAAAGAGCAGCACCCCTGCTCGAAACAAAACAACACGCTGTTTTTTGGATGTTGAATAATAGAATGTAAGGGATCCGTTATTTAATAGGCTTTAATGAGATATTAAGGGATTCAATGTAATGGCTGTAATGCTATGTTTTTGGATGTTGATCCTTCCAAATATGAACAGTGTCTTAGAGCTTTTGCCTCATCGTCGTGTCAGCAATCCAATCATTTGGCCAGTTGTCAAATATCTCTGGCTGCAACTTCCCATAAATCGAATTGCAACCAGACCAAATCCCATGTCCTTCATTGGATTGGTTTAAGGTACAATTTTAACCGGAAACCATGGATTTTCCCATCAAATATAGAGGTTTCCTGTAAATTTTCCCAATCCAATGAGTCCCACTTTGTACCACTCCCAGCATGAAAGTCCTACAATCTTGCGACTTTCTTGGTGAGACCTCTGGCAACTTTTGGAACATCTCCTCATGTCTGCACATGCTATTACTCATTGGATTGGTTTAAGGGAAAATTGGAACAGGAAACCCCCATATTTGATGGTAAAAACCATGGTTTGCTGTAGATTTTCCCTTCAACCAATCCAATGATATTACCAATTTCATGAGATAAATATGACATCCCCAGGCGTATTCTTCCGCATGACCCAGCCAGAAGTCTCAAGTCTTTGACCCAAAAATGGGGGAGACGATCGGAGGTCAGGGCCAAAATCAAATGACAATCAGCAATTGTGGCTCCATCCCTCGTGTTTGCGCCTTCAGGACGTGGTATCTGTTGGCTATTGGATGTTTTTTGCTACCTGACTTAGACATGTTTTGTTTTGAACCATCACCATCTCATATTTAGATAACATGAAGAATATTGATGAATATTGATGAATATTGCCCACACTTGCTGATGGATAGTGTTCCCACATTCGCTTTCAAACATAATGGGCGCGTTTTCTTGCACAATCCAATCCCTAGCGACAGATTTCCATCGCAGGCAAATAACATCAGAGAACCAGAAGTCAATAATCAATTGGCAACCCAGAGTTGAAAGTCCGGAGTTTATTTGTGGGGGTGTGGTCGAAAGAATGATCATGTCATGTCAATGATACGTCTAGTACCATGACATTATACTAATAAGCCACTGATTCTAGTAATCCTGGATTGACATGATTTCGCTGCCATGGTCGACCACCACTAGAGTCGAGGTTTCTCATTAGTTTGCCAAATATTCGAGACGTCTAAATTGATAGTTATATCATTTTGCATGGGGGGAATGACTCTTCCCTCATATCGGACATCCCAGAGTTGGATGATGGGACAACTTACCGTTGCAAACTCAAAAAAATGCTTGTGGTATAAACACTGGCTTTTCTTTTTTTTCCTTTTCATTGAAGAAACCAATTGTGTGACCCCATTGACGCTTGCCTGGCCCTGGCAGATCTACTGGCTCCTGTGCTGCTTCGAAAACGCACCATGAAATGTGTTTGTTTGCTGAAAATCTCGGCGAAAACCTCGAAACTTGATGGCTTTTTTCGATTCCTTTTCCTCCTAAAACTGCCATTTTGGGGTATATTTGGGGACCTATAGCCCATGTTCAGACACATATACAAGTACTAAAATGTCACGCAATTGGTTTGAAGATAAAGCTACGCTGTAAAAAATTGGGTACTCCGAGTTTAGCCGCATGATCGTTTTTGATAGCTCTCGAGTCAACGCTGTAAAAAAATACTGGAACTAGGAATGCTGTGCCTCCTTCTGATCTTATGCAGGTCAATGCAACAACATGTTTCTCTAGAAAAAAAAAACATATTTACGGTACCAGAATGCGTCGCAATTTTGATAGGGGAAATCATGTCTTAAACCTGGGTATTTTGGGGGTATCCTTTTGTGGACAAACCCATATCTTCATCTGCAAGTCCAGAGAGACCTGTTTTGGATCGCGAAACCTACTGCGAATCATCGAATAGAAATGTCAAACAAATGAAATCATGACAGCAAATGATACCTGATAACGAATAATAGCAAATGTGTATTTGTGTATTTAATTCGAAATATATGTTTAAACAATAACATGCATAGAAGCAAGTCACAAAGAATACCACCATGATGGTTGGTTTTATTTGATACCTCCTAATATCTATTTTTGTCCCTACCCTTTACATCTTTTTACTAGATACCTCTTTTTACTAGATACCCTGGGGTAAACTATATCACATAGATGTGGAAAACCCTTTCCGGGAAAGCCGGAAAGGGAAAATTTTCTCTACATTCATGGTGGGTTTTCCACATCTAAATGTTTACAGGAGGCTCAATTAAATTATAACGACCTCACTGTGACCGAGCCCTGGAATATATGGTTAGTATAGGGAATCATCCCCAAATGGCCTTAATTCAAATTAGTGAATTATTATAGTTTACCCAGATGTTATATGTGCTATATTATGTTATATTAATTAGAAGATGACTGCATTGATGACTGCTAGACATATCCATTCATTCCGTGTTTACAATATTTATCAATTACTTATTACAAATTATTGTATTAGAATCCATTCATACCGTGTTGTTTTCCTATTGATAGCTAAGTGGAATCATACAATGTGGGGCCCCCGTTCGATAGCTAAGTTGGTGAACATAACTCTAATAAGTATGGTTTATGATATGCAAATAACTATAGTTTTCATGGGGTTTATAAACCAACTAACATCACTGGGGGGCCCCACATTGTAGCTAGCTTACATCCGAACCAGGAAACCATTCCCCCAAAAAACATCTGTGTCCTCCCGAGCCGCAGCGTTCTCCGACATGGCCAACAGCAATCGCATGGCTGCCTGGTCTGACAACGTGGCGAGCCTACCGGTATTGAAAATGGCCATTTTAGAGTTGATTTACCTATCCCTATGGATCCAAATACCTCCTGAGAAGGTACTTAACCCCCCAAATCATACCCCAAACACTTTCTAAGAAGGTTATTTGATTTACCTATTTAAAATGGTGATGTTCCATGATTTTCCATAGTTATGTTCGTTTACCAGAGGGTACCCTCAAATGACTATTTCAATAGGGAAATGATCATGATAAGAATCCAATGGATTTTGGGGCTATTTTCAGACAAACCCATGTGGAGAGCGTGGGTGAGTTGAAAATTCAGCAGAAATTTCGATGAAATTAACATTTAACTATGGAAGTGAATCTGGCATTAAAAATCAGCAGAGCCACCATTAATGGAATATTAGTGGAAATTCAGCAGAATATGAATGCCATGAAACTTTTGGAGTTGATGGACCTCGATCAAGATTTGGAGTGATTTTTTTTTGGGGGGATATGTATTTCACATTAGTTCACCTAGTTCAACTAAGATTTTTTGATAAAACCTATATAACTAGATGGGATTTTCACTATGGTGAATTGAGCGTAATGACTCCGAAATTTGTTATGCCTCAAATTGATTGACCACCATTTTGGATTTGTCAAATACTAAAACAGACTAATTGTGTAGTAGGTCCATTGGCCCGCGGGTACCCCGTTTTTGAGTTATTTTTTCAGAGGTGGCAAACTCATGTCCCAATCTATTCCATTCTGTGGGCATGCGTCTGAGGGTACGTGGTATACCCAACCCACCAACCAGCCAATCATTATTACTACAGCCCCATGTTTGCTGTTTAATTATATACATACTGATGACAAATCCCCCATTGACAGGGGGTTAACAAACCTAGGCAGGTATTGTCACAAAAATCCACCAAAACCATGAAATTTCAAGAAATATTATTGAACTCCCCAGGCCAACCAGTTTGATTGACTTCTATCCCAATGTTTGCTGCGTAAAGCCCATATGTCCTGACACATCCCCCCAATGACGGTAGGTTAAACCAGTACTGCATGATCTGTCAGATCATGTTGTATGTTGGATATCCACAGCTATCCCGTAGAACATATCCATACAACTTTTGCTTGCCACTTTCCCATTTATCTGGCTAATTACACAATCACCAACCTGAAAGAAGGTCATTTTGAGACAGCTACCCCCTGAAATTCCCATCATTACAGTTATATATATATATATATATGTTGGGGTGGCATTGTTGTTCTTTACCCAATAGAATTTGGCAATAGCTTGACAATAGCCCCATTGTTGTTGGCTAATCCCTCTTTTTCCATCCCGATATACCCAGATTAAAACCCTTCCAATCCATGAAACATATCCAATTCCACCACAAATAATCCCAATGTTCCCCGTCTTTCGGAGAGTACAACCAACGTTTGGGTGTGTCTGAAAGCGAGGACCGATAAAATAGATGAACATAGCTATTTTAATATGGAAAATCATGATAACGCATGATAAAGCATCAATTTCCATAGTTTTCCATGAGGTTTTCCCCAGATTTGCTGCTGAAACCCATCCCATCCACCATGGATCTGTCACCTCCAATCCGCGTACTGCCGCTGCAGCGGAGGCCATCGACAGAACCAAGCGATTGCCTCGCGTTGACTGCCATATCCCCAAAGGACAGGCAAAATGGTGATTTCACTCGCAAACAATGTGCGAACATGGGGATGTAACCGGGAAATGAAGTTTATAGCTAATTCATGAAAGCTAGCTTGGTTTGTAAAGATAATAACTGTTGTGTTTCTGGTAGATATATCTGATAGTTAATGGGGGCTATAAAGCAGCTATCAATTGGCTATCATCCATCCAGTGTTTCCCATTAAAACAGTGAAATTGAAGTTTTCCCATGAGAAATGGGAATACATAACAACTGGGATTCAAGGAGGAAAAAAAAATGCGATTGACCTGTGAACAGTTGGCATGTTGCCAAATGTGCGGACAAAACTAACAAGTGGAATTAACCAACAAAGATTGTGGTTCAAAATCTTGATGAGCAGAAATGTGGATTCAAGCATATGTCTGGATACATCATATTAATTTCACCAACCTAAAAAGTTCCGCCCAAACTGGGGAGAGTTACCCTACAATTCCTATTATTACGAATACATTGCAACTTAAAATGGGTTTTAATTCAATGTTTGATTGCCCTCATCAAAGATTGCCCTCATCAAACATGGCGGTGAAAAAAAAACTCCATTTATGCTTGATTTTCTCAGGAAATCCCCTATTAATAGGCATTTGCCATGCTTGATGAGCAGAAGGTCGCTCAAGATTGAGGGCTACTTAGAGGTTGGATCAAGGTAAAGCTTGGTAAAGCCCCACTGCAAATGGGGTGCTGCAACTGGAGGCCTTGCATGGCTTGCATGGATAGAATCAGGTCAGATCTTTGCCGGCAAACTTCCTATCAACCAAATGTCAGCAGGTGCTTTATCACTGACATGAACTGAGAACTTGTTCCATGGGCTAAAAGCAAGGAACAGGATAGACCAGATTTCCTGGTGGATCATCCCACGAATCGTAAGTGGGTTAGTTCACCCCACTTAGAAACGGATGAATCCTACTTACCCTCTGGTTTAACATGACTATGGAACATCACCATTGCTAATAGGTAAATCAACCATAGAATGGCCATGTTCAGTAGCAAACTGTTAGTTTACCAGAGGGTATAATCATCCCATTCATCCCATTAAAATCCCATGAAAATCACCATTTTCCTATGGTTTTCCTATGGTTTTCCCATAAATCGAACTGGGGCAAGTCGGAACCCAGGCCCCAGACGCCTGGAGATTCCCAGACATAGGTCACCTTCCTTAGTGCTCCCAGGGAGCAGAACAAGTGGCTGAGTGGTTGGTGAATGGATGGCTTTTCCCCAGATTCTTTGGTTTATCCATGGTTTTGTTGTTGAACATCTTAGATATTTCTATAGTCACTATAGTCACTATTATTAGTCATTAGAATGATAATGAAACAAACATGTTCACAGGGACTTGGCTTCCGCTTCCGCGGATTCTCTTCTCTGAGGATCACTGCATGTATATCAAGAAGAACACTTTCTGAGCAGCACGTGCCCTTGTGATCCCAAATCTAGTTCACAAATGACGTCAGAAATCAACAGTCACAATGACATAACCTTGAAAGGGGGCTAATTTGGGAAGGTCCCATCGCTTACCTCTTTTTTTTCTAGTTCCATCAATTTCCAGAAAACCGATGTCCGTCCCTTATGTTTAGTATTGCCGGAGTTTTTGCGGTGGCTCATATAAAGTCACTGTATAGTCATCAAGGAAGGAAATCACCCATGGTGTGTCTGGAGTTTGTATTTTACATGCAAGAAATAGACAAGTTCAATCGTCCAGTCACGGGGTAGCCAACAAACCCGGATGGCTGTTCAAACCAAAACCAAACAATGGATTTTACCACAATGGATGGTATGCCCCACTACACGACACTCAATCCCAATCATAATATTACTGGGTGGCACTGGGTATATATCTCCCATTGAATCACCATTCTATTCTAATTATATAGTTGGTTTTACACGGTGAATTTCCGTCTGACTCTTTGAAAATAGAGGAATTGGATGGAATGAATCACTGAATGAGAGTCGCCTCGTTGCAGTATACAGTCACTTCTAGGTGAATATGTTCTGCTTGTATGACACCGACTCGGGACGAAAGAAAACATGAAGTCCTTAAAATGGCTTAACATCATCCAACATCATCCATGGTTCTTTCCTAAAATGGGGGGTACCCCTAACTCATCCATTTTCAACTATAAACCATCCAGCTATTGGGGTATCTCCATGTTCTATATGGAACCCTCAAAAAAAGGTCCATCTTCAGTCCTTCAGTCCCAGCATCTCCGGGTCATAGAAGTAGGTGGAGGACTCATAGCCCATGTCATGCTCAAATGGGCCGACCCTTAGGGCCGATGGTGGCACAGGGGGACGAGTTTTGTTGGTCGATGTTGTGACGCGCAGGTACCCGCGAAGAATATAAGACATGAAGACCTGGAAAGGCAGTAGAACAAGAAACAAATCCCGGGAGCAACTGTTCTAATATGTCAAAATAAAATCAACATGAAATCATAATATCATAAAATATAATATCACATTATCAAATCAGAATATTTACTTCTATTAAACTAAAAAAAACAGTAAAATAGAAACACACATCATAACAATATCATAACAATTAATCATCCAAGATTCTGCAAAAATCGTCCAAACATCAGCAATTCATGTATTCATATCACTAAGCACGCCACAAGCATCCCCGGAAGGGATCCTCCTGGAGCACGTCAGGACGCGAGTTGAGACGACAACAGCAATATATCCCCCGTAATCAACCCAACACTTGTAGTGAAGTAAACCAATTTAGCTATCAAACGAGTGCCCCACATTGTTGCAATGTGGGGCCCCCCTAGATAGCTAAGTTGGTTTATAAACCCCATGAAAACTATAGTTATAAATATCATAAACCATACTTATTAGAGTTATGTTCACCAACTTAGCTATCGAATCTAGGGGGCCCTACATTGTTGGACACCTGGAAAATCCTGGGTGACACATCATCTGGAGCTCTTGAACCTGCGATTCCAATGGTCAGGTGTTGACATTGACCCATCCCCTCAGCGTTAGAATACGTTGAAGATATGGGGGTTTCCTGAAATGGGGGTACCCAAAAATGAATGGTTTATAATGGAAAATCCTATTAAAATGGATGATTTGGGGGTAGCCCTATTTTAGGAAACCACCATATAAGTTTGATGCGTGTAGTAGATATGAATTCGACTCTTGTTTGCTACAGAAGATGATTCGATATATAAGTTGATTCCTAACATGCATATATGCACAAAAAAATATGTTAGTATTATATATATATATTAATATATCTATACAATTTGATACATGATATGATATGTACATATATAGATTAGTTGATGTGTATATTAATACATGTAGTAATACATAATAAGAGTAATGATAATGATCATCCTGATGTAGATAGAAAATTGGTTGTTCAAAGAAAAATACTTCCATTTTGGTGAGTTGTTTTTTTTTTGTAATCTCCATATCTATTCCTGGATGATGCAACTTGGCGCACTCTCCTCCTGCTCCGGAGACAGTTCGCCCCAGGGCCTGGTGGCACGAAGACTGAGTGGTAACCCACCGAGAGACAAACACACATGGTTGATGATTGCGATCCAAAGCCAGAACCACCTCACTGAAAATTACTATGATGTCACATGTTTTGTTGGTTGGAAGATGTCACCCTCTGGTTATGACTAACATAGCCATGGAAAATCACCTATAAATGGAGGTTTTAATGGCAAAATCATCCAAAATTAGCAATTTTCCATGGCTATGTTAAATAACCAGAGAGTAAAATGAATTTGGGGTCCACATCTCAAATGTCCAACATCACGGACTGATTCGCTTGGAACATGTGGGAATCACATCAAAATAGCTGGGATTTATAGAAGTTCAACCCCATGAAAGTTCAATGTACAGGCATTGATTTATAGCCCTGTATGAAATTGGTATTCCAGTATTGGGGATAGAGGGATATAAATCATATATGGGTCTGTCATGGTCAGAGGGCTACCCCAAAATGGTCGTTGGGGTGTGTCTCAAAATTAAGGGGAAAAAAACAAAATGATCATCATTTTTACAGTAGCCACAATGCCAGGTATACCCCACTTTCACACCCAATCATCATAATATTGGTTACAGTATATGCGCAAACCCCCCAGTTCGCCCACACCCCAGTTGGGGCACATCTTGATTTTAGGGTTTAGGTTTTTAGTTTTCCCAGGGTTTCGGGTCTTAGTGTTGAGGGTTTTAGGGTTTCCACGCTTTCTTATCTACAGTCTTTGATGGCTAAATCCACCATTTCATCTCCAAGTTGGTGGCAAAAAACAACACTCATATCGGCTCAAATCCCAGGGTTTGATACAAAAATTGATCATCTGTCTTCCCATTGGAAATCTCCTATGAATATTCTAGCTCCATGCTACCGTAGCTGTCAGCTTTCACCATGGCTTGTGGTTTCCGCATCGTTTTGCACCGATGGCCTGGATGACCAGAACCGGGTGGAGCATCCCAGTGGCTGAGTTCAGCCCACTTTTTTTGGTGGAATCCGACTTATCCCATGAATCGAACTGGTGTTATACTATGTTATACTCCACTAAGTGATATATCATGATATATTACCAATGATAAGGATTAGACTTACTAAGTGAGGTTATATACTCCACTAAGTGATATATTACCAATGATAAGTATAACATAGTATAACTTACTAAGTTATATTGCGTATACTAAGTGATAACTCGATGATTCACCAAGTACCCCATCTTTTTTTTCCAATGATCGACTCACAGGGATCCACCAAACAGGAACCTGATGGAGTCATCAATCATCAGGTCAGCTTCATGTGGCCTCGTCAACAACGCGGGGCTAAAACGCCAATACGACCCCAACGGTAAAGAAAGGATGATCAAGTAGAGATGCAATCGACTTTTAATTAACCATAATAATCCGTTTTAGGATATCTAAATGGAATTTCACTATCACAATTTCTAGTTGGAACAAATTATGGTAAATTATGTCGGACTACCAGCTTTAGCATTTAAGTTTGTCAGCTGGGGATACAATGATTAACCATGTTTATTCTTCAAGCAACATAAGCTTTTTGTTGCTATATACCCTCTGGTTATTTAACATAGCCATGGAAAATCCCCTATAAATGGAAGTTTGATAGGAAAATCATCCAAAATTTGCCATTTTCCATGGCTATGTTAAATTACCAGAGGGTAATCATTCCAATTAGGACTTCGGACTGTAAACTAATACAACTTTGAAACCACCAACACCCTGCGGGAAGTCATCTTAAAATCTAAAAACGTCGACTGGAACGAACCTTACAAGGCTACTTGAGGCATTTCAAAGGGGGGGTCGCTGGGTGACCGAATCCTACTTGGGGTTGCACTTGGGGTTCTAAATGGCTATAACTAATGCTGTAACTATGGGATTTAAACCTTAAGATGGGAAAAAAAACAGAAACACCTGAGCCACTTTGGTGAAATCTAAGCCCAAGGATGTCGCATGCTCCAAACACCCCAGGTACTTTTGGGTGGTAAATTTGGCAAATGTAGAGGTAACATGACCAAGTTCCCCTCCCTGTGGCTATCATTTACGTATAGTTGGAGCAAGCCTGATCAAAATGGCATGAAATGGGTATGGGTCAAAATGGGGTACCCCAATAATTGGATGGTGAATACTAAACATAGACTTAAATCTGTGGTCCCCCAGGTCTTGATTTTGACCCATACTCAAATACTAGTTGGTTGATAGGTTTCCCTAATGAGCCTAATGTGGGCTAGTCAAACATCAGATAGTATACCTCCTTACAATAGCCAATCAACACATGGTCATTTTTAACGGCTCATGTCTGGATCAATCGTGTATGTTGATGCCCCGAGAAAAACTGAGAGGCTGACATGCCACGAGCAGCAGCCCTCCAAGCCAGCTCTCCTACAAATTCTGCAAACGACCATGCCTTTTAACCATGAGGTGCAAATCGAGGTTACACATGCAATCACACCCAAGATCCCAAGGTACACTCTGGGGTTTTGGGCTGCCCGATTTTGAAAACATACCTGGGTTTGTCTGAACATAGGGTACGCCTAGATCCGCTGACCATCACTGTTTCAGGGGGTATCCATGTTAAAACACATCACATTTTATCACCATTACACACCTATACAGAAACTGTTTTTTGGTAACATCAGCATTTTATTTCCCACATAAATTGACTTGTGCTGGATAAATCCCCAGTCTTGTTGTTGGCTGTAGACCCTGAAGCTCCAAACTATGCCCCATTGTCAATGGTTAAAATCTGTCTTTTTCAAAGCAGTATTGTTGGTTCCACTCTACATCTCCCCAGATTATATTTGATTATACAATTGTATTGTACATTACATTTACACATCCCATTATAGCACCGTAAAGTTGTTGGTTGGTTATATCCCAACTATTGGTGGTTTCAATCTCCACAACCCGGAACAATGTGGGGTCCACCTCCTGGAAGCAGAACGGATACGAACGGATAGGGGACGAAGAAACCAACGGGTTTTTTCGGAATGTCTATAGTTTCCTAAAATGGAGGTACCCAAAAATGGATGGTTTATAATGGAAAATCCTATTAAAATGGATGATTTGGGGGTACCCCTATTTTAGGAAACCTCTATATATATAAACCCTGAGAAGCTCGCTATTTTTAGAGGAAACGAACATCTTCCAATTCCTATCTGCCAGGGTCTATGTTAATATACCAGATGGTATATATAATATATATATAATCAACACTTAAGGATGATTGTTCCAACTATTTCACAGGAACATCGGAAATCTGTAAATAATTTTCAATGGGGGGCGGTCAATATTAGTTCGATCTCTCCCCCTAATTAGTAATTTTAGTGAAGATCATAAATCATCAGAAATTGTTTATGAATGGATATCATAAATCTCAGTGAATATCATAAATCTATAAATGGAATAATCTCATGGGAATATGATAAATCATCATAAATCATCAGACATGGTTTATGAATGGATATCAAAAATCTCAGTGAATATCATAAATCTATAAATGGAATAATCTCATGGGAATATGATAAATCATCATAAATCATCAGAAATGGTTTATGAATGGATATCAAAAATCTCAGTGAATATCATAAATCTATACATGGAAGAATCTCATGGGAATATGATAAATCATCATAAATCATCACAAATGGTTTATGAATGGATATCAAAAATCTCAGTGAATATCATAAATTTATACATGGAAGAATATCATGGGAATATGATAAATCATCATAAATCATCACAAATGGTTTATGAATGAATCATGATTATAATTGATCATCATAAATCGTAATAAATCATCAATAAATGGAAGAATCTCATGGGAATATGATGAGGATTCTCCAAATAATCAGTTGATGTCGTCCGTCCTTTCAAGGCGCGTCGCCAGATTTGGAGCTCCACACGGATCCCTGGCAATTGGCTGAGCTTTCGGGCGGGATCCATGGTGAGTTGTGGCGAGTTCACCCATCCAAAAACGTTGGGAAAATGGTGGTTTCACTCAGAAAAATGATGGCTTTATAGCTTATGAATAGCTGATCTCTCGTAGCTGTTGGTAACTGCAGGGTAAATATAGATGATGGCTTTAAGCTGATGATGGATACTAAATGGTAACATGTACTAACGAGTGACCAAGTGGGAGAATCCTCCAAATAGTTCTTATTTCATCTGATTGGTGGTGATACTGGCTGGCTTAATGTGGCAAACTCTGGCTGCCACAAGTCCCGTGACTGGGAAATGGGTTTACCACAGCATGCTGTGTACCTTGTTGTCCCCATGTTTGCTTAAATCCATGAAAGCATGGGTCAACTTTGGGTAGGATCCAAATTTCCGGGAAAAAACCAAGTGGTTTTGTTCGAGAGATACTGGAGATTTGTTCCACAATGTGTGTCTATTTCAAATGGAAACATGCTGATAATATGTTATCAGATTTTTTTGGTGCTCAATCCCAGACTAAGCAAAACAATAAGTTGTGTGCAAAATGAGATGTTTGACGGTAAATGTACATCTAGTACTGTACTGACAATTCACTACATCATATGATTCAGTGTCAGCAAATTGCGTCTGTGGGTGTACTGATGTCCTGAACTGGTACGAATCGGAGGGGCCAGCTTTAACCAACCAGGGGGACAGTGTGACAGCATGGGTCCCAGGATCAAATGGCTGTTAAATGTACAGCAGCATGGGATGATTTGCTGATGTTTACTACATACTTCATACAATGTGGGGCCCTCGTTCGATGGCTGGCTATGTTGGTGAACAGTTTACCACAAAAATGACTGTTGGGTTGATTCGAGGAATATACACGAACAATAATAGTGTAAATGGAGGCCCCGTTTGATCTAGTCAAAATGACCAAGCCATCTATTGCCAAGGCGGTGATTCATCATGTGTGATTGTTACAATGATACAAAAAAACTACGGTAAATTAACATAAGTATTTAAAATCACCATTTTTATAGGTGAGTCATCTATACATGGACCATTTTCCATAGCAAACTGTTTGTTTACCAGAGGGTAACCTCAGATTCTTCACTGCCAAAACAAAAAAAACCGCCCGGGCCACGTGTCAACTCCGATGCTTGGCTTTCAGAAAGGACAACGCGAGGTGCCGCCTGGAGATTGGTTAACAGATTGTCCGAGCTTGAGGACAATGCAATCGGGGATTCAAATTCTTACTGTGATGGCCCTCAACAATTGTGGTCATGGGATTCAAACTCCCACAAGTGGTTAGTTATATGGGTTATATGATGTTATAAGTTATATGTATGTGTATATATATATAACTTAAAAGCGTTTGTTGAACCAGTTGGAACTGTTAAAGGGCTGTAACTGAGTATCACAATAATTACTCTTATGGTTTATGTTACTATGTTGAATATGGTATTGTTATTCTTGACTCGATGTTGTGGTTCGTGATATTGTATTGATGATATAGTCTAAAATAAAACTGACTGCTCTTATTTAAGATGGTGGTTTTCCATAGCTATGTTAAATAACCTATCATTATTATTGCTATTCAATATGTACTACCATTATAAATTAAAATGTTGATTACTGTATGCTGTAGTCATCCCCTAATGGAAAAGCAAATCATCATATCAGAATGGATGACTGTTTATTCTTTTCGTATTTACGGCTACAGCTATGGCCCTTAACAGTAAAACATGGGATTGTAACTCTTGAAACCTGATTGGTCATAGTATCACTGAAATGAAGTTGTCAGTTACAAGCCAATGATAAATATGTCAAGGGCTATAACTCAATTTACCCTCTGGTAGACTAACATAACTACGGAAAATCCCCAGCTATTTTATGGGAAAATCATGGAAAATCAACTATTTCTATGGCAATTTTCAATACCAACTAGTTATGGGAAATCACATTTTTTCTATGGGAAATCACATTTTTTTTATGGAAAATCAACTAGTTATGTTCGTTTACCAGAGGGTACTATAGTTGATTTTCCCATTAAAAAAATTGTAATTTTCCCATAAAAAAATGGTGATTTTCCCATAGAACATGGTGATTTTCCCTAAAAAAAAATGTGATTTTCCCATTAAAAAAATGTGGTTTAAAAAAAAAAAATGGTGATTTTCCCATAAAAAAAATGGTGATTTTCCCATAAAAAAGATGTGATTTTCCCATAAAAAAAAATGTGATTTTCCCATTAAAAAAATGTGATTTTCCCATAAAAGATGGTGATTTTCCCATAGAAAATGGTGATTTTCCATGACTTCCCTATTTTTGGTTACCTCGACCCGGTCCCCGTGGCCGAACCAGGCCACACCTCCCAGCGCTTCACAGCCGCGGAGGCCACAGCCAGCGCCGCTTCGGCACCTGCCACGCGCTCCGCGGATTGCAGCTCCTGCACGGCAGCGGCAGGAGTTGTGGGGATGAAAAAACCTCAAACAACATAGGGAAAATTTGTGAAAATTCACTATTTCTATGGCCATTTTCAAGAACTACGTTTAATTACCAGAGGCTAATATTGATATTAAGGAGAAATATGTATCAATGTTTTTTTTTATTTGGAACATTTACAGGAAAGCCTTATATTTCATGGGAAAATCCATGGTTTCCGGTTAAGATTTTCCCTTAAACCAATCCAATGAACATAGGGAAAATGGTGATTGAAGCAGCAGTTTCTTGGGATTTCATGGGATTTAGGGGGAAACTTATGAGGATGAAATGATAAAATTGTGGTTTAACCCATGAACGAATAGGGAAAATGGAGGTTTTATTCAAACGCAAATATTGATTTTGGTTGCTGATTTATGCTACTTTGGTCAACAACTTACCAAATTTTTAAGTGTTGGGTTGATTAGGGGGGATATATCGAACTACTTAAATGGGGTTATAAACCAACTTACAACTGCGGGTCCCAACTATGTAGTAGCCAAAAATCCCTGCGATGTGAACTTGGTATGCATATGTATTTGTTGGAATCTGATTTTGTATCTTGTTTGGGGATTAATTTTGGCATAGCTTGGGAAATGTGCTCTGTAGTATTTCCAGGTAGTGAGATAGTGTTCTCTCCCTAGTTTCTAGGTTTCCGACCTTTGGAGTGCTACGGTATATGATGCTAATAGCAATGTGATTTAGATGAGTTAATAGTTGACAAACATGTCTGACATAGGGATGTAATCACCTGTTTTTTTCTATTTGAGTATGACCTGAACAGGGACATGATCATAAGCACATGAGGATAACATTAGTAAATCAATGGCTTCGTAATAGGCATACACATGTATATGATAGGACTATAATCATTTCGCATCATTTCTGTAGACCCCGATGATTCTGCGGGCTTTGAAGGCACAGCATGGTTACACTCCACTATCATTTTGTTTATATATATATATATAGGTGGATGAGTGGTGGTATTTGATAAAAAGGGTAAGGATTGTCTATCTAAATAAAATTTTAATACATTTATATGTGTTATGTTATGTGAGTACTAGATAAATGAAGCGTGATAGGCAGTCTTCGAAGGTTAACTATGGTTACTCAGCTATTTAATGAGAATTCAACCATCATTCATCGGATCTATCCAGGCTTTAAGCGTCAAACCGATTCTGAAATGAAGTGAACAAAATAATGGTACAGTAAGTATGCTTACCGTCCATTAGATCAACATAGATATGGACAACTCATAGTTTCCCAAGTGCTAGAGCTCTGGCTAAGGCGATTTCTTTGACGCGAGCTCAGTGGAGATTCATCAAAAAAGAACAGCAAAACACCCCATGGATGTTCAATGCTACCAGTTTCATACCATGAAAATGCTAGTAAAATAGATGATATGAAATAATATCGTGATACTGAATCTCTTTACAATGATAAAATGAATACTGTATGATAATCTGGCTGGTATATATGATATATATATATAATATTTGTTGTGTTTTGTTCATGTGTATCATTCTAGTTTACGCGCAAACCCCTCGGGTCGTATACACCCTTTTGGAGCACATCTGGAGTTTAGGGCTTTAGGGTCTAGGGTTTTAGGTTTTTGGGTTAAGGATGGTTAAGGGTTTTATGATCATGATGATCATCTGATCATTGTGATGATGATGTACAAGAGGCGCGCACAGGTCCCTATGCTGTGCGTTGCAAGATGAAAGCCGTAATCATGGACATGTGCATTTTGTCCCACAAAAACAGTGTCTTTTTTGATGTTGGGACACGTTTTTATCGTCGACAGTTCACCATAGATCCCAAACCTGAGGCTGCGCAGCTGCATCATGTTGCGACGAGATCTCGTAGGTATACCAAATGGCCGAAGATCAATGAATTTTCAATGAGTATCATACAAAGGTACCAAGACCACCAGTTTGGATTGGTTTTTCATGTTGACAAAAAATCATAATGACTCAGTTTGTCCTGGGTTCATGGTTCATTATCACTACAAAACACTACAATGCTAAGTATGAGACTTTTCACTTTCAGGAATCATTGAGAACCATAGAACCGTTTGCGGTCAAGAAATTAAGCCCTCTATGCGACTCCTCGAATTTCTGGCATTGTTGCTGTTGTTGCTCGAGAACTAGTTTGTATTTCGACAAACTACTTGAAAAAAATAGAACTCATCAAGGTACTATGTGGTGGTTTCTTCAAATGGGGGATCCAAAAATCCATGGGTTTCAATACTAAGGCATGCTCTCATTTGGATGATTTCGGAGGTACCTTCATGACTTAGGAAGCCTTCATATATGCATATATCCATAGTTGTACATAAATATATACATGAATATAAATCTATGTAATCTATAGTTGTACATAAAATTGATATAAATATATATACATAAATAGGGTTTATCTCTAGTTGTACTAATAGTTGGAGTATAAAATTCATCCCATCCTGATCACGTCCCAGGTTGGATGTTGGCAGGTTCGGTCGAATCCTGATCCAGAAAGCTGCCGGAAGTTCATGGTATCATACAATGATGAGTTGTGGTAATTTAACCTATGAAAATATAAGAAAAATGGATGTTAACCTATGAAGATATAGGAAACATGCATGTTTAATGATGTTTAACTTAGAGGAATATGGATTTATAGCTGATGAATAGCTGATCTCTGGTAGCTGTTTGTTGGTATCTGCAGGGTTGATTAGGGGTAAATATCGGACTAGCTAGGTGGGCATATAAACCAACAAAAAAAAACGTAACCGGGGACAGCACTATGTAGGCCTTAACATGTCAAATCCGTGTTTTCTTGTTGATTACAGATTCTACCTGTGTTTGTAACCGGTAACCTCTCCACCTCCTATGAATTCAGAAAAAAAAAAACAACATCAAGTTGCTTCTTGCCAGCATGATCGCCACTTTTTGATAAAATTTGTGTGACGTGAATGTCCTATTTCCGATGTACCAAATGTCAATTGTTGTTGCGTACTCTAGTTTAATGTGCTTGCTCTAGTTCAAAATGCCTTCCTGCGTGTCCCAAAAAATGTGGATGAGTCAAGTCCTTGAGCACCCCCAAATGGAATGGTTACATACAGAGGTTGTTGCACATATGTAGACATGAGTGGTTCTGACATCCCCCTAAATCGGGACAAATTGGACTGATTCTCCAACCTGATTCAAGTCCGTTTTAATAAATGATTCCACGGTATTTTCCAGCATCATGTCTTTATGGCATGGCAGTGTCGGGCCCCCGTTCGATGGCTCAGTTTAGAACTACAAGAACCAAGGTTTATATCTATAGTTAGATTGGGTTCTAATAGACCAACTTATAACTGGGGGCCCCACTATATCAACTATGCAGATCATATCATGTACCCCCACATTGCCATAGTCTTTTAAACTTGGGTCTGTCTGAAAAATGGGGTATACCCCGAAACAGCCATCCCTCAAAATTCAAAATACAAAGATAAAATTATGATCAACCAGTGGATTTAGGGTGTTTTTCTTCCCTAGTCCCAACCAAGAAACAAACATGGTTAGATCATTGCGTTGCATCATTCCATTATATCAGTCTCTTATATCATTCAACTATGTCATTATATAATTTCATTGAATGGCTCCGTTATATCATTCCATTACAGCATTCCATGATATCCTGTATATATCTATCCCCATCATATATATATATGTATATATATATATATACATACACCCCAAAAAATGGTTTGATCCTCCGCTTTTGCTGATTATAAACCACATTAGTCGCATTTTACTGGTACATCCCCAGGATGCGTTGAGTCAACCAACCTCTCTGCAGAATCTCAAGGCTTGGAGGTTAGCTGAGCTCCACACTCGGCTTCGGTGGGGTCCACGCCGTCACCAAAGACATCCAGAAATAGCACCTGAGGCGGGAAATGGAGTAGCAATGCATCCAAAAATGGAATCCTCTGGGGAGTTAAAGAGATCTTATGGAATATAACCAACAATTTCAATGTGTAATGTGGTAAATCCAACAATAAACCTAGGACCATTTGGGGATGACTGATAGTCGCCTTTTCTGGTGACATTGGGGAGTTTATAATCGCGGTTACCAAAATATGTATATATGTATGTATGTATGTATGTATGTATGTATGTATGCATGCATGCATGCATGCATGTATGTATGTATGTATGTATGTATGTATGTATGTTATGTATATATATATATATTTATATGTATTGTCCAAGTGTCTATTTTTCTGGTTTGGTATGATCGCCATGCTTGTTGGTTCAATACCCTTCATACACTCAAAATGACCAACCGTTTCGTTGATCTCCTCACTCTCACCCATTCATCCCCCACGTTCTGATGGTTGATATCCTCAACTATCATGGCTAATAGTTTCCCTCTTATCATTTGAAAGTTGCCCACAGCCCACATCATAGTGGCTGGTTTATAGGGGTGTCCATTTCATGGGCTATAGTATGTTCTCGTATCCCTTATACAACTAGCCCCTGAAACGACTTTAAATAATCTACATAGTGGGGCCCCCAAAGGTTATGAAAGTTGGTTTATAACCCAACCTAACTATGGAATCGTCCCCCTAATCAACCCTGGCTATCGTAGTTATAAACCAACCTAGCTATCTTCACGGCCCCACATTGTAGCAATTGCTATCTTGGGCACTGCTCATGTTGACCCACATCTGATGAAACTCACGGGGCCTTCAACCAAAAAAATACTGAGGCCCTTGACAGTTCTGAAGCGTCGCGGTAAAGCAGCGTCGTCTTTGCTGGGTTGGGCAACCCAAAGGAGCAACCTGGCATTCTGAATGGCTTGGGAATGTGACTAAACTCAACAGGAACAGGCAATTTCGTATAGTATAAGGGAACCTCCACGCATTGAAAAATCACACACAAATAGTGCAATAGTTGCAAAGGATGCTCCAGTCCGGGGAAAAGGTCTGGCATCCAATGGTTTTTCAACCTGAGGTAGTGGCTGGAGATGCTCGCAAGCCACATCACCATGGAATTTGCACCACCACAAAAACGGGTGTGTCCAAAAATGGGCCATACAGCAATCTATGATAATTTATATATATATATATAACACATTATACATATGATCATTTCAGAGGGGACATAGTGATAAACCATTGGATTCAGGGGTAGACCATTTTTGTCCGCACACACAGGTGATCAAGTCCTTCAGACAAAGAAACAGACGTGTCAGCTTCCAGACGTCCAGTGATTGCCCCACAAAACATGCCAGGCTCACTCTAACCAGCAAGCTTGAAGGAAGAACATGGCCTCTTTACACAGCAGTGACATGTGAGCGCTCATGTGGTGATGAATGCAAATACAATAAAGATTGAATGATTGGGCTTTCATCTAGTCCCAGAGGCTAAAATAGGTGATTCGCTCCGAAATTACGAATGACATATGTGATAGTTTTGATGCTCATTCTGGAATATTGAAACCTGAAAAAGAAACGACGAACAACCTGAATTGCCAGACTTAGATATCGTGAATCGAAGAAACATCCTCTTGAAAGTCAATGCAGAGAAAATGGAAAAGATATGCACACCTCTCACTATCCAAATTTGAATCATCACGTGGTCAACCTTAGATGCGCACAACAAAAAAACACATGAATTTTGGTGGGATAATCAGTCCCATTTGCTCTATGGTGCTGGAATCTTGACCAACATTTACCACAAAAATATCTGTATGTATGAGTTTTGCAGGCAAACATACCAACACCATGGAGCTACAGTAAAACGGCAATATTTTTAGGCTTCGCAGAGTCACTAGTGAGTCAAAAAAAACATCCTGGTAGTACCTACTATTTTCTTGAGCAAGAAATGACATTTGGTGGGATTGTACTTTTCTATACGTTCTTTCATACAATCATTATAGATGTTGTGGAGTTGTGGAGACATAATCCATATCTATATAGTCTATATGTTTCATATGTATACTTCCTATCTATATCTATATGTTTCATATGTAGTTTCTCTATATTAGTCATATTTCTATAGTATTCTATAGTTACACTTCCTATCTATATCTATGTTTCATATGTACTTTCTCTCCATAATAATCCATTCTTTGGATGGATAGTATGGCTGAAAATCAACGCCAGCTATCACACTGTGCATCCCCCAAGCTTCGCTGGCGCAAATTTGGGCTTCCGGACTGGAGATGTGTAGTAGATTTCTCCTGGTGACATGCGTTTTCAAGGTGATACCCTCTGGTAAACAAACATAAAGCTATTTGAAATGGCCATTTATAATGGATTTTCCCATTGAATAGCTGGTGATTTTCCATAGCTATGTTAGTTTACTGGAGGGTATAATGTGATTTAATGGTACAATGAGATACATTGGGATATATAATGGAACTTATAGAATGGTACAATGAGATATCATATACAATGGGATATGATGGGCTACAATAGGAATGACGGGATACAATTGGATATGATGGGATATCGTGATCCCCCAAAAAAATAAACAACTAATTCGTCGCTATTTAAGTGGGATCAATTACTTGTCTATCTTTTTGGGAGTTGCTTTACAGTCGTTGGTCCAAACAGATTAAAATCTGTGGAATTCAGTGATGTCCCAGTGATTCTTGTATAATTTCACTGGGTGTGCAGAATTCATTTTGGAAACAAACTCAGCTCAGGGCCCTAGGCTTTCCGGTGTGAAGAAACGGATTGAAACAATTGGTGGATGACTCAGGTAGATTGTCTTTTTTGAAATGCTATTTACCCTCTGGTTTGCTCAAACATAGCAGCTGGGAAATCCATGATAAGTGGAGGTTTCTAGCTGGGAAAATCATCGAAGTAAATGGTGGATTTTCCAGCACGCCACGTTTGATTACCAGAGGGCAATGCAAGTACAGTGTTTATGACTACAGTAAATCCCGATAAAAATCAAGGTAGTACGCAGCAAAATTGCTGGCATGTTTTTCTTTTCTTGCTGGGTACCCTCTGGATATTTAACATAGCCATGGAAAATTCCTTATAAATGGAGGTTTTGATGGGAAAATCATCCAAAACTAGCAATTTTCCATGGCTATGTTAAATAACCAGATGGTAAATGACGTGATCTGCTGACGAAAATCCCGAATTCTGACGTTGGTCTTGTCAGTCTTGCCCGCTGCTGTGTGCCTGAGTTTGAGAAACTCTTCGTTGCTTATCTCACCGGATTGGTGGGAAAATTTTAATCGGAAAGCCCAATCAATTTGATGGGAAAATCATTGGTTTCCTGTAAAAATTTCCCACTCACCAATTCATTGATTATCAGTCCCAGATGTTGGCGAACCAAAAAATGAAGCTTCATATTCATAACCTTTGATCCCAATGACCATTGATGTGGATCATGGATTAACCATTTGTTGTGGATGTTGGCAGTAACGAACACATATGCTCAATAAATGGAGGTTTCATAAAATAGGGATACCCCCAAATCATCCATTTCTAGATCGGGTTTTCCCTTATAAACCATCCATTTTTGGGTACCCCCATTCTAGGAAACCCCCAAATACCCTCTGGTGAACTAACATAACTATGGAAAATCACCATTTTCTATGGGAAAATCCACTATAAATGGCCATTTTCAATAGCTATGTTAGTTTACCAGAGGGTAAATGTTGGCTTCAAAGAACCGAAGCAGCACCCCCAACCCCAACCGCCTGGATCCAACACGCCACTCTCGTTGCGCTCCGCCGAATGCACCGCCAGCGCCGCCAAGGTCGCAGGTAAAGTGCCCACGGCCTGGTGTAGCGGCAGAGCCCTCCAGTGACCCTCTGGTAAACAGCCACATAACTATGGAAAATCCTCTATCAATTGGAGGTTTTAATGGGAAACTCATCCAAAGTATGGGAAAACTATGGTAAACTGTTACATGACTATGGAAAAAACACCAGCTATTTAATGGGAAAATCCACGAACTTTCTATGGCTATGGCTTCAATAGCAAACTGTATGTTGACCAGAGGGTATAAATGGCTAAGAACACCGAAAATTGAAGGGATATGGTTTCACCTTGCAGGAGTTCTAAGTCCCATTCGTGGGCTTCACCCGCAGAGATTGTGACCAATGGACAGACCCTGTTTTTCGCCCAACAACGCTAACACTGAACACAAGAAACAATAAATAGTGGATTTTCCCAATGAAAGTGGTGATTTCCCATAGTTATGTTACTTTACCAGAGGGTAATTGTGACATACACAAACACAAATTGTTGAGTTACCTCGTCTCAACCGTTTCTCAAATTCATGTCACCTCTTCAGCAACAAGCCTGCCGTTGGGCATGAAGTTCTTGGTGCTTTTGAAACAAGAACATCTTTGGTCATCAAATCCAAACATGTTCAGTTTGATGATAAATTCATGGTCGACCATGGCTCTTTGGGGTTTCCTATTATAGTGAAACAAACCCATACGAATACACCGGTACGTTTCAGTACAACTCGTATCAACTCGCATAACTCTTCGGATTTTTCACAGCGTGTGGAACTAAATGAACAATCCAATCATGGTTACAACCCAATCAATCCCAACAATATCTGTGGTCCAAAAAGACCCCCAAAAACCCTCCCTATGTCAATGACAATGGCAGACAAGTGATGCTGCTGATACTGTCACTACAAAGGATCACAGGTTTGTCAAAACAAGGTTTTTCTCTCCGGCAATCAAACGATTTTCCCATGAAAGCCTCCATTTACAGTGGATTTTCCATTGCCATGTTTGATTATCAGGATTTACCGGGTGTAAAGTGTAAACAAGTTCTTGACATATAGCACCAGGAGGGTCTCTTTGAACAATGCAATGCGCAGCCATTTTTTCTTCGCAGCCTGTCTGCTCTCATGAAATTTGATTCGCCTCTCCAACCCCAAAGAGCACATGAGTGGTCAAGGTTGTGATCAACACACTTTCTCTGCAACCAAACAGATGTCACCCGCAATCATGGCAACTTGACGAGCATTCTTAAACGATTTTTTTACAGGCAAATATGCGGATTCTTGAATCAACCAGCTCCCGGCAATCTCCGGCAGCAGTTGGGTTCGGGATTCCTACACTCTGTGATTTTCGAAAAAGGACCTACAATTCGCCAAGAAATACTATCTACGGTATCCCCATGTATCCCCCCACACCTTAAATGGACTATAGGGGCTTGGAAGACTACTTTCCTGGACGTTTGTTCGTTGGGTAAACCACTATGTCCCAGTAAATCCCCACCATGGCCACCATGTTTGACGGTTAAAACCAATTCCCATTCAACCAATCTCTATCTCAAGATCTCTGGAGAGGCTTCAACATTCACCGAGTCGCCCTACAGAAACGTTCCTGGATTCCTGGAAGTTGTGATTCAACTCCCAGTGCCTAGGGGAAGCCAACAGCGATCTTGGAGTTCAGAAGCACATTGATGATTTCATTATATCATATATAATATATATGTATAGTATACAATATAATAAATATAGGTAATACATTATATACAAACATTGACGCATATATGTACTTACAGTATCTGTATGAAGCGTACATATGATTAAAAAAACATTTTAGGGGCTTGTTATTTGGTTTCAAGTAAACAAAGAATGAACATACCGGCACATTGATGAAAAACAACATTCTGAAACTCATCCAAAACATGGTGGAATAAAAACGTACGCCCTAAAACATCTAGATTTAGCATCACCAACATGTGTTCTTCCCCAAAGCCTTGCATTTCCTCTGATGAAAATCAGCCGTTTCCGTTCTCAGGAAGCTTCGAGCATCGCCTTGAGCCTGGAAGGCACAGCAGGTTCCACGTTCCAATGGTTGGTAATGGGAAATTCTAGGACTCCAATCGAATTGTCATTGGATTGGTTTAAGGGAAAATTTTAACCGGAAACCATGGATTTTCCTATGATAAGGGTTTCCGGTTCCAATTTTCCCATAACCCAATCCAATAGAATTGAGGAATCTGGTACTCACAAAGAATTCGTCAACGTTGCTGGTAGGCTTGGATGACTAGGTCAGTCGTCCGACTTCTTCACAGATGTTGGAAGATTTTGGAAGAAGAACCGGATATATAGGATGATTGTTATCTTGAAGACTCAGAAGACAAGAACCAGCACCCAGGCACCCAGAGGGCGCAAATCTCATCTTCTCTGACACCTGAGAACCCCTTAAAACCCCATGCTTTATGGGTATGGCTCAAAATTATTAACCCTATAATTGGTTGGTTTATGTTAATTTACCATTAAAAATCACCATTTTTGGTACCATAATTTGGGTCGCCATAGCCTTATCATGGTTTAGCTCCACCCGTGACGGCCTCTGCCTTCGATGATCAAGATCGCTGACGGCTTTCTCGAAGTCTTCAACTCCTCCCAGCGATGCGGTGGCTTGTGTGAAAAACCACCAGAGGTGAACTAAATATATCATGAAGATATTGACGGAACATATCTTGGGGATACTATGAAGCCAAACATACCTTTTGGGTATTTGTTCTGTGTCTTTGTTGATTGCTACATGGAGGTTTCCGTTTTGTCCTGGGGGTACCCGCAAATCCTACGAATCATGCAGGACCCTGACTTACTTATGGTAAACCCATGGTGACGACTGGTTTTACCCCCATGACTTAGGAAACCTGCAGATGGCAAGAATGTAGATCAACAGGTACCTGGTCACTTGATTTATATTGAAAACATATCCTGAATGAAAATTAAGAGTTGACCTTTTGTCCATTTCTGTCCTCAGCAAAATAGGAAAACTGGCCAGGAAATCTTTGATTTATTATGATATTACATTGAGTTCCTGGTGAGTTTTTTCAGCTCACGTCCCCAGATCGGCTGTGCCTGTCGATGAACAGAATTTCAGGTTTTCGCGGAAGTGCGACCAACACCGCAGCGTGGCCTGACGCAGTGATGTCGTTTATATATACCTCATAGTCTGGAAATATATATATATATGTTTATATGTATTATTATAGTTCATAAATGGTTTTAATAATTTATATATATATATATATACACATATAACCTTGCAGTTTATATTATATACGCCTTACAGTTTGTATAGGTTAGAAAGTATACTCTTTTCCAGCCCAAGTCACAAGTCTGTAAATTATATGTATATCTATATCGTAAAAAATAAACTATCCGTGTAATTCTTGTTGAATTTTAGAGAATCACCTAGACAACGATCCTATCCCTGATAAACCGTATCCCCATTCGAAAAAGTCCGCCGTTTACCGATCCATAAACGTGAACGAGATTACTTGTGGGGTATATCCCAGTTGAACATCGAAATCAATATGGCAAAGCTCATGTAGTAATGATCTTAGCATCACAGCAATCATCTTGACGTGGCACTGGAAAATGCCCCATTACAAGTTGATTTTCCCATAAAAACCTCCATTTTATAGGGGATTTCCAATTGCCATGTTTGATTATCGGAGGGTAATCGCAGCGGGGTATCCCGCAGCACGTCCAAGCATCAATGCAATGATGGTGACCATGGCGTGGGGGGTATCAAGTATATACCCCCTGGTTATTTGACATAGCCATGGTTATGCCATGACCCATTTAGTTCGATAAACATGGTGATGTTCCTATGGTGATTTTCGATGGCGAACTGTTAAATAACCAGAGGGTACAATTGATTTCAAGAAAAATAATGAGCACAGGGCGCCATCCACTGGTTCTGACATGGTTCTGACAGTGGGTTTACTAAACAGTTTCACAGACAATCATCATACTACTGGTCATAGCCCATGACCTTGGTAGTCATTGTATCATTGGATTGGTTTAAGGGAAAATTGGAACCGGAAACCTCTACGTTTGATGGGAAAATCCATGGTTTCCTGTAAAATTTCCGATTAACCAATCCAATAATTGTATAGTTACGTTGGTTTTATACGCTGGTAATTCCCATCATATCTCAATGTGGACCCAATGGATAAAGTAAGATGGTAAAATCCAACATTTGCAGACCCAGTTGGCTGGCGTTCTATTCCACGAACTATCCCCATTAGAAAACAACCCCAAAACACTAGATAGAAAAGTGTTTCGAGGAGGTCATAGATAATATCATATATTGTTTTTTCTTTTTGTTCCCCACCTGCCAGGTGAGGGTTACTAGATTTTATCACAGCTGCGCCGGGGGGGGCGGGTGGACAACCTCCTCCTCCTCCTCCTCCTCCTCCTCCCGCCTCCTCCTCGCCAGCTCCAGATCGCAGCAGGCACTGCCGGACCTCATCTGCCAGCTCCAGATCGCAGTGGGCACTGCCGGNGCTCCAGATCCCAGTGGGCACTGCCGGACTTCAACCGCGAGCTCCAGATCCCAGTGGGCACTGCCGGACTTCATCCGCGAGCTCCAGATCCCAGTGGGCGCTGCCGGACTTCATCCGCGAGCGCCAGATCCCAGTGGGCACTGCCGGACTTCAACCGCGAGCCCCAGATCCCAGTGGGCACTGCCGGACTTCATCCGCG
>BGPT01000521.1:215857-250539 GCA_003297045.1 Symbiodinium sp. clade C Y103 | reverse complement strand
AGTGGGCACTGCCGGACTTCATCCGCGAGCTCCAGATCCCAGTGGGCACTGCCGGACTTCATCCGCGAGCGCCAGATCCCAGTGGGCACTGCCGGACTTAAGAATGTCAGATAGAATGCCAGTTAGAATGCCAGATAGAATGCCAGATAGAATGCCAGAAAGAATGCCAGATAGAATGCCAGAAAGAATGTCAGAAAGAATGTCAGATAGAATGCCAGATAGAATGCCAGAAAGAATGCCAGATAGAATGCCAGACAAAATGCCAGATAGAATGCCAGAAAGAATGCCAGAAAGAATGCCAGAAAGAATGTCAGATAGAATGCCAGGAAGAATGTCAGAATACATGCCAGAAAGAATGCCAGATAGAATGCCAGAAAGAATGGCAGATAGGACAAGATGCCAGATAGAATGTCAGAAAGAATGTCANNCAGATAGGACAAGATGCCAGATAGAATGTCAGAAAGAATGTCAGAAGATATGACAGATAGAATGCCAGAAAGAATGCCAGCTAGAATGCCAGACAGAATACCAGAAGAATGCCAGCTAGAATGCCAGAAAGAATGTCAGATAGAATGTCAGAACATATGTCAGATAGAATGTCAGAACATATGTCAGATAGAATGTCAGNTCCTCCTCTTCCCTGCCATAAAGTTTTGCCAGAAAAAGAATGTCAAAATCTGTATCACACTATATTCCAAAGAAAGTATCGTGG
Organism: Symbiodinium sp. clade C Y103; assembly: GCA_003297045.1. Taxonomy (NCBI): domain Eukaryota; class Dinophyceae; order Suessiales; family Symbiodiniaceae; genus Cladocopium; species Cladocopium sp. clade C. Next base: position 249,827 of record BGPT01000521.1, on the reverse strand, counting down.
TGGGGATCACTCGAACCAAAGTAATTTGAATATATATATATATATGTATTATATATATATTATATTATATATGTATTATATATATATGTATATATATTGTATATATATATATTGTATATATATATATATTGTATATATATATATATTTTTTTCCCCTTAGGCTCATTGCTGCTAATCTGCCGCGGCCTACGCAATATGAAATTCAGTCCTGAGGTCCAGACCAAGCACCACAAGGCAAAGAGAAATAGGGTACCCCCAATACCAATGGATTATCATCATCTTCCCTATGACAATGGCCATTTGGGGGTATCCCCTATTTTCAGACTAACCTGGGACCATCAAATCGCCTCCACAGCGCGTTGCGCCGGGCCGTTCGGGGGCGGCACGTCTTGTTCCAACACGGCCAGGCGGACTTGCAACGCCTAGCGCGGTGGGTTGGTTGGTGTTGGTGATGTTGTTGGTGGGAAATGGTACAGAAATCATGTTTGGAACAACATGTAAAGATGGATGGGTGCCATGAGGATGGGACAAAATTATATACACTGTGGTTATGACTAACATAGCCATGGAAAATAAACGAACTAAATGGAGGTTGTAGTGGGAAAATCATCCAACATTAGCCATTTTTCCATGGCTATGTTAAATAACCAAAGGGTATATTTAATCAATTTCACCAAAAATTGAAAAATCGATTGCTAAGTATACTCAATTTGGTGTGTCCAGTGGCACTACATGATACTATTTTTGAGCCATAGCCAGTCGTGCCCAGAGATTTCAAGTCATGGAGCAAAAACCACCTGAATTGCCGTTGAAGCAAGCAAATCAGAGTTTACAGGAGCAACTGAAGATGGGTTTACGCAACCATGGACAATGATACTAGCTAGAGGGAGTTTACTATAGTTTACCCACCCACCTGCCAAAAAAATGGTGTTTATTTCACAGAAAAAAGGTGCTTTGCTGGTATAGAGGAGTTTCTCTACATGGATTTATCAGTACACATTGAAATTTGCCCACAAAGACAGCTACGGATCAGAAAGGGAAACTATGGAGATGTCATCAGCAAAAATGGCTAAAACCATGTTTCTTCACACCAAAACAAGGCGTCAAAATTGGAGACCCAGGGATCTTTAAGGTAAAGGAACAATATCTGAAGGAAACCATAGTGAGTTTGTCAGAAGTTTACACAATCTTGCTGAGGATGTAGACCTATATATATATATACCTATATGCATTCGGTTCTTTTACTTTTTGAATCCGAAATCCCTGCGGATTTTCTACTCGTTGGTTGATAGAGTATCTCTCCAACCAAACAACATTTGTCGGCTCAACGAAAATCATATTATTGCAGTTCAACCGAACCTCCTGAGGTTTGCTGCTTTACCAAATAGTTCCGAGTGCTTTCGACCCCATCATTCACTTGGTTCTGCATCACAATTGGTGCAATGTGGGGACCCCAAGATACCGTTGGGCTTATGGAGGACGTATCCAAGTAGTTGGATTTGCTTATAACTCACAGTAGCTATCCAATTGGGGTCCCACTATGTACAAGTAATCCGGTTAGTGATGCAGTAGTAAGTAGCATTACAAGCCTCTGTCAATATCCTGTTCCTGAGGTTGTCCCGATCATTGAAGGGATGATTTGTGAATTATAGGGCGATCCAAAATCGGTCAACTACATACAATGGTCCCCCTCTTTGTTCCAGCTTTGAAATCCTTATCGGATGTCTTGTTTCCTAAACAATTCCCAACCTTCCTCCCAATATTTGGCAATTAGAATAATTCTCATCCCCATATAGAACATTGGTAGCCCAAAAAACATGCAAATCTAGTCAATTACTATTATTTTGGGATTGGAGAACTTCCTTTTCTGCATCTTTTTGGGCGTTGTTTCAAGCCATCAACCAACCATCACTTATCAATCGTATCTACATATCTCTTAGTTTTTCTTAACAAATGCAGTACTTTGAAAGAAAAAAACTGTAATAACTAGCTAGCCCTGTGACACCAAGTCATTTCTAGCTTGGAGTTAACAACATATGCTGGGTTCATTGAAGAACCATATCTTGATCGTGTCGTAGAAAACCTAGCGGCTATTTAACAGTTCGCCATGAAAAACCAGCATTTTCAATAGCTAAATCACCATGTTTCTCATCGAACTAAATGGGCCATCTATACTATGGCTATGTGAAATAGCCACAGGGTATCTATGTCGTGTAATAGAAAACCTATATGTTTTGCTTCATCCCCCATGTTTCATGCAGTTTTCGCGTCACCTTGTGGCGGTTTTGCTGCATCACTTCCAGCGCGAAGTCTTTCAAAAAGCTCCTGCAGCAGCGCAGGGCATGTGGGATAGGAATACAAGATCGCATTGAGGGATAGAAATAGGACTATATAACAAGAATATAGTACATATATATATACATAACATCTGATATATGTATATCATATATAACATATTATATATTACAATATAATATATTACATATTATGCATGTATTAAATGAGTAGAACTGAAAATCACAAGGCTATATCTAGATATACACCTATATAATACAAATGGAATGTTCCACTCTGGCAATCCTATGTTCGACAAGCACAGGTCATCTGCAAATGGCGCATGTTCCATTGGTATGGCTTTTCAGAGGGCTTCCCAAATGTACCAAGTAAGTAAGTCGTAAGTATAGAACTCGGGATGTGCATGAATCAACATAAACATACCCTTTGGTAAACTAACATAGCTATTGAAAATGGCCATTTATAGTGGATGTTCCCATTAAAAATTGTGATTTTCCATAGCTATGTTAGTTTACCAGAGGGTAATGCTGTCAGCCAGAGTCATTCATGGATTCATCCCAAGGGTGAGGACAAATCAATCTTTCCAAGCCAGGTCAAGCAGCAAAATCACATCCTTACCTTTGTCGAAAAAGTCGATCCTGCAACGAGGAACATGTCGAGAAAAGAAATCCATGGCTAAGTGGCCAACCCTTTTTATATTTGCTGAAAGAACAAATGACAGAAAAAGATGAAAAAATACGATTTCTGAGTGGGAAATGACTTGAAATTCTATGAAAATGGCCAAGTATTCAACCTTGAAAACAAACACCTAATTCAACACCAATCTGTATAAACATGGCGAAAGGTTACCGCATGAACCCAAACAAACAGCCTCTGCTTTCCCAGTAAATATCTAGTAGTCTATATCAGACATTATCAGACTGTATGCATGTATGTAATTATTCCCAGTTAACATGGTCAGAGGTACTCCAATAATTATCCAAGAAAATCCAACAAATAGCATCGACAAATATCAAGTCGTAGTCATGGTCCGCTCTGGATGATTAACCTCCCCTTTTCTGCGGCTTTTTATCCCTGAATTCCGGGACCGTCGGTAAAGCCCAAGAAATTCCTGCTGAGAGTTGCCAAGGCTGCGAAGGCTTTTGGACTCCACTGGGCGTCCTTAAGTTCCACCGTTGCTGCTGGCTTGCAGGAGGGAGATGTTCTTTCAATTTCCAACAATATACATGTATATCATCCTATACCCACGTCTTAATCAATGTTTGGTGAGGACAAAGGTCCCTTCAATTCTTCAGATAGAACAGACAAGGGATTAGAAGGGATAAGTGGGACAAATATCTATAACATTCTATAAATATGTATATCTACATATTGTGCCACAAAATAGAATAGGATGGACTAGCGCTCAAAATAGGCAAAACTTGCGGGTCCCTCTAAGAATCCCCGAACCCAAAGAAAAAAAACAGCATTTTGGCTTACTTTCCCGTAGCACCCCTACCATCAGGACCGTCTCCATGGGCGGATCCCAGAGTTTCAGACCCCCATCTTGGCGTTTCGACTCGGGACTCGGATGTTCTCCACATCAGAAAGCGTTCATATCATCATTGGATTGGATTTAAGGGAAAATCTGAACCGGAAACCATGGATTTTCCCCTGAAATATAGGCGATTCCGGTAATTTTTTCCCATTAACCAATCCAATGATATAAGAAAGTCCCATTACTTACTGGTGCTTGGTAGGGAATGGGGGAATGGGATGATTATTAATGGTTACTATAGGTCATTCCATGATTCCCTACTAAGCACCAGTAAGATTGGCATAATCAACATCCATGAAATCCTGAGTCTCAAACCAACCATGGGAGCACTTTGGCAAGTCCCACGCTACTCTCCTGACACTGGAAAACCAGGCTCACCCCTTGGCTGGTTGGCAGGATTTGGGGGTGATGAATCCAGAAACACTACGAAATATCGGCAGCCCAGTATTGCTGGTGGGGTGATTTTGATGGCCGATCTTCTACACATTCCCCTGCAAACAATGTATGTTTTGCTGGGTTGGCCATGCTCCCCATATCACAAGTTGGCTTACCCAGTCCTTGTTCATATCACCTGAAAAGTGATTGGTTTGTTTACCTAGTTTGGATGTTTAATACCTCGTCAATCGCATCAATCGCAATCTTCCCCATGAAATTCACCCAACCAAAGCCAGCAGCAGCCTCCACCGGCTTCTCCCCCTCTGGCTCCGGATGTAAGTCCTCTGGGCGGTGGGGGCCCCCAAAATGGTCCTTCGATGTCCCTGGGTTGTTTGACACTTTTGACTTGTGCAGGAAAGCCAGCAGCTTTATTGACTATTGTGCTCGGTGTTTTGCGGATATCTTCATCATTGGTAAGAAAAATCCTCACCAAACCGTACCCCAAAATCCTTGACCTAGTATCCCTATTAGGCCCTGTCTTCCAAAGTATTCCAATGTTTTCATGTTTCTTTACGAAACGCAGTTTTGGACACCCTCCGACTATTATAAGCACCAGTCTCCTGAATTAACCCTCCATCTACCATTTTTTTTATGGCTTACATCACCACAATTCACTATTCAAACTCATTAAACACCTATCATACCGTTGTCAAATTAGTTCGATATATCCCCCTCATCAAGTTCAGTGAAGTAAACCATCCTAAAACCACCAACCACCAACCACCACCGCCCGAGCTCCGAACTCCTCCAGGGCCGGAGGCGTCCGCGTTTTTCGTCGCTTCGCCGGCGGCGGAGCCGCCGCTCCCGCTGCCTCCGCCAGCTGCTGTGCGTAGCGCCCCAGGCGCCCGACGGGGCGTTGCTCCGAAGCCCAGAGGCTCAGCTGATGCAGGGCCCAGGCTTTGGCCTGCAGATTTTTTGCAGAAAAAACACAGATTTCTAGATATTTCTAGAGAAAAACATGTGGTTTCTTTGGTTTCTTGAAGAAACAAATGGTTGTTCTTGGGGAAAAAAGTGTGTGTTCTTATGTTTTCTTTGGAAAAAGGTGATTGTTCTTGGGAAAAAACGAGTGTTTTTCTTAGTAAAAAAGGGAACGATGAAAGGTTCTTAAGGTTCTTAGGAAAAAAAATGTCTGGGAAAAAATGGGGTTGAACTTGCAAAAGTTGATGGTTTTGGAATGGACACCACTGGCAAAATTTGACATTTGGGGATTTCACATGTGGGGGTTTAATGACGTTTAAGGATGGTTTCCACATGCCAAAAAATGAAGCCTTCACTGAGACTTCACCTGCAAAAAAATGTAAGAAGGGGATGCTTGGACAAGTTACTATAAGCACATGTGGGCTGTGATTTTTTTGCACACTTCAACATCAAGTTCCCTCGGTCTGGGGGCAGGTGTTTTCCCACATGAAGAGGGGATTTTGATCCCTCCGGCCGACTTAGCGAAAGCTGCAAGGCTGCATCAAACAACCCCCCAAGCATTACAATGCCTTGTTACTCGATGGTGCTTGACGCGTTTGGAGCTTGATGTCCGAGCAAATGTTGCTGATATTTATAAAATACAAAAGCCGAATTTCCCACCTGACTTTCAATTGACCAAGCTCTGCCACAAGCCCTGGTCAGAAGTATTTCTTGGAAGCGTTCCTTATTTTCTGCTTTTTAATCCTATTCACACTGGGTGCTGTTCACCATCAGGGCTCTTATACAACCTGTGTTGTCTGTCAAACATGGAGCCATCTTCAAAAGAACATTGAGAACGGCAACGGCCGTCCCCAAACATCTCTTGAATTCTCTTGACATGTTTGCCGAGTTTCACTCGACTGAGTCTACTTCCCACGGGTTGCTGTACAGGGGGTTTGTGAAGCTGGTCATGACTTCCTCTTCCAAGACCTTGCCTTCCACGGCATCTTCCGCGTCCTCTGCAGCCTCCTCTTCAGCCTCGTCTCGTCCGGCAACATCCTCAACACAAGCGTCTAATCTCTTGATGCAACTCACTACACATCCACGGCATGCCACAAGGCATGCAACGAAGTGTGCCTCGGAGAGTGCTGACATGTGCTTGATGAGTCTCCAGGATGGTTCTGACGAAAGGAAAACAAAGATTCCGATCACTGAGAGAGACAAATCCAGGACAGAAAAATAGCTACCACCATAAAGGCATAGATCAATTACTGCTATGATTGCCTGAGGGATATCTTCTACAAAGCACAAGCCGCCTCTGTATGCCCAGAACTTCTCCTGGTGAGCCTTGAACTTTTGAGGAGTCAGTTTTGACATCACCCAAACACCCAAGAGAGGGACCTGGAGCATTGCTGATCTGCGCTCTTCTGCTGCTCCTGCCTGCATACAGCCTCGCCATAAAAGGACGCCCCATGCAACTGATACCCAGAAGATCAAGAGCACACCTACCATGGCACTGCTGTCGATCAAAAGAGTGGAGAACACCAGGACCCCAAGAGCCACGGGCATAAGACAGCCAAATCCCAAGACAATCAGAATCTGCGCGCGAACGCTCACACTGCGAAAGTGTGACCGTGCCATCCAAACCACTGTGGCTGCAAAGGAAATGCTTGCAGCGATCCAGAACAGCATGGGTTGGTAACTGGCTTTGTAACTGGGTTGAATCCTGTCTGTCCATAGAGTAGTCATTGGGGTTGACTGCCCAGTCACGTAACCTGAATCAAGCATGTTTTCGCAATCTAGCCAGAGGTCACTGCAAGAATTACACGCTTGGCGCTGTTCTGTCCTTGAAACCCACATAGAGCATTGGCATTCCCGGGAAGAATCATGAAATGTGCAAAACCGGAATCTCGTGAAAACTGCATCGTGGTAGCACCAGTAGTGATAGCCCCCTGACTGTGACGAGCCTGCTTCATCGTAAACGAGCCTGCAGGTCGACCTATCCGTTTCGCACTTTACACTACCGGCTTGGCTGGCACATCTTGATGCCGACATATCCGAAAGCAGATGTTCTTCTGCCGGTTGTTCCTTGAGGGAAATTCGGAAACGGTCAGCAAACCGAAGATAGGACCCAAACACATAAAGGGCTGTTGAAACCAGGTTGGCAGAGTCCAGAACTTGGAGAAGCATTCCTCCAACCGCAACATTTCTGCTTTGGTGAAACTGCTGAGTAGTTGTAGGACTCGTTGCTTGGCAACGAGCCAAAACAACCACAGAGACACACAGGACAAATCTGTGGGACATTTCGGCCAAAACGCTGCATTGGATTGCATTGGGGTTTGAAAACACGTGGACAAAAACTTGGGAACGCGAATAAGAACAGGAACATCTACCCTCTGGTAGTCAAACGTGGCAATGGAAAATCCTCTACAAATGGAGTTTTTAATGGGAACTTTCTCTATAAATGGTAGATTTTCCATTGCTACGTTTGAATATCGGAGGGTATAAATCATGTCATGGAATATGAATGGGATATCATATATGGAATAATATACGGATATCTGTACTTCCTAGACCTGGAATTGTCCTCCAGTAATTTAACAGTTTGAGAACTGGATATTCACCATCTTTTAAGAGTAAATCATCGAAGTAAATGGGCCACCAAGGGTTCACTTGGAGGATCATCTCACTTGGTAACTGGCTAGCAAGCATAGCTATAGGCTATAACCCATTTATAAATGGGATAACCCCACTTAGAGGACTTGCTAAGTAGGCGTGTAGGCTTATCAACCACTTTGGTAAGTGGGATGATCCTCCAACAAGAATTCATGCCACCTATGGGAGGAGGGTGGGTTGATACGGAACCGTCGGTTGACAGTGGGGGCTTGCGGATTGAATATCAATGAAGACTACGTATTTCCATGTATTTCCATAAATTCAAATATAGTTGTCTAAATGTGAAAACAAGGGCACCTTGCTTTTGCCCCATGGATTTCTGACTTGGGCATATTTCCACAGCACATCTCAAGGATAAGTACATCATCATTGATTGACCTCCTCCACCCGGACATCGCTGGTGCATGGCCTGTTTCCCTCCGCGGCGACCACAGGCAAAGCACTTGCAGCCATGCTTGCACACCATCCCGGCAGTTGGCTGTTTTGGCTTAAGCTCGACGTGAACATGTCCCGAAAATGGGGCAAGCTGACTGAACTCGTAGTTTTCCCAGGAAAAAAAAACGCACCATGACTCATGATGGATGTTGCGAATCCATCTGTCTTATGAAGCGCCCATTGGCAAAGCTGTATCCACCATTAAATCGGGGACTTGGATGGTCTGATTGTATCTGCACTGTGGTTCTAGCCACTATAGACTTATGTCACGAAATGTCATAATGACATAATGATATAATGTTCAACTCATGTCACCTGAGGTCTTTCTGTACCAGAGAAGCCAAGATGGGCGCGCAGCCTTTTTTTTTTTGACGCACCATTGGACCATGAACCTCAGCATCCGACAAAACCTGCCAGGCTGTTGGGTGGCAACAGCCAATCACACAACTTCATAGCCATTGCTGAGATTTTTTTGTTTCCAGGATCTTCAGTCTTCTTTCCTATGTAATCCATTTTAATCCTATGTATGCCCTGCTTATCCTATTGACTTGCTGATAAAAACATGGTCCTCCAATGTTCGATTCGTTTGTGGCTATCATCATCATCATCATCATCATCATCGTCATCCGTTTTTTCAGCTTTGGGTATCCCCAACTGATGGACAGAAATTAGGGTCTCCCCTCATGTGCAGTATGCCCCCTTGTCCCTTGTCTAGTCAAATACCCCTCCAAATCAGCAATGTCCCAGCGCCCAAAACCGTTGTTATTTGATAGTTGTGAATCCTTGCATATAATATCATACTGATAGTTCATGTAGGTCACACATTGTCACACGCACAATCATATATATATATATATATATATCTATTCATGATCTATTGCAGGATTTTCAAAAAATGCCGCGAACCCGAATTTTTCGGCGTGTTTGAGCAACTGGGAGCTGCAACCACCGGTCTACCATTCACCAGTGCCTTTACTCAATTTTTGTGACCATGTTTACATCTTGATTGCTTATTTTACCGCATTTGTTTCCGTCCAAATATGGAAACTTGGTACGGTGTGTTGCTGTTTGGCTATGGATCCTGCACAAGTTAGGTGGTTGATATACTATAGAAATGGCAAACATCTGTGATGATCATGGTCTTAAAATGTCTTAAATTTTGACATAACTCCATGTAGTGGTGCGTCAACATGGGATGGATCCAAAATTCATCCTGAACTCATAAACTAAAGAAAACTACCCTCTGGCAATCAAACATGGCAGTGGAAAATCCACCATTTATCGAGGATTTTCCCAGCCATAAACCTCCATGGGGATTTCCAATTGCCATGTTTGATTACCAGAAGGTAATGGTTTTGCAGTGCCCCATTTTAGGAAACCGCCATTGCTTGCCTCACATTTGGGTTTCTCTGAGGAATACCATGAGGTGCCCCCCAAATTCCAGTGGATCATCATCATTTCATGGGGAAATTGATGAACCTTGTTGTTTGGAATTACCCTCTGGTAAACTAACATAGCTATGGAAAATCGCCATTTTTGATGGGAAATTCCACTATAAATGGCCATTTTCCATAGCTATGTTAGTTTACCAGAGGGTAATCCCGTTTTCAAACACACCCTAAATATCATATCAAGTTGGTTCTGCATCCAGTTGATAGTCCACTAGATGCCAATCTTTGAGGTTTAACTCCTCTTTTTTCATGTTTATTCTTATGTAAGTGATATCCTATGATATCCCATTAAAACTCATTCACACACCATGAAATTCCACTAGGTCACCCAGTAAATTCCATTATCTGAAGCTAATATCTTAGCCATTATCATATTCCTGGCTATACATCCCATTACCCCATTGTGGTAAGTGTATATCTCCATCATTTCATATTATCTAATTCCATCATATTTCGTTAAATCACCATTGAATCCCATTCAGATACCATTAAATCACCATTGAATCCCAGTTATCTCATACCCTCCGGCAATTGAACGTAGCTATGGAAATCCCCTATAAATGAAGGTTTATAGCTGGGAAAATCATCTATAAATGGCGGATTTTCCATTGCCACGTTTGATTACCAAAGGGTATCTCATACATCTCCGTTAAAAAAACAGCCAGCCCAGGCCTGTACAGCCAGCAAGGCTCTGCGTCGTAAGCCCGAGATGTCCAGAACAGCAACGGCCTGCTGTGAAGCCCCCCTTTGGATCTACGGTGAAATAGGATTTCATCCATCAAAGAATGGGGAATATGGAGGTTTTACCGAAAAAAAGGGGATTTGTGAATTTATAGCTGATTCATTTGTTGGTTTAGTTAAGCATAAGTGTTGGGTTCTATTTTTTCTGGGATACATCGAACTAGTCAAGTGGAGTTATACACCAACAAACATAACGTTTGGGGGTTGGGTAACTATAGTGTGGATATATCGAATGGCTATAAGCCAACTTTTGACCAAAACTATACACCAACAAACCTAACCTAACCAGAGGTAAGAAAAAATTGAATAACTGCGGTTCATCAAAACTAAGTGTACATCCCATTTAGGAAACAGCTTAATGTCAATATCTGGGGTATAACCCGATGGACACCGGGATGGACATCTAAGGAGGATTTTGGGTGGAAACAGTGAGCAAGAACTGTATAAGATTGGGAGGTTCCAAGTCTTGGGGCTCTGATAGTATAATTCGTAATAATGACGGGAAGAACCGGTAGAACTGATTACTGCAATGTAAGGCCCCCCAGTTATAAGTTGGTTTATAAACCCCATGAATACTATAGTTATAAATATCATAAACCATACTTATTAGAGTTATAAACCAACTTAGCTATCTAGGGGGCCCCACATTGTGATGATAGTGGGAATTTCAATGACAATCAATGGGCTCAATGGGTGTAGTTTATAAGAATGATGAGGAACTGGTCCGTGATTGTGGGGTAGTCTACCTAGTTGCTTAGTTGAAAGAACCTACCAAATGTAAAGATCCTGGATATAGGGTAGATGTTGGGAGGATCCTCACAAAATAGCCCACTGTATGATTATGTTTGCACCTTGCAAAGCCCACACATGTCTGTTCGTTACATAGGAGATCAAACCTCTGCACCTTGCAAAGCCCACACATTTCTGTTCGTTACATAGGAGATCAAACCTCTGCATATTCCTTGATCACAATGGCAACAAAAATAAGCCATCGACTACGTACAATTCACAGACATGTCGCTAAGTTTGCCCAGTTTGGTATTTAGATACTGCATTTTTTGACCCATGTCCGAAGGTTTACAGCGTGATTGAGCTGCCTTGAAATCTGAGATGGAATTCCGGCAGAGTGGCTCATTGAAAGATGATGTTTCTACATGTTCCTACTGGATTGCTTTTTGGGGGTCCAACAAATGCAAAAGACCTCAGATGTTCTAGTTCAGCAACCTAGTATGTTTCGTCGTTTTGAGGTACAGGACTTCATAATTCCTACTCAATATTGTAAACCGTCCTTCGTGACAATTCATCCGGGAGAAATGTCTCAAAAAAAATCATTCGACATACTGGTACCCTCTGGTTCTGAAACTTGGCACTGGAGAAATACATTCTTCTTGATGGCCAAAGCATCGATTTTTTATTGTATGTTTTTCAGTTTGCTTGGATTGTTTGAAGGTACACCAGTCATTTGTCATCTTCGAATTATAGCTGCTTGGTATTTCCCATCATTCTGCTCCCGACACCCCAGACACAGGGTCCCTGTGTAAGTTCGGAAGCAACATGACCAACTCACCACAATCCGTGGCTCTGATTTCACAAGTGCTTGGAGCACCTCTGTGACTTCTACCTACTCAACAAGTCATGTTTTTTTCCCTAGAGAAATCCCTTTTTTATGGTGGTCCCCGTTGCGAAACTGCTGGGTTTAGGGGCCCCCTGAAAACTATAGATACCCTCTGGTAAACTAACATGACTATGGAAAATCACCATGTTCAATGGGAAATTCCACTATAAATTGCCATTTTCAATAGCAAACTGTTTAACTACCAGAGGGTACCGCCATTTTTGCCCTTCCCCCAGATCATAGCTAGTCATCTAGCCTCGAATAATCTTACATGGCGATACATGGCGTGCTGCCACCACCCTCCCGGGCTTCCAAACCAGAGCCGCAGCTTGGAAAATGACCAGCAAGGCATAGCCTCAAAATATGTTGCGCTCAGAAAACCATGGGAAAATAGTGAATTAACCGTGAAAAATTGTGATTTTGACTTAACCATGAAAAATGGTGATTTAACCATGAAAAATTGTGATTTAACCATGAAAAAATGTGATTTAACCATGACAAAAATGTCATTTGACCATTAAAAAATGATGATTTAACCAACAAAAATTGGGTTTACCCTCTAGTAAACTAACATCACTATGGAACATCACCACTTTTGGTAGGTAAATCCACTTTTAATGGGGCCATGTTCATCAGCTATGTTACTTTACCGAACGATAGCCTGAGAATTCAAAGAAACAAAAACCATGAGCAGTTTGAAGTTTGCCCAGAAAATGGGGAACATTCATCAAGGCACTTGGTTCGATCTACTGTAACTACATCACCATGCAGACTTTCGCTCAAGAATGCAGCCCGGGACCAGACATTGCAGGTGGCCAATCCAATCTGAGATACTAGAGGAGCTTCTCGACTTGAACCCTCAGATTTACAGCTGTTAATGGAGTGATATCCCACTTCAGATTAAAATGTTTCATGAGTTTCATGGTTTTTAACCCATTCCTTGAAAGTTTCACTGTCTTTGAACTATCTTTTACCAGTACAATAGCTGTCATGCAGGGATTTGTTTAAAGGAAACCTCATGTTTTCCCACTAGTCATAATTCATACAGGTTGTCCAATGTTATCTTATGTTATTTTGTTCCATGTTTTCCACTTTGTGTCCATGTTTTTTTAAAGGTTTTTGTCCATGTTTTTTTCTCTACAGTTTGTCGGTGTTTTTCTATGGTTTGTTCGTGGTTTGTTCGTGGTTTGTCCATGGTTTTCTATGTTCTTTTTCCCAGGTTTTCCACGTTTTTTTCGATGTTTTCCTATACCCTCCGGTAATCAAACGTGGCAATGGAAAATCCACCATTTATAGATAATTTTCCCATTAAGACATTCATTTATAGAGGATTTTCCGTTGCCACGTTTGACTACCAGAGGGTAGATTTTCCTTCTGGGAAAACCGCCTGCCGCGGCAATGTCCGGGTGTCGCACCACAGCTTGGGGATCGGTTTTCGACCAGCGTGTGTACCTAATGTGGAACCGAGTCTCCCACGTTGAAACAATGGTGAGTCAATGGTGATTTCACTCATGCAACAAACAAGAGAAAATCATGGAAAATGGAGGGTCACTCAGAACAATATGGATTTATGAATGATTTATGATATTTTATGATAATATGATAGCTGTTTGTTGGTTTAGTGAACTCTAAAACCGCTGTTGGGGTTATGGGATTTTTTGATTGAACCAGTTGGATGAGATTTCTGGTTGACATGTGTTAGGGAGACCCACTTTGCAGGACATCTGAGGATCATGATGTCATTCATTCGGAAAGGGTCAAAACTATCAATCCACTATTAAAATGGATTCTTAATCTATATGTCAATGTACTAAACATGACCATGTTTGTCATTCGTATTTCATTGTTTACCCATCCCCACGCAAAGAAGGTAACCCCAAAATCCCATGGTGTATTATCATGTTTCCTATAAACATTGCCATTCTTGGTGTATCCGCCGCAGCCTTTCTTTTCTCACTGTTTGAGGTTCTGAAAGTGGCCCAAAAGGCCTTCGGATATCTAAGGAGAAAGGGTTTGTCCGCATCCCTGACTAGGTGGCGGGTGATTGCCAGCAAAGTGAAATGGTGCCGATGATGTCGATGGATCTTGTCATTTCAAACCCCGACGCGGGATGGTTGACGAATGGTTTCACCACATATTCACAATATAACATGATAAAACCGGATTTCCGCTCATGAAACGAACAAACGTGGGGGTATAGTCAATGATATCATGTTAGTAAAGCAATATTTCTAATATATTAATATTATGTTGATGATTTGTACCACCCATCTATGGCCAAATTGGGGATGGGTGCATCCAAACATCGTGGGTCTCCTGGGCAAACATCGACAGCACCCAGGCAAGGAAAGGCGAGCCTTCCACCTTCCACTGAACTCAACGGATTATAAAGGTGGATGGGGAGGGCTTTCAAAGCGGAGCAAATGCCGATGACTCGGGTGAAACGACCTTCCGAACAAACTGGAAGACTGCGAATTCCACACTCACCTTTGGCAAAATGGTGCAAAAACAGACCCAATTTGTCCGGTTTATGAAACTTGCTTTTCAACGTATATTGGATTGCTTTAACCCAGATCCACACCATTGTCTTTCAAAATATGAAACCCCTACTGGTTGTTATTTTAGTTGCCAAAATTGCCAGAAAAAGGGGTTTCCCATTTGAAGACATGACCTATGTGGAGGGCTTCAGCATTCGGTTCACAGTAGATGCTTGTGATTACGCACAGCAATCCCGAAAAGATAGAAAATTCAGGACCATTATCTCCGTACGAGTTTACATGGTATATTTTCTGTTGGGTTGCTATTTCTCACTGCGTGTCTTCCAAATGGTCTTCGTCATTGATTTGCTATGCCAAACATTTCGAGAGCGTACATGAAACCCAGCGCATGATTGATTCGTGAACAAACCAATAATGACGTGAGTGATGGAATGATGCCTTGACCGAATAAGTGAGCAATTGATTGTTTGCTTGACGGGTGGCGCCATCAAAACACGTTCGTGCTGAGCTTTCAAAACCCGTATTATCACCGACACACTGGGGCCTCCCAAACATTATCCCTATGGATCCAAACACCTTCTGAGAAGATACGGCTAACCCCCAAATCATACCCCAAACACTTTCCAAGAAGGTACGGCTGGATCCATAGGGCATGTTTGTTGGTTTATAACCCAATCTATATCACCGTTAACCAGTTTGATAGATCGCCTGAAACCCAATCGGCTACCGAACGGGGGCCCCACTATGGACCCCTGGCTAGATCCCTCAACCGCTTGTGGTCGGATAAGGATGGATAAAGTGAGAAACAATAAATATCAATAAATCAAACACAAGAAGACCAAGTGGATGGTAGTTCAAGCATGCAAGGAAATAAATGAGCGAACTAGGCACATGTCATCCCCCGGAGGCACCAAATCGTCTGGAAATGTCTGGAATCAAAGGAACGACCGGCTTCGGATGTGGCTTAGATTGGCTTAGCAGATTTGGAGAAAAGGCTTCCACCCACAAACAAACGTGGAGCAAATTTGTGATACTTCTTGTAGCGTCATGGGGCTTCCGTGGCTTCCAAGTATCCATCATCATCGATTTGTACAAGCTCTTTGAAACCAATATCTGAACACATGGTTTGTTGATGTTTGAGATTTAATGAACATCCAAGAATTGGAAGCCACCATCAGAAAGTCAGCTGAGACCTGTTGTCATTTCAACGAGACAGGGGGCCATGGTGCTAGCGACGAAGGGCCCTTCAACAGTGATCTCTTCCCAGCCGGCAACTCATAGTGGCTTCACTCCAACATTGCTTCAAACTGAAAAAGAAACGTCTGCACTGGGCACACAAAAACACCACAAATATGAAGCCACCATTGGAAAGTCCGCTGCCATCGCACATTCTGAACCAACACACAAAGGAAAGGAGCGGCACCCCAAATCCAGGAATTGACATGCCAAACATGTTCACCAAACATCAGCTGAAAGGAACCGTCAATATCCCACACATTGACTCTTCAACTATCACTGTGAATCATACTCAATCTCCCATGGTACGAGTACCTGCACAGGATTCACCTGGTCTTTGGGCCATGCCTCACTTCAAACACTGCAACTGCCAGAAGCTGTGCAAGATGCAGACAAGATGTCAGTGGCTCTTGGCCAAATCCGACGAGCTTCGCACCCGCGAAGTGGCGGGACATAAGGACATCTCATAGGGTGCCAAACATTCATGACATCAACCACGACGTCAAAGTGTCTAGCACCCGAATGATCATCTACACATGTGATGTCACATATCTACACATTCTGCTGATACCTGTCGACATTTCGACAAGACAGGGGCCAGATGGGGCCAGTGTGTTAGCGAGCTGGCCCTTCTGAATTCAGCAGTGATTTGGTGATAGTGGCTTCACTCCGACATTGCTTCAAACTGAAAAAGAAACGTCTGCACTGGGGACACAAAAACACCACAAATATGAAGCCACCATTGGAAAGTCCGCTGCCATCGCACATTCTGAACACACAAAGGAAAGGAGCGGCACCCCAAATCCAGGAATTGACATGCCAAACATGTTCACCAAACATCAGCTGAAAGGAACCGTCAATATCCCACACACTCTTCAACTATCACTGTGAATCATACTCAATCTCCCATGGTACGAGTACCTGCACAGGATTCACCTGGTCTTTGGGCCATGCCTCACTATCCTCACGGGCTCAGATCATCTAGTCGTCCTGTTCTTCAAGCCTTTCAATGACTGTGCCAGATGCCGCCGGAATCACTGGTTCAATGCGACTGTCTGAAACAATGAAGGGCCACTACTACTCACAAAATACCGATCTATATCTATATGAGTATTACAATGCATGGTATTTTGTGAGCAGTTCTTATATGGTATTATATATATATAATGTATGGTATTACAATGCATGGTACTACATTATATACTATATCATATCTATATATATATATAATGTATGCATGGTTTACAATGTGAAGAAAAACTCTCATACCTCCACATGCTCGCAATAAAAAACCCCTCGTTGCTGGATGATATCCCTGGGATAGCAGTTGTTGTAGCCAGTTATGGCCATGGGATTCTAGTTCCTGCAGCGGTGAAAAACATCACTGACATGAGGTTGTAAACCAGTTATAACTTATAAGATGTTAGAACTGTTAAGAGCTACAACTTTAGTACCTGTAAAATTGGATGGTTGTTGCAAAAATGACCGAAATCTGCGTTCCCCGGTCTTAAATTTGGACACATCCCTATTTGTTATACCACGGATTACCACGTGTTTTCGCTATACTCCGAACTTCAAGAAAATCATCCCTGTTGCCTTCTGGTTGTTTAACATAGCTATGGAAAATGCCCCCATTTATAGTCGATGATTGATTAGATCATGTACCGAACTGAAAAATGGTGATGTTCCAGTTCGGAAACCGTTCAATTATCAGAGGGTAGTAAGATGCTTAGGAGTCATGGCGCTCAACAGTTATAAGCGGGATTATAACATATTATAACTCCTGCGACTAAGCTTATACATCACTTAAATGAGGCCATTTAGCCATTTATAACTGGCGAGCAAGGCGAGCTACAACTACGATCCAAGTGCAGAAGCGTCCCCCGAAGTGGGTCCCATTTCAAAGTAGGATCCCTGGAGCGGAGAACTGCTGCACCTGGCTCTTGCTTTTCTATCCTGGCTTCAAGAGGTGATCTGGGCTTCAGATTCCTCCATGGAGTATGACAATTCGATATAATTCCACCTAGAACCTCCAAGTACCCATAAAAATGAAGTTTTTACCCCATGATTTTAGTATGTTTGCCATTTCTTGGGGTTTGTGGAGGGTCTAGGTGATATACATACATATATATATATATACACATATACACACTATATGTAAATATACATATTTCAAATATAATATATATATATATATAGATAGATGGATATCATATAATATATCATATAATATATAATAATTACAAACATATACATAGTGCCACGGGCAAAACACACAGTATCTATGAAGACATATTTAAATGTATTATATAATATACTAGGTAGATCTAGAGGTAGTACTTAGTACAACTGTTCAACCCGTCCATGGTTCCCGGATTTTGAACACTGCTCATGTGGGTGTGGGTCACCCATAGGCCCGTATAGCCAAGTTTGAAAATCCCGAAGTGGATCAACAAAAATGAAGTATTTTATTTACACAAAAAACCTTCCCCAACAGTGGTTTGTGAAATTGGGCATGCCCTTGGTATAGTTGGTATGCATGAAAAACTGTAGTATATACATTTTATTACTTGGGGATGGATTGCGGTGCAGATCACACAGCACGACAGCTTTTCAACAAAACGGACCTGTCCTTTCGCTCCTGGGATTTCATTTGGTTTCTGCGTCTACTTGCCTCCTTTCGACATGGAAATCAACGGTTTGATTGGCCCGTTGGGTGCAGCAAACATGGTCCAATACTCGGCGTTGGTTGGGTTGGTGGTTAGCGTCTGGCTTGGTATTTTTAGATACACTCATATTTACTATACATTACTATATATATATATAATTATATATATATACTATTATATACTATATCACTAAAACATATTAAACAAAACAAATGATATCAAATGCATCTATAATACCAACCATCGATCCTCGGTTCTCAACAGGAGTTTTGCGGGAGTATCATGTTCCTGCACAGCTAGAAAACATATCGCAGCTAAAGGAGGTCAATGAACAGAAAACACAGATCAAATTGAAAAATGGATCTGGGTGAACAATCCTATACAGGCTTCCAAACTACAGTTTGGTC
This sequence comes from Symbiodinium sp. clade C Y103, assembly GCA_003297045.1. NCBI lineage: Eukaryota > Dinophyceae > Suessiales > Symbiodiniaceae > Cladocopium > Cladocopium sp. clade C. Next base: position 230,935 of record BGPT01000521.1, on the reverse strand, counting down.
ATTTTGAAGTGATTCCCCATATTAAATACAAATGATGTTGACGTGAGCCAATGAGGTCTGTCCAATTCACTCAGTTTGGCTGAAAAATGAACCTTTTCCGCTGCAAAACAAATATAGGGTGAAACCAAGAAAATTTGTCCATGCAGACGTCATGGGGATTTCCCAAAGTTGACCCCGACAATAAATAAGGGTCCATTCCCATTCCCTTACTATTGAACACCATGGTTTAATTGGGATCTACACTTTGTTGGGACCATTTCACAGTTTATAGATGGGACTACTAATAGGCCATCTATCTTTGGGGGTTCACCTTTTGGCGGGATTGGCGAAATCCCCAATGACATTTTTGCACTATCACCTGGCCACTCTTGTATACTACCAGTCTGGTGCTCAAAAAAGCAAAGGTCCCCCAACCGTGGCAGCTGCAAAAAGACTTCACTAGAACGATGACGCGATGACGACGACCACGACGACGACGATGACGACGAGGAGGAGGAGGAGGACGACGAGGAGGAGGAGGATGATGATGATGAAGATGATGATGATGATGATGATGATGATGATGATGATGATGATGATGATGATGATGATGATGATAACGATAACGACTGGGCTCTGTTTGAGCCAGCTAGGGCAAAACAAATGTGGGTAATGTGAAATCATCATGTTAGGTTCTGCAGTAGGATGGGAACAAACTACAAGCCATGGCGAAGTCAAAAAAAAACGAAGGTGCATGAGCTAGTACGTATGGGTTGACTGTTCCATCTGTTCCTCGATTGATAAATGTGTTTTTTTTTCCATCTTGCAAAACCTTCACTGTTGGATGGTCCTCCATGCACCCGTTTTTTCCCTCTCCTTCTTGGTGCAGAAATGACAATGGTGACAGGCATCGCCTCCGCTGCAAATTGTAACGCGGTGGGATTGACTCGTAGCAACGAGGCAGCAAAGATAAAACACATCCACAACCATCGGTTTTTCGCATATGATCATCAATTTCTATAATTCTCCAATCCAAAATATTCCAAACTATGCAATCGCTTCGGTGGTTTTTCTTGCTCACCATCATCTATGGCGAAGTGATTACGATGTAACTCATCATTCATCATCCCTTCTGATTTTGGCGACGCAGCATCTGCTGAATCAACAATCAGAATGATTGGCAATTGGGGTAGAGCCAATAGACTGGAATTTCCCCAAATCAGTGATGTCCACCCCGGATTGATAAACCATGGTTATTTACTATGGGGGTACCCTCCGAATAGTCATATCATGAGTCTTACCTGGTATCCCCCAATTTAACAGCCTGTGTAGGGGGTTATTAAGAGGACCTGTTACGGGCACGCACATCACGGGCCTTTCCAGCAACCATCTTTTTTGCGGGTGTGGAAGAGACATGGGGTACACTCCCGGCGCTGGTGCAACATGTATATAGCTGCCATGTCCTGAGTGGATGCATGATGCATTCCCGGCATTGCTTGGGCTTAAGCACATAGTGGAAAATTCTGGCCACTGAATGCAATTGTCAGGAAAACGAATAAGATATCTTTTGTATTCTTTTCTTTTGTATCAATGTTGCAATACAATATCATGGCCCTTTAGATTCCGCGCAAGAATTTCAATCGCAACCTCAGGATAGGATATGATATGTGGACATTTTTTAACACATTCAAAAGATTTCAACATACTATGGATGGTTGCGAAATCCTGCACCAGAAATGATTTGCTATGGCTATGGGGCATTGGAACCATAATGGGATCATACAGTACTTGGATAACCATCTACCAACATATGTAACATATGTCTTGACCGTCACAGCATGTCACACCCGTTTTCGGTCTGCCATCTTTCCATGGCAATGATTCCCCCAGCATGAACCGCATGGAATGTGTGGGGGCCTATAATCAATAGTCTCGTGACTTATTGTTGACTATTCATATCTATATTTTTTTGTTACTTGTGAACATTTGTGAACATATATGTCATGTTTTATATATAATTGCACATATTTAAGATGGTTTACGTCTATACCCGACATTGGTTGTACCCTGTGGTGAAATTGCCCCAAGTTACCCCAACCCCCAAGGATGACCAGGCTCCACTGCAACTCCGGGATCTGGGTCCTGATACCTCGCATACACCCGCTTGTGCCACTGGGAATCATCATCACACCAGAAGGTTGATATATGCTGATCTAATGTGGGGCCCCCGATCGAAATTACCATACTTATGGTTCAGGGGGGATATGATATATTCAACTAGTTCCATATAGGATTATATACACCAAATTATAGCTTGGGGGCCCACTATCAGCGTTCTATGGATTTACTACAACGACGCTTAAGCTTCCATTATATGGCCACAAATAGCTCAGATGAAATCCCCAGTCCACATTCTGATTGGTGATATACACAATCATGCATAATAATGTTCAATCATTTTTAGAAAACAGAGAACACATCTTCATCTACCGCAAATTCATTCTCCATTCCTTTGCAGCCACAAACATACAGAATCATACAGAGAGGGCCCCCGAAATAGTTCAGTGAGTTTTTAAGTAGGTCAACTCAGGTTTCCGGGGCATATCTTTAGTTCGATACACCAATTTTTGTCGCGGGGTGGCCCCCTTCGCTTGAAAAATCCCATGAATTCATGTGTAAAACAATCACGGTCACCATCCCCAATGGCTCACCATAAATATACATGTGGCATGTTTACCCTTGCCAGTCGTGGGTGGGTTTATGGCATTGTAATAAACCCACATTATAATCCCTCTGGATCCAAACACCTTCTGAGAAGGTACGGCTAACCCCCAAATCATACCCCAAACACTTTCTAAGAAGGTACGGCTGGATCCATAGGGAATGATAATACAGTAGCTATATGATCGTAATATGATGTTATCTATGGATGATTAGATATCTATGAATATCTGTGAATATCTAAAATTATAAATCTTTGCATCACGGCAAGCTACCGACCAACAACTAACTCGTCCAAGCAGCTGGGGGCCCAGCACCGCGGGATCGTTGGAACCGCAGGCATCTTGACGAATAGGCATTGCGTCCATGGCGCTGCCAGCCACCTGGTTGTACCCGAAAAAAATGCCAATTTTCAAAGGATATGTGGGGGCTCATCCCACTTAGTAAGTGGGTTATAACCCCAATGACAAATGGGATCAATAGGGTTAATCCACTTAAATGTGGGGTTATAACCCACTTACTAAGTGGGGTGAGACACTATAAGCGTAACTTCCTATATTTGTTGATGAATATGCATCGATAATCGATAATAATATCAAATTAGAATAACAATAGTAGTGTTATGATCAGATTCAGCGATTTCTCTATTCTCTTCGTAAATCTTAGTATTTCACTGACCTGAAATGTTGGCTTCAGGGATGGTTGCCCCAATAATTTCCCTGGAGACATCTATGGATAAATGATGATAAATGATCATACTTCACTACCCTGAAATATTGAGTCATGCTGGGATAACTAGCTTTTGCCTATCTGCATTGGCGTCATAGTGAGGTGGTTACAAAATCCATCCAGATTATTTTGTGCTCTCAAAATGTCCGGAACGAGATTCTGAATTACATGTGCTGGACTTTTGGAAAGCGAGATACCTGGAAATATGAGGTAAATATAATCTTTAACATCCTGGAAACACTTTTCGGCATCTTTTTGGGATTTCCATAATTGTGCTTACAATGCGGGGCCCCTGTTTGATATCTAAGTTGATTTATAACTACAATAACTAAGGTTTACGGGGGATGTGTATCGAACTGCTTCGATGGGGTTATAAAACCAACTCATAACGTTTGCAGGCCCCACTATGTATTAATGAATGTATGTACGGGGGTATAAACATCGTAAGTTTGGATATGTAGGCCCAAACTATGACTATAGTATACTATAGTTATAAAACAACTATGTGATATCATGGGATTTCATGGGAAAATCGAATCTAAGTGGAACACGATACCGGCCAAGCCTTCTTTGGGACGATTTTCCTTTGACATTTATCGGCTAGCCTGTGAGGTCATCACATGTTTTTTCCCGGCACCAGGTTTTTTTCATTGGTGAAGGGTAATTTTGCACATCTGTCTATCCCAATCAGATATCCGGATTATACATGATTATACATGATCACATCATGATTACATCATGATTGCATCATGATTACATAGGATTAAAAGATATTTATAAGGACGTCCGTCTGTTGTGATCCCTTCAACAAATTCTGTGAATAGCTTCAATCACTGAAAAAGGTGATGCTCAGCCCCTCCAAAGTGAGGAAATCTGAGGAAATGTCATTGGAACTCAGCTCCTTATATAAATCATTGCCCCACTGATCTGACCCATATCTTTGCAGCTGTGGGCATTCCCAGCACCCGATTATCGAAAAATGAAAATACTCCTTGAAACCAGTATGTCTATATATATATATATATATATGTATTATGTGCATGTATATATGTCTATATACTAGCACACGTAATTAAAACCACCAGGGGGTTCAGGCACAGTTCTTGGGATGAATAGTGGTGGAAAACGGGTTACTGATGCTTCCGACTTGATGGGAACATAGCAAACCTAAAGATATCACAGAAGAATCAATCAGCCACCCATATACAGTTATATACACATCCGGTTGGAGATGATGAGCCTCCATTTTTGAAGCCCTAAAGATTCATATGGAACCACAAATTCTGGCTTTGGAACATGATTTCCCTTGCCTTCTTTTGGGCTTGAACAAACAAACCTATATATGACATTCATTTCAGGCAGGTCAGCCGACAGTATCTGGCTGATTTATGCTCATGTTCAACGTATTACACACATTTCCACCCTGCTTTTTTCAGACCACGTAAGTTGCTGGTGTCTACCATACTAAGCATCGCACCTGCCCCGAGCTCGACGGTGAGAGGCTCGATTTTGGGGACAGCGTGTCACTCATTACCTCTCAGACGGCCACACGCAGAGAGGGTGATTTGCTCCCTGGATATATGACTTTAGTCTATAGCAACCAAAAAAAAAATAGCACTTCGACTTCGATTTATATCACCATTTCATCTGATTTTTCAAACATTCTTTGGGGGGCTGCGATTGTTGGGACCGATGTGATTCCGCTGATTGTGAGCAAAACCAGGAACTCTGGGTGTGGACCTGAACATGGGGTATACCCATGTTTTTTTGAATGGGAAAATCACTCAAATAATGATTAAGCATCAAACTTGGGGGTAACTATCAGACAAAACCCATCAACTTTGGGTAATACCAAAATATGCAAAAATAGTATTGCACTCCTAAGTTGGGCAACTCTCCAGTCTCTCAGTCCAAATCGGGTTCCGTAAAAAAAAATAATGTGTGTCAGCGTTCGAACATCACCTTCGGGAAAACACCGACTATTTCATCCCGCCTACAAAGGTCCAATTCTTGTTCAGAGCCAAGAATTTCTCAAGCCGAAAGTGATCAAGGAACCAAAGATGGACGACTTTCAGTGTTTATGTATTTACTGCTCCGGCAATGTGGCTGGCTGGGAAATCCCCGAACTCAATGATACTCAATGGAGGTTGCGTTTGTGAAATCATCAAATGTGGACGCACTCCAGCACTCCATGTTTGATCAACAGAGGGACATCACCAGTGCCATCATTTCAATGGCCACTTCAGGGACCTAAATTAGAGGTACCCACCATACAAAAGAGCTATTTTCCACAGCTAAATTTCAAGGTACCCTCTGGTAATTTAACATAATACGTAACTATTGTACATGGGCATTTTATAGTTGATTTGTCCATTAAACATGGTGATTTTCCATAGGTATGTTATGTGAGTTTATCAGAGGGTATATCATCCCAACAAAATATGGCCAGCAATATGGTACAGTACCTCCAATTTGAAGGTCTTGAAGTTCCCATTGATCATTTAAGGGGGATCGTCTTCGCAAGACAAATCATGACAACTTTGCCCGCGCCTCAGAATCCACTGGCTCAAAGGGCGGGATGTCCAACGTGCCCTGCTGTGGAATGGGCTGGAATGGGATGGACATGTTCGAGAAAACGGTATCTTTTTGATGCGTACAATGTGGGGCCCCCAAGATGGCTAAGTTGGTTAGCTAGAGAACCCACATTCTCCAAGACGTTGGTTGACTTTGAAATTTGAAAGCATCCAATCGCAAGGATGTCACAGTTTTTCCCCTATATATTTAATATATTTAGTTATATTTGTTGGTTGTATTCTCAAATCTGACGGGTGTGATCAAATTCTTTGTGGTTAAAACCAGCTTTACTCATCTCAATTTGGTGGATGAATGGTTTTGAGTTTCCCAGTGACTTCTTGGACCCAAGAATCCCACCTCGGAGGCTGGTGGAGACCTGGGAAAAAGGACATGGGAATAGAGCTGAACAGGTCTGGTTCGCAAGTTTTATTCAGAAGAAATCAAATTCATACAAAAAACATCCATGGTGCATACCTCAAAATCATCAAGCACCAAGACATGGACGAATTTACAAGAAGGACCGCCACCAGTTAATGTATAAAGTTGTTGTAGAAACCGCAGTTAGCCTATAGTTATAAAACAACTTACCTATCTACGTAGGGGGTCCATTCCTGCAGGGTCACATCTCAACTGGAGCCCTTGGTTGATCATCATGTTCCCCAGTTTTTAATGACCACAAAGTGAAGGCCCCCGTTCGATAGCTAAGTTGCTTTACAACTACAACAACCATAGGCTCCTTGGGGATATATCAAACTACAAGGGTAGATGGTGTTCTAAACCAAGTTATAACACTCTGTATTGACGAGTGTATCCATGGAATATCATGGAATTATAACATATTAGAACCCTCATAAGTTGGGATATGGGCCCCCAGTGCCACCTGAAAAACTGCATGGCCATCGCCAGTTCCGATGCACCGAGTCGCTGAATTGAAACCGTTCCAGGATGGCTGTGGGCTCTCGGCTGTAGAGGAGGCTCGCCCGAGTCCTTGATTCGACTGGCATCAAAAACTTTCTCCAACACCGTCCGGTGACTGCCATAGCTCTGGCAAATCAATCGTAAAACAATCCCCACTTTGATTTGAAATGGTATGAACTATCCCCTATTGGAGGTTTGTTACTGCGTCTACATGCGTTTACCACTATACTGTACAGACTATACACCTCAAGTCCGCTGGTCAATCACGCTTATCATTGTTGTTATCATGGTTGATCAATGTTCCTCAACATATCAGCTCCGAAAATTGTGTATCCTTTTAGGAGCGTGCCGTGGCATGCCCAATTTCAGACATATCCACATGTTGCGGCAGAAGTCAAACACAAACTGCTCTATTAATGAAACAACGATGTACAGATACATCCATTTTTTTGTTTTTTGTTTAGCCGAAAAGAAACGACTCAAACCACTCTGTTTCCAAATCACCTTCAGTTACATAGCCCAAGCCCACCATCTCTCACCTCTACAACATCGATGAAGGTGTTCTTGACGACCAGGTGCATATCCTGTCAATGGATGCTGATGCTGTGGGAGCTATATAACGGTGAAACTATTGATCTACATAAGCAATCACAAAAACACCTGACTCCTGAAAATATGGTAATGTAGTATACCGATTAGTGGGAATGGGACTCTTTTGTGGCAAGTTTTTTCAAAATAATTCAGTCCCCTGGTATTGATGGGGATGGGACCCTTTTGTGGCATTTTTTATCAGACCCATTTTTTCAAGTAAAAAATCAGATCCAGAATTGTTGGGGTGAAATAATCTCAAAACCTGTTCTACAGCTTCTACAGCTTTCTTTGGGGAAAGCTGTTCCATTTACATCTTAAAGCAACATCCATTTTGATCCCTTAGAATGCAAAGTTCCCCAAATGATTAAATCCCTGATTAAAACTTTTATTAAAGAACAGCACCCAAACAATTTTTCAAGGAGGTAGCCCATGAGTGACTCGGATCCTCAATAATAGAATTGTTTGGATATGTTTGGATGGTGCTCTATTGTGCTCAGAAATTTTGGGGTGAAAAAAAACTTTTCCGATCTTTCTTTGGATAAAGCTGTTCCATTTACTTTTTAACAGGTCAAATATGGTCAAATCCATTTTGAATCCTAAGAATGCAAGATTATCCAAATCATCGATTTCTTGTTAAACCCGTGTTCAAAAACAGCACCCAAACAATGTTTCAAGGGCGTAGCCCATGACTGGCTGAGATACTCAATAATAAAATTGTTTCGGGGTTACCCTATGGTGCCAAGAATTGTTTGGGTATAAAAAAGAATCTCAAAACCCTTTCCCCACCTTTCTTTGGGTCAAGCTGTTGCAATGACTTTAGAAAGAGATTTCTGGGTGATTTCTTTGCAAGTTCTGACAGGATTCTCTGGGATGTCTGTGATATTTCTATTGGATTTCTCTTGGATATCCTTACTTATCCTTAGATTTCATCTAGGCAATAAAGGAAAGTCAATTAAAAGTAAATTGAGATGAATTCAAATCCTGACTTTTCCTTAGATTTCCTTTGTTTAAAAAATCAAATGAATTAAAAGCAAATTGGTATGAATTGAAATCCTTAGTCATCCTTAGATTTCTTCTAGGTTGTAAAGAAAAAGTAATTGAACGTAGATGGATATGAATTGCAATCCTTATCCTTAGATTTCTTTTAGGTTCTAAAGGAAAATGAATTGAACGTAGATGATGGATATGAATTGTAATTCTTACTTATCCTTATATGTCATGAATATGTCATTTAAGTCAGAAAGGAAAATTAATTGAACGTAGATGGATATGAATTGCAATCCTTACTTATCCAGATTTCTCTTGTAAAGGAAACTCAATTGAAAGTAAATTGCCATCAATTGAAATCATTACTTAAGTCGATCATCCTGAGATCCCCAGACCTGGTCCCACCAAAATCTACTCCTTCAAGAGTCCCCCTCAATGGTTTTGGGGGGGGTCCTCCACTAATTAGTACCCAACATTACTCGGGTACACCTTCCATTGGACTATCAACATGCTCCTATCAAAATGTTCCTCGTTTTTGTTTGGTAGCCCCCATTTTTGAACAAACCACTTCAATTGCTTGCTCCAATGCCTCCACAGGCGGCCTTTGACATCAAATATGGTGAATCCTTGTGCATCCTTTTTACCATCCTCTTAAACCATCATAAACCATCTCAAATGACTAAGCACAATCATAGACCATCTCCAAAGTCACCATTTTTATGGGTGCTATAAACATCTATAAACCATCCCCATGGTAGGTTTATGGCGCTTTCCCTACAAATGATTCAGCCCAGTTGTTGCCCCAGTGTTTTGATCACACCATCCAAACGCCTCCTCTGGTAGAGGAAGCCTGGGAGCCATGGGATGAAAGCTGCAAAGCTGCGGCAATCCGGGGCACCTGCCTATTCCCTGAGCCAGAAATCTCTTGGGGCGGCTCCAGAATCGCAGGCTGGGAAGGTGCCGGATAGAAAAACGGGCAGCAAACATGTTTTTGGCATGCAACTTTGATGATGTTTCTGAATGAATAATAGTGATGAATATATGTCGCTTATTGTCACTTACATTTTGATCTTGTGACTGTGCCGAGTGTCTTTGCTGGGTTGTCGAGGGGATACAAGACATTGTTGGTTTTCTATATGTTTTATCATGGTTTGCAAAAGGATGTGAAGAAGGGCAATTGGTTCTGCGGGCCTCAAGCATTTGAGGCTGCCAACACGCTTACGCTGCTGCGTTTTGGATGTTCTGATTTTGGGCATGTCTTTCTCAGGCGGTGTTGCTATCCCATATACGAGTACAGTTGACAGAAAAGTAAACCATTGCATACGTTTCCGCGGCTTACCTGTTACTCCGAACTGGCTTTCCAGCCAGTTAGGTTTGATCTTGAAGATGATAACCCCATCCCCCAAATATTAAAGATCCTATAAATGGTCTCAAATATGGGATTTCACCCAATAAACGGTCTCAAATCATCTCAAGTATGTGATTTCACCCCATAAATGGTTTCAAATACGTGATTTTGCCTCATAAATGGTATCAAATTTCACCCCATCAGTGGTCTCAGATGTGTGATCTCACTCCATGAATGGCCTCCAATATGTGATTTATGCCTTACCAAACCATGGTCTCTGTTTTTTTTAATGAGTTTTTAATGGTTGGGGGGAATGGGGGAAGACAATATTCTCTCAAGAAACCAGAGCTGGTTGCCGATGATGGGCCAATTTTTCGCTCTCTGAACCCCCACGGTAAAAAAACAAATAGAAAAATAAAAATGGGCGCTGGCCAGACTGCGTTTTCCAGTTGCACATATCCCGATAGTCCTATTACTTCCATGAAACAGCTGCACTATCTGAATCCAATGCTTTCATTGTGTCGTTTCATCAACGAATGTGCCAACCTTTATGGAAGGTATCAAGGATTTTCCATTCCCAAAGCCACTTTTGTCCCCCCACCAGGTATGGGGTCAAGCATGGGCAAGCCACTGCCAGATGGGCAAAAAAAATTGTGGCCCAATCTTCAAACCGTCTGTCAGTCTGTCATCCCTTGAAAAACGGGTTTTCTTGAGATGGGGCTCCCGTACAGAGACATGATAATCGTGAATAAAGCAGGTCGTTTCCAGTCCCTAAAAAGAAATATATAGTGCTAAGTGCTAACAAAAAAAATACAAAAAAAACAAGACGACGCCTTGGTCGCTGCAGGCCCCCACAACGGCACCGTGTCCCACACACATCTCATCCACCCGAAGGCACGATGGCATAATAGGTGAGTCCCTGCAAGATCTGGTTCACACCCAAAGCCATGCATACCTCAGATGACCCGTCATGCACCAAGCCTACGCTAGTGCATGAACCGCGGTCCGGAATGGGTACAACTACGGTAATAAGATGGTTGGATAACCCCAAAACCATCTATAACCTGTATAGTTGTGGTTCGATATCCACTATTATCCACTTATCATAACTAGAACTGCAGCCCCAAGTGCAGTTCTGGGTGAAAAGTCAATGGTTTCCTGTAGGACAAAGCCGTTTGAAGAACTTTGGCACTTGGATCTCCTCCGATTCTTTTCACGATTTCCTCAAAGATCCCCAAAGAAACATCAGAGTCAGGCAATTGGAAAAGGTGCTATGTATATCTATGTATGATGTATGACCAACAAATGTGGGTATATCTGGGGAGATATGGCATGGTCCCCAAGCTATCTATATGTGATTACAGTACAAATAGAGATTGGGAACATTCTGGAGCCACACGATGTTCAATCCATACTATGATTGACTACAATACTGTATTTACATGAAATATGTTTACAATAGAACAAAAAACTGTGTTGTTGTTTTTTCAATGCAACACATCCCTTTGGGAGGACCTTCTCTCTGGAAAAAACCATTGGTTGATATTACTTTCCTTCCAAGTATACCCCCACAGATATAGCCCTTAACAGTTAAACCTGGCTAAGAACCTCATCTGAGTGATTTGTTTCACCTTAGTTGCAGGAGTTACAATCCGGTTTCAAACTGTGTTCAGGGCCACAATTGCAGAACATGGCCAGAAAATGTCACCATTCAATGGCCATAAAATGGGTTTCCCCTTTTGATTATACCCTCTGGTAAACTAACATAGCTATAGAAAATCACAATTTTTATGGGAAAATCCACTATAAATGGCCATTTTCAATAGCTATGTTAGTTCACCAGAGCGTAATGGACAAAGCCACCCAAGGAGCAAACTCTCCAAGGACCAAACTCTGCAATAAGCATCGTAGCATTGCCACTTTGCCTGGAAACATCACGTTTGGGATTCGTGGCATCAGAAACAAACATGTGATGTTCAAAGCAGTTCCAACTCTTCTTGGTGAATCCATGTTACCCTCTGGTAACCTGTTACATAACTATGGAACATCACCATGTTGAAAGGGAACATCAACTATAAATGGCCATTTTCATCAGCTATGTTGAATTACTAGAGGATAATCCTGATCGAAAAAATAAGATGGCTTACTCAACATCTGGATTTCTCAGGTTTGTTGGAATCCACATTCTGGCTGATTCAATTTTCGCGACGCGAATTCTCTGTGGTGAAATCCCATAGTTCGTCATGACAATCCCCACTATGTCCAAAGAATACCGACTCTTGGCCAAAGCGTGGCCAGTATTCGATACTCTGCATTTTTTTGGCCGAGTATGAACTGTGCGTTACATGGCAAAGATACAAGGCTAGTCAACAGATATTCCATTCAGCCATTGAACTTACAGTATACAATAACATACAATCAACTAGGGTTTATGGGGGATAGAACTATAGTTGGATGAGGCTATCAACTTATAACTATAGAGGGGGCCCCACTATGAGATTCATCCAAGTTTGCATCTTGAATTTATCCAATTTAGGGTTGATTAACTCGGCAAACTGAGGTAGGAATCTATGGTATAGAACAATATCACATATATATATAATATATGCATATATATATATATATATGAACTATATACGTATTATATTATATTAACATTATATACACATCATATGTTGTTTGTGTCACTTTAAATTCTCAATCAGATTTCAGCTGATTTCACCACTTCACAACGCTTCCCCCGGCACAGACGTCGCCTGCAGGCGACGAAAGAGCTGTACATGGAGCCCGGGCATTGCTGCGGGGCGCAGCATGGCCTCCTCGCCACAGAAAGGCGCCTGCCGCAGGAGTTCCACGTTGAGAAAGCCCCAAAAAAAAGGATGAAACACATGGTGGTTTAGCCTTCAAAAAATGTGATTTCATAGGTTCGAGAGCATCAGTTTGAGAGATTTTTTGTTGATCATTGATTTTTGGTGTGGTTTTTGGTCTGGATGTGTTCTGAAGCAAAATTTTTTTTAAAAAAAAACATGTTTAAGGTTACAATATGATAAGATTGGGCTAAAATGGAGCATTCGCCAAAACTGCTCGAAAGATGTATAAAAATGTTGGTTTTAACCAACACACATGGCTCTTCTTTAAGGTCAGGGTGTCAAATTCGGTCCCTAAACAGTTGGCAATTTTATAGTGACTTCCACTACATAGAAAGAAACATGTTGACACCCTGCATACGAACAGCAAAAATGGAGTCCAAAAAGAATTGTTTTTGTTCGGAAACTGGCCGGATGAACTGAACTATGTTCTGATGGTTTTAGCGATTTTCATTTAAGTTTTGGTGATTCACCGATTGGTGTGTGTGTGTGTGTTGTTTCACCAGCATGGACTTTTGACTGGATTTTGGTCGCAGAAAAGGTTGAGACGCTTTCTGGGGATTTCTAGTGACTTTTGATGACCAAGACACCGGATTTCACCTCAAAATGGAGTTTTCACCTCCGAAAAATTGAGTTCACAACTTACTGGTGCTTAGCAGGGAATGAAGGAATGGATGGGAATGGGATGATGATTAATGGTTATTATAGGTCATTCCCTCATTCCCTACTAAGCACCAGTAAGACAAACACAAAATAGACGCACAATGAGCACTTCATGAGAGATTGAATCAGAAATATTCATGGCACGCTGAGACGCCACAAAATCTCTGAGATCGAAAACAAAACATGGAGCTCTTGTCAACAAGATCCATAGGTATTTGATCTGATTCCATGAGCTCTATCAATGGCTGGAAAACGTCAACATGCGGACAGGGCAAGAAAATCATGTTGTTTTAAGCACCCAACAAATGGTGCTTTCGGATGGCTTAGGTACACCATCAAACACTCAACACATGACTTCAAAAACCATTGCTGTGTAGTTGCTTTGCCACCATGCCCTGTGGTCTTGCCAGTTCCCTTTCCGTGTCGCCTCGCCATTTCCCAGACAATCTCTCCTGCGAGGATTGGTTGCAACACAATGTGTTCAGAAAATCATCGGAATAACTACTTAGATAGGCCATGGGATTAATTGCTCACTGGTTAGTGATAAATTGATAAACTGTCATAGATTGCTGTAATAGATTACTGTTAATATTTTTGGGGTAAATTTTAAATCATGTATATATATATACATATTATCATATATGTTTGCTAGTCATGATGACAATATGTGTGGCATCAGTTCGAGGACGGAAACGTACATCACAACACGAACCACCAGGGATGACAACAGGCCCCCGCTCAACAAGTTCGTGCGAACTTACTTCGTTTACTAATTTCGCATATACTTAAGATAACTAGACTTTATGGTCGATACGTGGATAGCTAGATTGAATTTTCAAACCAACAAACATGACTGGGGGGCATCGTACTGGCTTTGAACCAACATGTTGTTTTCACCAATAATATTGAGTCTTTCTACTTTCTGGTCAGAAAAACATTTGCTTGACACACCATGTTTGATGCATTAGCAGCTGTGTATCTATGTCTTATTATAGTGCACTGTATCCCATTTGTTTTATGTGTCTACCCATATCTGCCAAGATTTCCAGTTTTTTCACAACCCCAGCCTGGCAGCTTCTTCATTTTCCGTGATGGGAGCCGTGTTTTCTGCCGCCACAGCCTGGCTGGAAGCCACGGCCCACCAGTGCGTACTGCTGACATGAGCACGGGAGGACAAACAGCAACTTCTGGGGAGTTCGATCAGTTCATGAAACTGAACAAAACACAATGAATCAAAGTGGAGTCGAGAAATACAGTGCGAACTTTTCTATTTTTTCCCGTATTTCAAATGCCCCTCGCATGTTGACGGAACCAACGAGATGATGAAGTGTAAACTAAGACATGATGAAGTGAAAACTAAACTTATACTCGGTTCCGATGACTTGGGAGTTGTGGAAGCCTGTACAACCACAGTCAGCACAAGAAATTAGCACCGAGACTTGGGAAACAGGCATGAAAAATCTTTTATACGACTGCGCGCGCGTGTCGTTGCCGAAAGAAACGTGACATAGGAGATGTGGGACGCATTGGTTTCTCACATCTTATGTCATGCTTCTAAGTACGTAAAAACGCACTTGAACTATAAATTGATGTCATTTTTTTGGGGGATGGTTAAGGGTGGAATTGCGCTATGGCTGGGTGGATGACTTAGGACTTGTGTGTATGTTTGTTTTGGATAAAGGATTCCATGTTGATCCTGCA
>BGPT01000521.1:199724-212493 GCA_003297045.1 Symbiodinium sp. clade C Y103 | reverse complement strand
TGGGAAATTGGCTTGCCAAAACAAAATGGGATTTTTCTTGATGACTTGGGACAAGTGGAACAGCCAGGGTATCTCCGACTAGTCTCAAGTCATTAGCACAGAGTATAGTATATATATACCCTCTGGTAAATTAACATAGACCCTGGCAGATAGGGATTGGAAGATTAGTTTCCTTTCAAAATAGCTATTCTCAGGGTCTATGTTAATATACCAGAGGGTACATACTCATTATATCCCATAATATAGCCACTATATCCCCAGAAATCCCCCTATTGTATCACCATGTTTGTCGGATTTGATGGCATGTCACAGCTTGAGATACCCACGGCCAGCGCAGCACCCAGCAAGGCCGACAGGTTTGGCGCAAGACCAGACCTGGGATCAGCTGGGAATCCATACATCATCTACATATAATCTATCTACATATTATGGGAGCCTATATGTGTATGTATATATATATACATATATATATATATATCATCTGTACATCTAAGAATATCCTCAATAAATCCTGAATCCGTAACATCTATTACTTGAGTAAGTTCCTTTGAAAATACTGATAGAAGTGATAGAAGTCCTTTTGAAATGGTAGTGTACTCGCCATCAACTGTCTGACTTCGGCTCCGGCATTCGACTCTCCAAGTACAGCAGGACATCTCGCTTGCAGTCGTTGAGCAAGAAAGCTTCGTCCTAAAGAGTGCTGGGCAGCTTGGACGGTCCGAAGAAATCGGATGATGGGACAACTGAACTGAACGGATACTCATTGTACATGCTAAACCATCAAATATTCATGACATTTCATGACCTTACCATTTGATGATGGGACAACTGAACGGAGACTACTCACCAACGGCCCTGGACAAGTGACTTCTACAAAATTGAACTGCGGCGCAAGGTCACGGTCTGCTGGTAAGACTCCCTTTGGGACAAGCCAGGTGTGTACAGGCGCCAAAAAACCATCAAAACAACAAGGACTAAAAAGCGGTTCCACCTTTTTGGGAACCCAAAACAATTGAGAGACCCCCAGAAAACACCACAAAAACCAAGAAAAACTTCTAGAAAAGTAAGCAGTTCTTTGGGTCGGACTAACGACTGTCCCACCTTTTTGGGATAACAACTGGCGCTGAGCACCCCAAACGCAGCCCACCAGCATTTTGTCCAGCTCCTGCCTGCATTCGAAAGGCATTCGAAAGGCGGTGCCAGTCTAAATATAATAGATCAATTGCCAGGCTTTGAGCTGGGAAATAAATGCGATCCAGCGTTGCATTTTATATATATATATATATTATATCATATATCATATATTATATATTGTATATATACATATAAATGCACATAATGCGACAATAGCTATAAATTTCTGGATTTGTCATTATTTGTCCTGAAAGTTGTGGGAAATAAACACGACCCAGTGGCTTATCATCATGTTCCCTATTGAAACAGGCATCTGGGAGGTATACCGGAAAACCCCTTTATCATCAATATCCTATTTAGATTGCTGTTTAGATGCTTTATTTTCCGACATTGACATGTTGCAGTAGACCAATGGGTGGTTTCCATCAAAATCTAACTATCTGGAATTTTTAGTTGAGGGTTCCTGGAAATTCCGCCTTAGACCAAGTCTGGAAATGATGGGAGGTTTCCGAATCTACTTAATCTAGTTGGGATGTAGCCTTGACTAAACCAAAGAAGGACGGGAAATGATCATCACCTAGAAGATCTTTTTGTTGCTTATTAGGTGCACGGGTCACCCAAAATTAGAATCGGTTGCATCGAAGACCTTGTGACAGAAAAAAACAAGAGTTGCACAAACATCTAGACTTTAGAGACTTGCAAAATGATTTCCCATCCAGCTTGTCCACATCAGTTTGCCCCCATGTTTCCCCCGGCCTTGGAAGTTGGGTCCCTGCAGTCATGGAGGCCGTAACAGTGATGGCCATGACTGCAGTGTTCGGCAGGATATCTGAGAAATCGATGGTGGTGAGATCCTGACAGCAAGGTGAACCAAACGGCTGACTCACTGGCGGCTAGTTCTTATGGAAACATAGGAAAACCTAGAGGTTTCACCATATCCAAATATAGGTGTTTCATAGTTTTTCTTGTATCATCTGCCAAAAATTCTTCATGAACCAATTCTGGGAATGTTACAACCTTCCCCTAGGTCGACACATAAATATATAGGACTCTTGAGACCTCTGGTAGGACAAGTCCTGACTCACATGATCTCTTACGATCTCAAAATCAACAGTTGGTACCAGGTTTCACTAAACTGGGGTTGTCTGAAAATACGATAATCCAAAATCGAGTGGTTTATCACCACCACCACCACCACCACCACCACCACCAGCATCATCATCATCATCATCATCATCATCATCATCACCATCATCATCATCCCGTTCCCTATGAAAATTGAGAGTTGATGTATACCCCATTTCTGGAGAAACTGATGGAAAGCGGCCCCATCACGACGACCATGGGCCTTGGTGTTTCCAATTCGCTGCACCACCTGCAGATAATCCAAAGGGCTGGTCACGATGGACTCCAACCTGAGGATGGGCTAGAGCCCATTGCTGTGGGAGGTCCCACATGATGAATAACCCGTATTTAAGTGGAGTATCTCCCATTTCTAGCTGGGCTAAGATCGGTTGAAACCATTTACAATTTACAGTCTTGACGTTACATCAACTTAAATTTGCTGATGCGGCTGATGCCGAATCCATGAAAAAATAGATAAAAACATCAAAGTTTCCAGTAGATTCTGAGTGTCTGTTGGATCACCCAAGGGAAAAACGAATCCCGTTGGACCACCAGCTGGTTCGACCTGAAAAGCCAAGGGACTCAGGGAACTTCTTGGAGTAGATATCTCGGACCTGGGATGGGCGCAGCTTCCTGGGTCAACCGCTTGATACGTATGCACAACTATACCTACACGTGCAGATACACATGTATATATATATAATACAATTATATTCAAATGTATGTACATAGTAGTACATATGAGTTGGAACTGCGATTGCACTCCCCAGTTGATCTTCATCCTCTTAGATGCTGCTCCCAGGCATCGTAGTTAGTTTAATCGTACTGACCCCTTTGAAAGTCAGAGTGAGGGATTTCCTACCCCCACTTGTCAAGTGGGATGTTCATTCAAGTATCCAAAAGTGCTGCCAATAATCCCCAATGCTCCAAATACCCTCTGAGAAGGTGTTTAGACCCTAAAATCCATCCCCAAATACAGTCTGAGAAGGTGTTTGGAGCTGTTGGGAATATGAAGAAACATGAATATCGCCACTTTGTCCTTAGGGAATAAAAAGGAACCCGGTTGACATGGCTGGGCGCAGCGCGAAGCGGTGGATGTTCATCATCTCGTCATCAATCTCTCTGACCAGAGAGTTACAACCTCGAATCGCAGGTTTCGCAACTTTGTATCGGCAACATGGGTAATTACTACTTTTAATATTGAACAATGTATATACCTGTGTTGCTGCGGGACTGGTGAGACATTCTCCAACCTGAACTGGAGATTCCCAAGATGGAACAAAGTTTGGACCAAGATGGAACAAAGTTTGGAGCGTGCAAACTAAGATACCCTTCAGCTGCCAGGGGTCCCTTATCTCAGGAAATGGAGCAATAAAACTCCTAGAAAAAGAAAAAGAAACAAAAGGACTCAGAGACGAAAAGTCTGAGGAAAAATGGTAGCAACATCAGAAAATCTTCCGGCCACCAGAAAATCAGAACATCAGAAAAAATCAGAAAAATCATAAATATCTGAAATGAGCAAAAGTACCAAGCTTGTTGGCTTCACCCTGGTTTTCTCCAAATCGAACTAGCTGGAGCCCAGACGGGTAATCAGCGGATACTCGGTGTCCTCCTCGCTGAGCTGTTTGCCTGCAGCAAGACGAGGCTTCATCTGGATTTCACCAAAAATGGTAGTAAAGTTTAACAGGTTGTAAAAACCAAAAAAAGGGGGTCGTACTTAGCTGGCTTGATTGGGGGTCAAGACCCAGTACACATCTATGAACCATCCCATGAACCATCAAGTAATTGGGAAACTCAAGTCGTAGTTCCAACTGGCCATTAAAAAAATTGGACCCTCTGGGGGGTTCTGAAAATGGCTGATCCCCAAGTCACCATGGGTTTCAATACTACTTCATGCTTCAATGACTTGGATGATTTGGGGTACCCCCATTTTAGGAACCCCCTACACGGATAGCCATAGCTCTGCCCAGCGCTCCCTTTACAGCCCAGCATGGTCGCCGCGCACCCAACTCCAGGGCGGGCTGTTCATCTTTGCGCTCGCGCACCTGTGAGAAATCCCAGAAACCATTTAGAGTCCAACCAAGTATTGCACCATTTGAGGAATTCACCACCAAGAATAGGGTCATAGGCATTGCACCCCCATCATTTCGTTCTTCGTCCAAGAACGGAAGATGGTTGTTTCATGTTGTTTCAATTCCCCCCCCCGGAGACGAGGGTGCAGCAGATTGGCAGGTCACCAAAAGCTGCAAAATCAATACTGATCTGGCCTTCAAACTCGGTTGGATCTATCTTGCCAAAGAACCATGATGAAAAACATGATGATTTTCCATGGGTCAAGTTGGTTTTGCTATGGCCCTAAGGCCTCTTTGTTGTTCCCTATGTTATCCTGTAGTTTGCCCTATGTTTTCCCTGTGGTTTTCCGATTTTCTAGTAGGCAGGGCCCACCAGCTATCACAAAAACGCCTCGTCCATGAGCTTCTGAAACTCGTCGTTTTTCAACATCTCAGAGACGCTGGAACCTCACGCTGAGAAAAATGAGGTCGCCAGCGTCGCCAAGGATGAAAAATTTGGGAAACCATGTGTATATTGTATATGGATAGATGAGATGTGTATATATATATATATACAGATATACAAATATGCAAATACAAAAATATGCAGATGTGCAAATGCTAATATACATGATATACGGGGAAGGAAAGGTCCAAGCGCCCTGAAATAGCAGGAGATCGCTCTTGGATCCCGATACAAGTTGTACCTCTTCAAATATGCCATAAGCCCATTTTCATAGATTCTGAACTCCCATGAAGAACTGGTTTGAAGATCTCTGAATTGCCATCCACGGTCTTAGTACTGAAGCTTTCAGCTTGTCACTGCCCCGAAGGGCAAATGGATCCACTTTTCAATTCTCGGCACTGAGAGCGAAGCTGCCACTCTTTTCGTTGTTCATAAAGACCTGGAGCCAAGGGAATCAGGGGGAGGCCAGGCTTGTTATGGGTCGTTTTCACCATCGCTCATCCCAAATCCTTTAAATGTCAGGCTTCACCTGTTCCCGGTCCTTTGCAAATGTCCCACCTGGATTGCATCCGGAATCTCATCCCCCTCTTCATCCTCCACCAAGGATGCCTTGGCAGGTCGCCCTGGCAAGGGTAGAGATGTGTCTAAGTTTGGAGATGAATTTGTTCAGGGTCCACATGTATCTATGTGCGTTCTTTCTGGTCTTCGCAGCAAAATAGTTTGCATCAAAATAGCTGGGTGATATTGGGTGTTCAATTCCCCCATTCTCATGCGCTTGTCCCAAATATTGCAACCCCAAGATCCCATGGTGTGGAAATCATAAAGTGAGGTTGCAGTACCCCCCATTTTGAGACAAACCCACAAGGGAAAAAGATATGTATTGGCCCATCGCCTAGATGTGGTGCTTTCCTAAAATGGGGGTCCCCAAAATTGGATGGTTTACAATGGAAAGTCCTATTAAAATGGATGATTTAGGGGTACCCCCATTCTAGGAAACCTCCATGTATCTTTCGCCAAGTTGCAGTGCTCAAATCCTTCTCCACTGGCAACGCTTTCTTTCCCTTCTTTGCCTGTCACATGGCCCGCGGGGTGATAGGAGGAGGTATGGGCAGGTGAGATGAAACTAGATCCTATGGACTCATCCAAAAATGAGCGATGGGGCTTCGATTTCATGATCATCAAAGTGGTAATAAATTGAGGATCAAGCATCAGATCTGGCATCACCTATTTTCAGGCCCACACACATTCGCAGCTGTGTGCCACGTCCAAGAATAAGATCATCCAGCTTTGCCGAGTTATCGCAAATCATACCAGAAAAGTTATCCCGGGATCGGCCGGAGATAAGGAGGTTTCCTAGAAATCAAGGTACCCCCCAAATCATCCAGTCGTCATGGATGACCATGACTTCGTATTGAAACAACCATGGTTTTCCTTGGGGATCCATGCCGAAACCCCCGAAACCCATGGGTACCTTCTTCGCGGCAGGCCTTGGAAACCGCAACTTCTTCATCGATTGGGATCATCGCCCCACTTTTGGGGATGGAAAAGATAATGACAACAATGAAAATAGCGATTGTAGTGACAATAACAGTAGTGATAATTATAAGTCGACTAATTGTAGTAAAAATCTCTCTGAAAAAATGATGATGATCCTAACAATAATAGTCGTAACAATAGCAATAGTAATTATAGTAGTGTATGATCGTGTAGTATACCCTCTGATAGTCAAACATGGCAATGGAAAATCCGTCCTTTACTTCGATGGTTTTCCCAGCTATAAACCTCCATTTAGGTGATTTCCAATCACTTTGCTTGATTATCGGAGGGTGTGTGTGTATATATATATATATACATGTATAGATGCATATACATACATTGATAGTCTGATAGTAACAATATGATTGTTTAACAAAAATTCTAGTAGTGTATGATTTTATGATCATGTATATTATATGATGTGTATATATTAATAGATATAAATAAATACATATATATATATATATACAGATATGCGTATACCTTATTTGACTATGATTGAAACTTTTCAACCAGCCAATCCCCAGATCCGTATCGGACAACCAGTAGCTCCCTGGAACAGGTGCCGGACTCATCCGCTTCGGGATCTGGTTCCTCCAAATCCTCAAGATCCTGGGTGATTTCATGGCCATTTCATGGTGATTTTCTGGGAGAATGATGGGATAATCAATCTCATGGGTCAAGTTCAATGGGATGGGATGGCCAACCGCGGAACCTTCAAAATTGGTAAATCACATGGATTGATGACCATCCCCCAATTTGAGCATGTTATCCAATTTTGGCACATATGGAACGGTTCAAACAGATGACAGGAATTTCACAACACTGAAAGAAAAACAATTGGTGGTTAAATAGAATCATCTGTATTTCGCGAGAAAAAATTGAGTGGACATCAATGGGTTGTTTTCTAAAACAGGGGATCAATTAAAATTAAAACCATTGGTTTCCCATCAGAAAAAAAATAACATAAGGACCATAAGCTTGATGATTTGGAGGTCCCCCATTTCAAGAAGCCTCCAATATGGATACATTGGAAAAACATGAATGCCAGAGACTAAAGAATAAGAGCCTGTGGATGTTTGGAGCGTCAAGATCGTTTTGCCCGAAACCTCCATTTCGAATCACTTAAAGTTGGGCCAAACAATGAATTGTCTGATCGTTCAGGAAGTTTATGATGTTTTGTCCACATCCACACCTGAAGGAAGGAGTCTGCCAAGGTCGCCATAGCCTACCTGGCCCATGTCCAAGGCCGGAAACCGGCCAGAATTTGAAGTTTTGAAAGATTCAATCTAGTCCAAGATTTTTGTACACTATAGACACATCACATTGGTTGATCCTTTCAAAGAGCTGAACTGAGATTACTGAAATTGGGGCATGCTGTTAGAAGGGCTGGTGATGTCTCATTCAACTCGAAAATTTACCACATACGCCTGGTCTGTGCTGGCTAACATTCGGATTTATTTGTCGAAATCCCCACTTGTTGGTCAATAACCCCCCCACACATGTTCGTCCTGACCAAGGTTCCAAAGGAGAACTTAGAACAAAGGCGCATTGGGAACCCCAAAATAGTTCCAACGGACCGATACAAATTGTCATGGTTTACTGTAGGATTTCATCCTGAGGGTAAGCAGTTTTTACCTTTACATTCTGATATTCAGAATCAAATTCAAAACCATCGGAGTCCAACCGCATGTTTCCCAGCCTTCAGGGCCGTGGCAGCGCACCACGTTTTCCTGACCCTGGGTCCCGACACACGCGTCTGCAAACGGCGACGGAAGCCAACGCATCGTTGTGCTGCAAATGGGGGCAAACAGAGGGGTAAAAATGTCAACGGTCCACCCCCCCCACTATGTCAGAATTGGGAGGTAATGCGAGTCTACTTGGCTGTGAGTTTCATTGAAATGGGGCACCAGAAATCTAACTTACCAACCCATTATGGGTAGTTGCAGTACTCTGCCTCTGGTACAAGTAGGGATTCATCATTGAAAGGAAACCTTATCTGATCTCACAATGGTCCTTGTAAAGGTACGTGACCACCCTGCTGCTTTGGTGCTCTGCAACAACGCCCACATCATGACACGTCACTATACATTGCAATACCTGCAGCAGGTTTGCACATCCAGCTCCAATGCTTCCAATTGCGAAATGCATGCTGGATTCGTATCCTCCTTTACCAGGTGAGAATCTTCAGAAGACATGCCAATGAAAGTGTCATTGTGGCTGAAACTTTTGCGTGCATTCCCGTTTCCGAGTGTATGTCAATATCAGAATGCAACGTTACAAACAGATAGATAAGATTTAGATTAGAGTTTGATTACTTTGGATTTGGACTAGACTAGATTGGCTTGAAATTTGTTAGATAGAGAGATGGATGGATGAATGCATGGATGGAACACAAATGGACAAATAGATAGATGGATGCATAGGCAAATAGATGGACAAAGCAATAGATAGGTAGATAGGCTAGATTCGATTGATTGATTGATTGATAGATAGATAGGTAGATAGATAGATAGGTAGATAGATAGATAGATAGACGGGCAGGCAGGCAGGCAGATAGATCAACAGGTGTAGACAGACGGACGGACGGACAGACAGATCTAAGACAACAGACAGACAGACAGATAGAAAGAATATAGATGGAGACATAGAAAGACAAAGAGACAAACGGACAAACAGACAGAGCGACAGACAAAGAATATGATAGATAGATTGTATCCCAATTCCCAGATTCAAGGGAAGATTGGCTATACAGATTGGAAATTCCAAATTCCCAGACATGGAAATTCCCATATTCTGTATGATTTCCAATTTCCAGATAGAAAGAAAGCCCCTGAGGTTCTTTGGAAAAAACCATGGAAAACCCATGGTCTTCCTATAGATTCTCCCAGTGACACCCACCAAGCGTGACGACTCTTTTTGCTGCTCCGCTGCATCCAAAGCCTGGGTTGGCTCCATAATGGGAAGATTACATAAGAATTTTAGGGAGTAGACATAAATAAAAGATATAGACATAGATATGATTGTGCTATGGATTCCATAAGAATACTATTCTATTGCGAATTAGCTATAGATTCCACAATGTGTCGATGGAATAGACAGAGTTACACAAGATGTCTACGGAATAGATATGAGATATATATATATATGTGTGTGTGTGTGTATGTATCTCATCTGTCGATTCTATAGACATGGATGAGCTACCCAGGAGTCTTGGTGAGTACTTAAGGATGCAGTTGGGGTAAAACAAATGAGTGTAACCATGGTAATAACCCCCCGCAAGCTGGGATATAACCCCCATGGTTATGTATCCAATTAGTTCACCGGAACTGGACCCCCAAGTATGGGTCAAATTCCTATAGGTGATTTTTCACAGCAAAGGTAACCGAAAAAAAAGGAAAAAGTTATGGATGTTCATCTTCCAACTTAAATATGAGACAACCTCAGGTGCTGTGCCATCCCCAAATGAACGCCACCTGTGATCATCTGATGGTCTCCTGAAGGCATCACCACCGGCCGCCCATCCCACCTCCAAAGGTCGCGCTTTTTCTTGCTCTGCAAAGCCCATGAAGAAACTCCTGGGTGGAAAAGATCTTGAAAAAAGATGGGCTACAGGATATAGATGGCGGAATGTTAATAACTACAATCTGATCACAATGAAAAAATGCCAGTCATCGAAGTACCCCACATAATTGGGACAATAGTTATTTTTGAGTGCTGTGGCGCTTCATTGGTCTCCTCGAACAGGTCATGATGCGTGAAGATCTAGCTTTGTCTGAAACCAGCGTATCTTTAAATCCCATTGTTTCAAATGTATCACCATTTTCGATAGAAAAATTGCCATGCACTGAAACATCCGACATGTTTGGACAAACTCTAAAAAATTGTTCTGAACAAGCCAACATAGTTTTTTGATGTTCAGCAGAATAATCCCCTCATAGTATCAGCTTTCCATAGCCCCAAGATGCCCAAAATCACCAGATCCCCCCGTTTTTTTTTCGCATACTTCCTGCAGAGCCATCCTGCGGTCAATTGCTCGGTGTCCCGGTGTTCTACCAGCGGAGCGGGCTCCACCAGCGATTTTTTCTGGGTGTGTCTGACCATGGGGAAATTACTCAGAAGATTGCCATCATGGACAAATGTGGTAGGCATATACATATATGGATTTATTAACATTTATTCATGTATACTGTATACTATGCATTGAAATCATTCAATTGTCGTTGAGCATAAGACTTTGCCGAACCCTATCTTGAGACACACCCATGTCCATGCTGAGACAAGCAGAGCCTTCTGCCTGAAATCATGCACTTTAAATTTAATCTCTCCACAAGACCTTCCAAGCAAGTAGACGAAATGGTAAAAGATCAAGCACATCACCAGGCTCGCAAAACACTACATGGTGGTCTCTTTTCGTCTTTAACCATCCATTTGGGGGACATATCAGTATGATGGAAAAGCTTCTGCAAAGTCATGCACTGCATCTTGCGGCTCTCATTCTCATACCTTGGTCTGAGAAGTGCATGCTTGAAAGCAGTGCATCAGGCTCAAACCGCATCCTACGATGACACGAAGACCATGACCTCCTCACTATGAGCACCATCGCGACAGCCTGTCACGCCTTCAACCTGTAACGAAGGTGTGGTCAGGTGCATCTTCAAAATCAAGACTTCAAGGAGAATGATTGCTATGCCATGTCACTTGCCCGGTTCAACTTCACCATCTGTCCACTGCTAGTAGCTGCTAGTAGCTGCTCGTAGGTGGGTAAATCACCCAACACAAATCCAGCAAGGCAAGTTGGGGTTCATCTTAAGCTTTCTTTTGAATTGTCCTCGAAGTCTTGCAAAGACAGGCTTCAAGTTTGATTACAAAAAACAAAGCCTGATGAGGCTGTTTGAAACGGGTATTGATTAAAAATCAGCACAACCTTCAAAATTGGTTTGGACCCATTTGAGTGACAGAACAAGAAGAACAAAAACAAAACCAAGAAAACAACACCGAAAAAATGATACAAACCATTCCTGTCACTATAGAANTGGTTTGGACCCATTTGAGTGACAGAACAAGAAGAACAAAAACAAAACCAAGAAAACAACACCGAAAAAATGATACAAACCATTCCTGTCACTATAGAAGCAAAGCACAAACCGGTCCAAAACAAGGTGTAGGAACCTCCTGCGTTTGGATGTGCTTTCGCGTGATGTGAAGTGTTCACAAGGGACATGCCGCTAGACTGCCACGGACAGTGCTGTCACATGCAATCTTGAAATATAGTACTATAGCCCCGAACCGCCCAAAACGTGTTCGAACTAAGCTTGTTCAAACGACAACGTGGCAAACAAAGGCTTCAGACATGCTCAGTCCGCGGCGCCATTGAATTAACAACATAGAGCGCGAACGAACTCAGTCTAATTTGTGAGGCCTAAGGTCAAAATTGGGTGTACCAAGGACAAATTATGTTCAAGATTTGAAGAGAATAAAAACAAGACAGATCTGCATTTTCAGAAGGCTTGCATTTTGACCTGCTGCGCTTTCACATCGTTTCATAAAACCTGCTGAAAGCAGACAGTCCAAGTTCGGACTGTGAGCCCGGTACCAGCACGCTGCCCCGAGCTTCAACNCCTGCTGCGCTTTCACATCGTTTCATAAAACCTGCTGAAAGCAGACAGTCCAAGTTCGGACTGTGAGCCCGGTACCAGCACGCTGCCCCGAGCTTCAACTAGCCGCTCCCTGAGCTGTCACCAATTAAGAAGTTCTCCACAAGACAAACGCACTGCCAGGCTCGCACAACACTATGAGGTGGTCTCTTTTCGTTTTTTACCATCCATTTGGGGGACATATCAGACTGATGGAAAAGCTTCTGCAAAGTCATGCACTGCGTCTTGCGGCTCCCATTCTCATACCTTGGTCTGAGAAGTGCATGCTTGAAACGAAGCAGTGCATCAGGCTCAAACCGCATCCTACGATGACACGAAGACCATGACCTCCTCACTATGAGCACCATCGCGACAGCCTGTCATGCCTTCAACCGTGATTCAACCTGTAACGAAGGTGTGGTCAGGTGCATCTTCAAAATCAAGACTTCAAGGAGAATGATTACTATGCCATGTCACTTGCCCGATTCAACTTCACCGTCTGTCCACTGCTAGTAGCTGCTAGTAGCTGCTAATAGCTGCTCGTAGGTGGGTAAATCACCCAACACAAATCCAGCAAGGCAAGTTGGGGTTCATCTTAAGCTTTCTTTTGAATTGTCCTCGAAGTCTTGCGAAGACAGGCTTCAAGTTTGCTTACAAAACACAAAGCCTGATGAGGCTGTTTGAAACGGGTATTGATTAAAAATCAGCACAACCTTCAAAACTGGTTTGGACCCATTTGAGTGACAGAACAAGAAGAACAAAAACAAAACCAAGAAAACAACACCGAAAAAATGATACAAACCATTCCTGTCACTATAGAA
>BGPT01000521.1:183569-199247 GCA_003297045.1 Symbiodinium sp. clade C Y103 | reverse complement strand
CCTGCTGCGCTTTCACATCGTTTCATAAAACCTGCTGAAAGCAGACAGTCCAAGTTCGGACTGTGAGCCCGGTACCAGCACGCTGCCCCGAGCTTCAACCAGCCACAAACCATGGCATCAACAAGCGTGCACGATTCTTCCTTGCTCCATAGGGACTCAAAATCGAAGGCAATCCAAACATTCCTTTGAGGTGAAGGGAAACCATACCTGCGCTGAATATGGATAAAATTTGTGTGCAGTATAGTCGTGCAACCATCTCTGAGTCTAGTGTGTCTTTCAACACTGGCTGAGCTCAAGACTCCAGAATTTTGGCTGTTTCGCGCAAGGTCTTGAGCTCATTGGCCATGAGCTTTGGAAAACGGCCACGGAGGGTCGAGCAAATCAAGCTGACCAAATTGGCCAAACTCATGCGCTCCAAGACGTATTGAATCCTGCGTGGGGTCATTTGGACCTTGGTACCCCCTGGCGCTCGGACGACAATTTCACTCTCCAGAAGCTGAAGCACTCGACAAGCTCCAGGAAGTTCGCTCGCCTTGGGGGACTCAACCAGAGCGTCCCCTGACTTTCCTTTGCCTAACTACACACAGCGATTTTTTCCCGTTCCAGGCCTCCACCGCTTTGCGCACATATGGCAAAATCATCTCCAAGAAGGTGACGGACGGAAGGAGTTTCAGGAAGTCTCTTTGCTGCTTGTCGAAGGAACGAATGCGGACTTCCTGATTGCAAAGCACCCGTAGGGGGCACCCAGATTGTGAAGAGTTTGGGAAACCTCCAAGCTGTTTCCAATGCATCTCAACAGGGCCCAAGTGCAGCAAACCCAGCTTGAAACGTCAATGAGACAAAGTTTCCTACGTTTCCTACCAAAACGTCCCAAAACTGCTCGTGGAAGCTTCTTCAAGACAAATCAGATGAAATCAGTTTACAGCCGCGCTAATCTGAAGTTTCGCCAAGCATCGTGAGCCAAATGGCAGAAACCACAAGCTGCACCCTTCTGACATGTGCCTCGCACCATGAGGATGCACGGCCTTCGACAGATGTTGGGATGGCCGTAGCTTCCCAGCGAATGAAAGGCCTGACCGGATGTGAAGTCACACTTCACTCCTAGCCTCCCGGAGTTCAAACTCTCTCTCTCTCTCAAATTTGCAACTTTGGATGGTCTTCTCTGAAGGGTAAGACGAAACCCACTGTTTCGGATCTACTTTGGGGTGACTTGGTCTTAATTTATTCTGCCCTTCACTGACGCCTCACCGCGAGGTGCGCCGGTGTCATTGGGGCTTAGTGCTCCCTCGGTGGATAGAAGCTGAGACCTTTCTTGAAGCTTGGAAACCTGACGCAAGACAGAGGTGCTTGGGAACCCCATCTGAATCCCTGAAAACCGTCCATTGTCGTGATTTGTTGTCGCCACGTGCGGTTGTTTCCGATCTGCAGCCATCTCTGGCCCTTGCTTTTGACAAATTCTCTATCTATCAAGCAGCAGGTGTGAAACAAAGGGTTTCTCTTGCGAAAGTACGAGCAACATCGAGGCAACTATCATTTGAACCTAAGCTTTTAATTACCTTCTCCAGGACTTGAGGTACATCCAATACAAAGATATAGAACTTTGTTTAGATTGCTTGAAATCATCTCACACACGCAAGTCTTTACTTGTTTGAAGTCCAAAGTACCTGCAACGCAAGCCGCTTCCGTTGATGCATGAAATCAAGGCTGGTTGCATCTTTCGTCATCTTCGGGGTCTTCCTTGGCTGCTTTCCCGGCCCTTTGACCCAGACCTTTGACCCAGACCTGGATCTGCCTGCAGCGAACAACGGAAGCTCTTTTGGAGTTCAAAATTATGAAAATCATCCAAAGTAGAACTGAAAGCAGAGATTCAGCACTGGTGGGCAGCTCTTTGTTCGGATGACCTCTGCTGTTGGCTCAGCGACTTCGTCAATGAAGGTCATCTGGTAGCGGAAGGCGGCCATGGCCAGGAGGCAAGGAGACGCGGGGGAGATCCTTTCCGGTCACGGGCTCAAATTGCTGCGATGCCATGAGAGAAGCGGCAATAGTGTACAGTATTGTGTGTGTGTGAGCCCACTAAAGGGATGGCTGATGGTCCAATACCACTTGTAAACGGTCCCATAGTTCCAATATCTCTCAGTTCACTCCTAGTTACGGACAGTTCTGGGTACCTACAACTCTACCCCAAAACCTTGTTATTGCCGGATTTGGCCCTTGCAAACTGTGAGGCCTCTTTGAAAACCAAAACGGGCAGACTGCTAATCAACAAAACCAAGGTGGGTATGGCTCACAAGTGGGATACGAAGTGACCACAAGCTTTGTCATGTCTGCATTCAGACGCAACCATTTGAATATGTTGCAAGTTGCAAGTTTCTTTTGGTGAAGTTCCAATTTCTGCTGATGCAACCAAGTTTGGCAAAAAAAGGTCGTTGTGGATGTTCGTCACTCAAGACTTTGTCCAGGTTGAGCGGTGAGCCCCAGGGCAGGGGACTGGTAGTCCAGGGTCCTCTATGGTCCACAAATGTCAAATCTGGAACGACATGACTATCCCAGATTATTCAAGTCGAGCAGTCTTCGTTTCAACTGCAACCTGGGCAGCCTTATATGAGACTCTGGCTCTGCCGGTGGTCCCAATCTTGTCAATGAGACCAGGGGGAAGCGCCTTTACCCAAGCCTATCAACAGTATTGATAGTGCAGGATCGTAGATCATCAGAGATATCAGAGTGTGGTTACACACTTCATCGCCTAAGAAACCACAAATAAACGTGTTCTGCCTGAGTCACCCAACGTTGACGCAATCGACTCTTCCACCTGGTGAAGGAACAGGAGCTTCGTGGCTGGATGACTATCCAAAATGAACAAAATGGCAAGTTCAAACAATAGACATATGGATTTAAGCTTGAAAATTGCGATCTTAGGTCTTAGCGTGAAAATGGGGATTCAAAATGATTTCTGCATCAACAAATTGCATTTCAGCCACAAAAAAAGGGAGACAAGCAGCGAATAGTTGGAGCGATAATAATATCAAAGGCAATTAGATTTTTGCCCCATCTCTTCCATCCAATTTTGGGATACCCAATGTTTGACACATTTCGCAGCTCGATGTAGCTCAGGATGACGCAATGACGGTCGTCTCACTTTGTTGTAGTTTAGCAACCAAAATTGTGGGGGCTCTCACCAACAGACATGATATGTGGTTGTTGAGTCATGCCAAAAATCTAGGAATGAAGTGCCTCCCTTCTTTTCCGTGTTTTTGCAGAACTTCTATACGTTGAGCCAACAACTCTCTGGTTCCGGCATGGTCTGCGCATGGAGATGTGGTTCCGCAAAGATCAATCGCTGGTGTTTCCATCAGCGGATATCGCATGTATCTGTCCATGACGCAAGCAGACCTTTTGCTCAGAAGTCCTGCACGGGTCTCCCTGCATCATCCTCCTTTCTAAACCACTAGACAAGATGTACAAAATCAAGCAAATCATCAGTTTTGGACTACACCATACCGTATGATGGAAAATAGAAAATTTGTTCAAACCTCAGCTCAAAATCAGCCAATATCATGTATTGCGTCTTGGGGTTTTTATGCGCAGGCCCTGGAAGGGCACGCTTGCAACAGAGCAATGATCGACAATGCATCGGAATGACCCAGTGCAAATGGCGTCCAGCACCTCGCCGCAGCCGGCCATGCCTTCAACCTGTAACGAAGTTTTGAATCGCACCAGATCACAAGCAAAGCTCGCTGGGTCGCGTACCCCTTCAAAAGCAGGACTTCAAGGAGAATGATCACTATGCCATGCTACAAGCCCTGGCTGGGTGGCCCACTATATAAAGGATGGTAGATCACCCAACACAGATCCAGCAAATTGAGGTTCATCTCAAGATTCCCTTCTGTCCTGCAAATCTTGCAGAGGCAAGATCAAAAATTTATTGAGAAAAAGAAGCCTGATGAGGCTCTTGAAACTGCCGTACTAGCACAAGCTTCACAGATGATGCGACCCCACGCCGATTCCGCCCTGGAATATGGCAAAATATTGATTGATGCAGCAAGAAGAACAAAGACAAAACTGATTCGTCGCATGATACACGTGAAGCATTGTGACACAGAATTGAGGTGCTGAGATCCATTCGCACGCGCATTTGATTCATAGGAAGTGTTTCAAAAGGGACATGCCACTGAACTGCCACCAAAACAACGTTGCCATTTGCAAAATTGAAACAGCGGCTTGAAAAAACATTTTAAGATTCTATGCCTGTTCAAATGACAACTTGGTGGGCAAAGGGATGAGACATGCTCAGTCTGAGGCGTAACAATGTAGCGCGCTCATGCACATACAATCAATTGATCACGCAACGGGTCAATACTAGGTAAACAACAAATCCAGTCTTATTGGTTCTGGACTTCACAAATCTGCATTTTTGTACTGAAAGTTTGCGTTTTGACCCGTTGTCGTATAACGTCGTTTCATGACCGTTCTGCTTCAGCATGGGCCCCGTACCAGCGAGCTGCCCCGAGCTTCATCCAACTGCAGCATGAACTGTCAACACAGGAGGCAACTAGTAGGTGTTTGGATGCCAAACAATCTGGCATAACATGTGAACAATGGTTGCTCATGTTGCTTAATTGATCTGGTCTCTTCAGCACAGTGTCTCCCATGTTCGCGGGTTGTCAGAGAATCCAAACGCTGTCGTCACGCGAAACCGTACCTGCACTTGATATACACAAAATGTATGCAGTATGCCTACAGGGTATGAACAAACGCTGATAGATTTTCATGCGACTTGTGCCTTGCACCATCTTGCACACCGCTGGCTGAGTTCAAGACTCCAAAATTTTGGCTGTTTCGCGCAAGTCGTTCAGCTCAATGGCCATGAGCTTTGGAAAATGGCCCTGGAGGGTTGAGCAAATCAAGCTGACCAAATTGGCCAAACTCATCCGCTCCAAGACGTATCGAATCCTGCGTGGAGTCCTCTGGACCGTGGTACCCCCTGGCGCTCGGACGACAATTTCACTCTCCAGAAGCTGAAGCACTCGACAAGCTCCAGGAAGTTCGCTCGCCTTGGGGGGCTCAACAAAAAATCCCTCAGCGCTTGCTTTTGTTTTTGTATTTCTGGTGTTTGTTCTTCTTCCCTACCTGCCAGGTGAGGGTCTTTAGATTTTCACAGAAGTGCCCGGGGCCTAACCGACCAAGAAACGAACCAACCAAACCATCCAGCCACAACCCCCACGCAGCAAGTTGATTGCCAGCTTGTTTGCCATAGCCACTCTATAGCGAGCTTGCCAGCTCTCTCGGGCGCGCCGGACCCGAACCTTATGCCAGATAGAACGTCAAATAGACTGTCAGAGAGAATGCCAAATAGAATGTAATAATATTTGTCGGATATGATGCCAGATAGAATTCCAGAATATATGTCAGATAGAATGTCAGAAATATTGCCAAACAAAATGTCAGATAGAATGTCAAACAAGATGTCAGAGATAGTATGTATGTAAGAATATATGTCAGATGAAAGGTCAGAATATATGTCAGATGGAATGTCAAAATAGATGTCAGGATATATGCCACAGTGGGGATCACACGAAGTAAAGGAATTGTTACGTTTCTTCTTCTTCTCCTTCTCCTTCTTCTTCTTTTTCTTCTTCCTTCTTCCTTCTTCCCTCTTCCCTCTTCCCTCTTCCCTCTTCCCTCTTCCTTCTTGCTTCTTGCTTCTTGCTTCTTGCTTCTTGCTTCTTGCTTCTTGCTTCTTGCTTCTTGCTTCTTCCTTCTTCCTTCTTCCTTCTTCCTTCTTCCTTCTTCCTTCTTCCTTCTTCCTTCTTCCTTCTTCCTTCTTCCTTCTTCCTTCTTCCTTCTTCCTTCTTCCTTCTTCCTTCTTCCTTCTTCCTTCTTCCTTCTTCCTTCTTCCTTCTNTCCTTCCTCCTTCCTCCTTCCTCCTTCCTCCTTCCTCCTTCTTCTTCCTTCTTCCTTCTTCCTCCTTCCTTCTTCCTTCTTCCTTCTTCCTTCTTTGTTTTTCCTTCTTTCTTCTTCCTTCTTCTATCTTTCTTCTTCATTCTTCCTTATTGCTTCTTCTCGCATTCTTCTTTCTTCTTCGTTGTTTGTTATTCTTTCCTCTTTCTTCGCTCTTCTTTGCTAGTTGCTGTGTGTTCTTTCTTCTCCTTCTCCTTCTCCTTCTCCTTCTCCTTCTCCTTCTCCTTCTCCTTCTCCTTCTCCTTCTCCTTCTCCTCCTGCTCCTCCTCGTTCCTCTCCTGCTCCTCCTCCTCCTCTTCGTTTGCCTAACTACACCTCGCCGCTGGCTATACCATCGTCTTTAATCCGTTTTTTGCCCACCAGGCCTCCACCGTTTTGCGCACATATGGCAAAATCATCTCCAAGAAGGTGACAGGTGGAAGGAGTTTCAAGAAGTCTCGTTGCTGCTTGTCGAAGGAAGGAATGCGGGCTTCCTGAGTTTGGGGGAACATCCAGGCTGTTCCCAATGCATCTCAAGAGGGACCTAGTGCAGCAAACCCACCTTGAAAGGTCAACGAGACAAAGCCTCCTACATCTAAAATGTCCCAGAACTGCTCGTTGAAGCTGCTCGTTGAAGCTTGTGCGCCAAAACAGTGGTCCTTTATGTTCCGTTAATTTCCTTTGTGTCTCCAAGACAAACCAGATGAAATCAGCCTACAGCCTTACAGCCGCGCTAATCTGAAGTTTCGCCAAGCATCGTGAGCCAAATGACAGAAACCACAAGCTGCACCCTTCTGACATGTGCCTCGCACCATGAGGATGCACGGCCTTCGACAAATATTGGGATGGCCATAGCTTCCCAGCGTAGGAATCGCCTGACCAGGTGTGAAATCACCTCACTCCTAGCCTGCCAGAGCTTTGATTCTCTATCAAATTTGCAACTTTGGATGGTCTTCTCTGGGGTGACTTGGGCTTAATTCTGCCCGTCGCTGACGCCTCAGCGCGAGGTACGCCGGTGTCATTGGGGCTTACTGCTCCCTCAAAGGTGGAGAGCAGCTGAGACCTTTCTTGAAGCTTGGAAACCTGACGCAAGACAGAAGTGCTTGGGAACCCCATCTGAATTCCAGAAAACTTTCCATTTTCGTGATTTTTCGTTAACCGCAGGTGCAGAATGTGAAGCCATCTTTGGTTCTTTGTTTTGATGGTCAAGGATTTGAACCTGAGATCTGGGGTGCATCAAACACCAAGATATGATACTTTCTTCAAATTGACTATCAAATCTATCAAGGGAAGTTTGGGAGAAACTTCGGCGCTACGGACATTTACAGAGAGAAGCCGGGAAGAGCTGAGAAGAGCTGAGATGAGCGAAGAGGAGACAAAAGTTGAGATGAGCAAAGAGCTGAGATGAGCTGAGCAGGGCTGCGAAGAGCTGAGTTGAGGAGAGCTGAGCTGAGAAGAGCTGCGAAGAGTTGCGAGTCTGGCTGAGATGAGCTGAGACAAGCTGAGAAGAGGAGAAAAGAGATGAGAAGAGATCAGAAGAGATGAGTTGACACGAGTTGAAATGATCTGAGAAAGGCTGAGCAGAGCTGAGTTGAGACGAGTTGAAACAAGCTGAGAAAAGCTGAGAAGAGCTGAGTTGAGACGAGTTGAAACGAGCTGGGAAGAGCTGAGAAGAGGAGAGAAGAGATGAGAAGAGATGCGAAGGAAATTTCAAGAAAATAGAAGCCAAGGGCAAGAGATGTCAAGAGGTTGTTTCTGCAATGCACATGGGGTTGCTTGACATCCTATATCCGCCTCCAGCTTGCCGGGACTACTTGTATAAAGGTCTTGCGGACATACGGATCTTTACCCTTTTGAAGCGCAAGGCGCCTGCACTGCAAGCCGCTCGTGTTCATGCATGAGGCCAAGGCTGGTTGCATCTTTCGTCATTTTGGGGGTCTTCCTTGGCTGGTTCTCCCTTCAAATGACAAACCCTTTCACCTGACTTCCACCAGCAAACTACGGCAGGAAAGAGAAAAAAAGACGGAAGCTTTTTTGGGGTTCAAAATTATGCAGAGTACAACTGAAAGCAGAGATTCAGCACTGGTGGGCAGCTCTTTGCTCGGATGACCCCTGCTGTTGGCTCAGCGACTTCTTCGATGAAGGTCATCTGGTAGCGGAAGCCAGCCATGGCCACGATGCAAGAGTGATATTGCTTCTGCGTCACGAGCGTAAAATTGCTGCGATGCCGTACCAGCATTGTTATATTTATATATATATATATATACATATATAAGTGTGTAAACCCATGAAGAGGATTTCTGATGGTCAAGGACCACTTGAAACTGAGCCCCAAATAAACTTCTGCTTGCGTCCATTTCTGGGTACAGACCCTACCCAAAACCCTTGTTCCTGAATTTGGCTCTTGCGATTTGTGAGGCCTATCTATCTAAACGTTAAAATGGCCAGACTGCTCATGAACAATACCAGAGTGGGTATGGCTCACAAAGATACGAAGTGACCAGAAGCTTTGTCATTTCTGGCACTCAGTCGAAACAATGTGGAGAGATATCCTGCAAGTTACCGGTGAAAACTCCCTTCTGTAGAATTTCTGTCAATTCAACCCACGAAGGTTCACTGGAAAAAGCTGTTGTGGATGTTCATCACTCCATCCATCGAGGAAAAGAATGGGATTTGACTGTCCCGTACTCTTCCCAAATTTGATGGGTCCATAATCCTAATGACACCAGTTAGTAAAACCCAACAACGGACCGTCCTTGTTGCTTTAAATCACCATACTTGGTGATGAATGTCCTCAGTTGGTGGTTTCTCAAAAGTTGGGGTATTCCAAGTCAACACTGGTTTCCCCATTAAGAATGACCAATTGGGGATTCCCCCATTTTTGAAAAAAAACCTTTTGGTTGTGATTAAATCACATGTTTTACTGCGAAATCACTGCCAATCCCAAGTCTCACCTCGATGACCATGGCATCATGGGGCCGGCGTCAGCCAGTGTCGACATGGCTGGAGCAGCGAGGCAGCGAGTCCAATAGTAGCGCCGTGGAATCTGCTTCGGGAGTGGGTTCCTGGGACTAGAATCTTTGGTGATGTCTTATCTGTATAATACCTAGACATGTGTATTATGTATACTATGTATACTACGTATGTATATATATATATACATATAATTCTATATATATATATATACATATGTAAGGAGAGGTGAATATGTCGGCTTGTGTGTATAGATGTGCATATGAATAAAAGGTAGAGTGGGTGAATGTATAGATATTTGTGGTTTTGGAGGGAGATTCAAACCTATGTATGTGCATATATATATATATAAATATATATATATACACACATGTGTAGAAATGATGCATGATGACACAGCTTTCACGTAAATCAGTCCTGCTAAGATAAAATACTGAAGCTGTTCACCATTTTCATGGTACATTCTTCCAACAATTCACCAAGACCTGGTGAGCTCTACCGCGTGCATCTGGCTCCCCCGAAAGGCCATTTTTGGTGACGCTCGGGGCTCAGCATTTCCTCTGCCCACACAGCGCTTTCATCCAGGACTTTGCACAGTTTCGCTCCGCAGCGTTGCTGCCCCAAGGCCTCAGATGAACTATTCCAGGTGGATTTGGAAATGGCATCCCATCTTTTACCACTGAAATTGGGGATGGGATCGTCTAGGTCAGGCTGCTGGCACTGGTCACCGAGCCACATTCACATAGTGGTTCACCCGCATGTCCCTCATCCTGAGATAGAGAGTAATTGACACCGTTTCTGACTGCCCTTTCCAGACATGGGCGGTTTCAACTTTGTAAAGACAGGAAACTATAAAAGAGGCACATGGTGCAAAATGTTTGAAGCCACTCCAATCGAAGCAGTTCTCTGATGGTGCCTGAACCGTGTCGCATCAACGAGGTATTGCTCAAGACTTAGATGGAGCCACACCCGTCGATGGGCAAGGCACTGACATGGTCCACAAAGGTCTGTAACTGGGGTCAATCTTCGATTCCAAAACTTTCAGAATCCTCTGATCTTCCATCCCCTTCAGCCACGCGTCGGATCAGCATGGACAATCCGCAGGGGCGGCTCGGAAGCCAAGCTTGGGCGCGGCCTCGCTGGATGGACCCCAGCTTGCGCCACATTCTCCACATTCGCAATCACCGTATGTCCCACCTCAGAAACGACCCACCGC
This sequence comes from Symbiodinium sp. clade C Y103, assembly GCA_003297045.1. Taxonomy (NCBI): domain Eukaryota; class Dinophyceae; order Suessiales; family Symbiodiniaceae; genus Cladocopium; species Cladocopium sp. clade C. Next base: position 189,121 of record BGPT01000521.1, on the reverse strand, counting down.
CATGGAAAGCAACTATGTCACCCCATGTAAATGCTAGATAATCCTGTTTGGATGGGATACAGATACATAGATACATACTAGGTGTATATAGATGTCGTAGGTATAGGATATATGCACGAATGTGTACTGTGCAATATACATATATACAGTATATACATCTGTACATATATTCATGAATACATACTCTATAATTATATGAACACTATTTGTACAGAATATTATATATATATACCATAGACTAGTCGCATTGACAACTCATCAGGGTACTTGCCAAAGCACCGCAGACGCAGCTTCCGAGCCGTCTTCACGATACCTGCCGAGGTCTTGATGATGGATCAAAGCCCTGGTACCCGGGTGAACCCAAAATAGCTGGCACATGAATGTTCATGGTACGTACCCAAATATGGTATAATCAGGTATTATTAAGGGGGGTGTTGGACACTCTTGGATATTTTGGTATGGAGGTGTTAATGGGATATATATATATATATGTATATATATATACATAACTAACCACTATGATATTTGGATGCGTCTCAAAAGGGGGTGTACCCCCATTTTATGGCCATTTAGCAAGGGAAATTACGATGATCCAGTGGATTTTGGGATGCCCTATCCATGTCCGGGGTCAAAACCCTGGTGCCACTGGTACCTGTTCACACCAAAAATCTAGCTGCGAGCCGCGGACATGAGTTAAAAGTCCACCAACAGCCTTGGTATGCTTTGGTGCTCCTATGTAGCGGCTGTGCGTAAATGGTACCCAAGTTACAATGCAACCGAATGCAGAAATTCAGGTATCAACCTCCAACTTTCATCTTTGATCTTGGATGCCAGTCAAGAAACCCGATTTTCCGCTGGTCAATTGTTCCACGAACCCATTGAGCTACCCGCGCCTGAAGCGGCCTGGCAAGCTGTGGCCGTCGTGGCTATCGCCGCCAAAGAGGATCTGCCGCAGTTCCACGTGGCTAATGGAAGATCGCTGCGCCTGGCTTTGGATCGGTTTCTAGCGAATGAAAGTTCCACTGGGTCAATCAATATTAACTCCCTATTAAAATAGCCATAAATGATGATAAATGGCCATGAACTGATGCCATGTTCGGACCTAAATCGGTCCAACCCCCGGGGAAACTGTTGCCAATTAGCCACAAAATGGAAATCCCACATGTTGAGGCCATGCAAAATGTGGTAGGGCTGAGCTGTAATTTGTGCAACAGGGTGTAGAAAATGATGGATGTCGAAGGTTTTTGGTTCCCCTGAACATCTTCAAAAGCCACGAAATGCTGTATGTCAAAGTGTTCCACATTACTCCACAGACTCAAATGTTCGACCCCAAGTTTCACCTATCACCATATGTTCACTTGGATCCACCACTCTGGTCCACCGTGCCATGGCCATTGAAATACGGGAAGTGTCACAATCTGTCAGGTTGGTCACCGGGGATTTGTATCACCACCGATGTATTTTGAACGCAAATGGGGGAATGCCCAACCGACTTGGAAACAAGCATGCGGTTCTAATCGACCATTTTTCGATTGGAAAACCTGTGGGCAAATGTCATTTGCCAAATTTGTTGGCGACAAAATGGGATGTTTCGTATTTGTAACATTAAGAATCACCATTGATAATCAGGTATATTTTTAAATAAAGCGCAAAAAACCAACCAGGGTTTCATCCTGGTGACCCAGGGAATGTTCCAAACATGTCATGGGTTCTCAGGGATCCACCCCAAGGGTAGATGACCCCACGGCATGTGTTGTGTATGTGTATTATACATATATCACATATTACATATCTATGTATATGTAAATACTAATACATATTTATGTCTATATCGCTCATACACATATGTATATACTTATACACATGTATGTATACGTGTATATATATATATATATACATTTGTACACATATGTATGTGTATACGTCTATATACAGACACATGAAGCCATCTAGTCGGAGTCCATCATTGTAGGAAGTTCCTTGCCAATCAAAGTCTCTCCAGTAATCCAAGTTTTGGAACTGGCGATATTTGAGTGGCGTTCCATCCCACTTTGACCAGGTGACCAGGGATTGCCCATAACATCAGCGCGATATTCGCGACCATCTCTTCAAATATGGGAGAAAAAGAGAGTTTAGACGGCTCAACCATTTGGGGCTGTCATATTGTTCCACGACTTCCTGGTGACATCCCCAGGTTTCTTGTGTTTTGTACTCAAGTATGGGTCATCACAATTAACCGTACGGCCCGGAAATCGGCCGTGCGTTTTCATCATTTTTTCAGATGAGCATCGTCGTGCATTTGCACAAAGTAGTGCTGTGTCTTTCGCGTTTACACAAGCATTCTAGTGCACATTCCATTGCAAATTACAGTGTGTCTGGATAAAAATGTCTCGTTTCCTGTGATGAAAATGACAAAACTTGTTTGGACCCTTAAATACCGTATACGCTTTTGAGGCATTTAGCGTTTCGCCACAGCGCCAGCAATCCTTTTCCACATCATCCCAACTTGCGCACAGTCCTTCCTGTAATGTCACACGCGTCTGAGTTCCGATGAATATAGCGCCATTGCCAAGCTTTGACATAGCTCATGATCATCGGACTCTTGCTGGACAAGCTACCAGGCAGCATCTTGCGCACAGAAGTACAAAAGAAGTGTCAACCGTAACATCATGTGTGCGCACCGAAGTACAGAAGACGTATCAAGCGTAACATCATGTGTGTGTGCACCGAAGTACAGAGACGTGTCAAGCGTAACATGATGTGTGTTCACCGAAGTACAGTAATTAGACGTGTCAAGCGTAACATCATGTGTGTGCACCGAAGTACTAAAGACGTGTCAAGCGTAACATGATGTGTGTTCACCGAAGCACAGTAGACGTGTCAAGCGTAACATCATGTGCGTACCGCAACAAGATGTGTGCGCACCGAAGTACAGAAGACGTGTCGAGCGTGACATCATGTGTGTGCACGGAAGTACATAAGACGCGTCAACCGTAATGTGTGTGTGCACCGAAGTACAAAAGACGTGGCAAGCGTAACATCATGTGTGTTGACCGAAACACAGAGACGTGTCAAGCGTAACATCATGTGTGTGCACCAAAGTACAGAAGACGTGTCAAGCATAACATCATGCGTGTGTGCACCAAAGTACAAAATACGTGTCAAGCGTAACATGATGTGTGTTCACCGAAGTACAGTAATTAGACGTGTCAAGCGTAACATCATGTGTGTTCACCGAAATACAGAAGACGTGTCTCGAAAGATCATAAGTAAAAAACGAAGACTAGTGACGTTATTGCACCCCCCCCCACCCCCGCCCACAGGGAAAAACCTTCAACGCAAAAAAAAAATGCAAAAATGCTTGGCCGGTTTTCGGGGCGTAGTCATAATTAATTAACCCAATCCAAATTGCCATCATAAGTTGCGGGGTAGCTCCCCAATTTCAAGACAGAACCAAATAGAATATTGCTTAGTTTCATATTCCCACTATATCCTCATAATATCCCCAATATATCAGTAAATCCCCTTATTCGTTCATATCGACACTTGGTCAAAAGTTGGTTCTCCCGTTATCCCCATTATATACCAGGATAGATATATTGCTCAAATCCCCAGTATAACCAGTATAGCAACCCAAAAAAAGATGGAAAAGTGTTTCCAGGATGGTATACTATTCATGATATTCACCTCCTATTCCCAAGTTTCCAACTTTTCTATCTGTTCTGGGGTCGCCATAGCCATTAAAAAGCCCCACTTAAACGCAAAAAAAATCCTTGGGAGGCCTCCAGGGGCTCCAGAAACTGCTGGAGCGCTCCAGGACGGGAAAAGCCAAGGACATGCAGGAATTCCTCAGCAGGATCCACCTCCGGAAATTATGTCAATATGTCAAGACCAAAATATGTGCGTTTCAACAGAAAAATTAAAAGGTGGGGGTGATATTGATCATTAGCCTTTTATACTTTAAGACTAAGCTACCTGAAAATTGAAATGGTCTGTAGTGTCATTTTAAAAAGCTGTGGATTTGTTTTTAGTGGGAAAGTTTGCAGGACACCCACCATAGTTCACGGTAAAAGATATATGGTGCCCCGTTGATGTTCACTCCAGTCATACCAATTGGTCATGTAATGTTTAGAGAGCATTAATCATTAAACCACCCATTTTGCAGAGTGATAGATTTGACCCGTTGACCCACACCCACTCAAGCCGCGGTTGAACGGATGGACGGCTTGGGCCAGGCAAGTGGGAAAAAAAAACTGGGAATGATGGATACATGGCTAGATAGATCAATCGATGGGTGGATGGATGAACAAATGGAAGGACTGAAAGATGGAAGGGCGACCATCGAATGTTGACATACATGTGGCCAACATAACAACGCCAAACAGCAGTTTGGACCAAAAATGATTGGTGGACCGATTTAATCATTTGGGACCGGAAAAATTGTTTGTTTCAGGAATCAGATGCCTGGATTATGTAGTTCACAACGGATCAAAGATGAATTGTCCCTTTGTCTCTTGTTTTCCCGCACAACAGCACCCTGCTGATGCACAGCAGGTTTTCTGTGCTGAATTCAGCGGCAGACCTCATATTCTTTGATGCTGATGGTGTCTTGTGGTCACCTAGACTCTGTGTTCACCACCAGCAACCAACACACTTGCGCTACACAGCAGATCATGCCTTCAACCAGCAACGATGTTTTGAATCGTTTGGTCGCAGACAATGCCAGCTGGGTTGTGCGCGTGCCTCTTCAAAAACAAGACTTCAAGGAGACTCAATTCAAATTTCCACCAAACCTGCAATACTTCTCACAGACATGATCGCTATCAAGGATCCTCCTGATGAAGCTGCACCCTTTTGGTGGGCTGACAACCCAACACCAAGAAACATCACAAAACAAGTGGCAACAGCCCCCCTTTGCCTCACTTTCAAGTTTTCTCCTCGAAATCTTGCTGTGGCTTGTTTTCAAAAATCACTTTCAAGTTCGGATGCGGGAGTAGGAATGGATGCGGGAGTAGGAATGAAGGATTGTTCGGCTCCTATCCGCAGAAACTGTTCGCGCACTGCGGACCATCTTCGTGCGTCGGCGGTCAACTAAACACGAGCAAGACAGCGCTTTTCGTACGAAGCGTGGCCTAGACATGACCGAGGATCTCAGCAACAACATGCTTGAAAGGCCTAAGCCTAGACAGCTGAATATCAGTTGGGACTGTCATGTCGTCTGCCAATTTGAAGGAAAAAGAAACTATATCAAATCAGCTTGCCAGTTCAACATAGCATAATTATATATACACAGTAATATATAATTGTTTGCGCGATTTTTTGTTGCTATGGCATGACACACCCCGACAAACATTCGCGGAAATATCCAATTCATGCTCTGCTGCAGCTGCCACAACCTGACCTCACCAGCATCCAGCATCCAGCAGCAGCAACAGCAGCAGCAGCAGCAGCAGCAACAACAACAACAACAACAACCACAACCAACAACCAACAACCAACAACCAACAACCAACAACCAACAACCAACAACCAACAACCAACAACCAACAACC
>BGPT01000521.1:164831-174869 GCA_003297045.1 Symbiodinium sp. clade C Y103 | reverse complement strand
GGGTGGCTTGATCGGTGAAATCCAGAGAGTCTGAGCTCATCAGACGTGGTAAAATAACAAAATCGGTGAGAAGGCCGCTCACATCCAGGCGCCGCTGCATATCGAAGCCCTCGAAGCCAGGATGAGTTCTCGAGGTACATGAGAAGGCGCCAGCGCACAGCCCGCCATGTGCAGCCGCAGAACTAACTCCATCAGGACAGCAGCCGTCTATGGTTTCTTGGAAGCCTGATTCAGGAGGGCAAAGACATTACCTTGGTTGTCGCTGCCAATGGGAAGTTTCACCTGAGATGAACAGGAGTGCTGGTGCTTGATCAGGCACCGACACAAGATCAGGGTACCCAGAAGTTCAAGGGCAGCGATTCTGCGTTTGGGATTCCCGTGCTTGAAAGCCNAGTGCTGGTGCTTGATCAGGCACCGACACAAGATCAGGGTACCCAGAAGTTCAAGGGCAGCGATTCTGCGTTTGGGATTCCCGTGCTTGAAAGCCCAGGGGAACTGGGACTGGGTGGCCTGAAAATGGTACCAATAGACCTGGTGTTTCTGTGGGTTGGGGCAATCAGAAATCCAGCCCCACAAAGGCCTGTGCGTCTGATGCACTCGCAGCAGCCCCACCATGCTGACAGGGGAAGATACGGTGAGAGTTGTTGGTAGGGGACCGTGAACAACTCTTTGAGTAAGACTGCGAGGAGCCTTACTACCTTTGGGGGTCTGCCAGATGTTCGTGTGGCANTACGGTGAGAGTTGTTGGTAGGGGACCGTGAACAACTCTTTGAGTAAGACTGCGAGGAGCCTTACTACCTTTGGGGGTCTGCCAGATGTTCGTGTGGCAGCCTTCCAGGCCCAAAAGGGTTGGAGGAGACTCTTAGTCAGGGGGCAGACTGCNGAGGAGCCTTACTACCTTTGGGGGTCTGCCAGATGTTCGTGTGGCAGCCTTCCAGGCCCAAAAGGGTTGGAGGAGACTCTTAGTCAGGGGGCAGACTGCCGTGGCCCATTGGACTCTGCCGAGGGCTTTCTCAATCTCTTTGTGTGTGAGGGAGTCCCCCTGTATAAGACGGTCAAGAAGGGCCATGACCAGAACATGTTTGGGGGCTGCCATTTGGACCTGTGGGGTGTTGGGGTGGACCACAAAACCCAACCAGGCGTTGACCTCAGCAAGGTGTGTTTTCTTCAGGGGATGCCCAGGGATACGAGTGTCAACAGAAGTGTTGTTGCAGTCAAAGGGGCAGTGTCCGATCTGAGGATCCAGCAGTAGTCATCAACGAAGACGAAGCCCCAGTCCACCTGGGGGAAGAGCTGGTAAAGGAGGCGCAAGATCAAGGAGGCCAAGCGGCCCCAGTATAGCTGAGCACTGGCCATTCCATAGGTCCCCACCTTGTTGATCCACCATTCCTGTTGTAGTTCAGCAACTTGATAGCGCCAATCCTTGGGCAGGATTTTGATCCTGCGGTGTGCCTTTGTGACGTCGGCTTTCAGCAGGACCCATTTCTGGTCAGGGCCAGGGCTTTGCCACCTGGGTGTGTGGGCCCCCTGGAACACCGGGCCGGGGGCACCGGGATTGAGGGGTCCGGAGGCCGGGCGGCATGTAGCCAGTGGAGTGCTTGGACACAGTCGAGGACTGTGGGGGCTGTTGTGCGCTCTTGGGTGTGGTTCTGGATGTGCTTGTTGGCTCCACCTGCAGAGCCATCGTAGATGGTCCGGATCTTGTCGCCCTCGTCGATGGCTGCCATGGGGCCTGGACACAAGTCTGAGGGCTGACATCCACAGCGTGCAGCAGCCTGCTCACGGGTGAAGGGTCCTTCTACCATGTTCAAGTGGGTTTCTTCCACAAAAGTGGAGCGGATGGCTGCTGCAAAGTCCTCCGCAGAGGAGTAGTTCTTTCTCCCAAAAGGCGGTGCCAAGAGTTCCCAAGGTGTGTCCTCACCAGAGAGTTCAGATTTCAATGGCCATATCCCTGGAGACGTCAAAGATGGGTCAGAAACTCCAAGTGGGACGCCCTGCATCAAGTCAAGAGGGAAGTTCATGTCCGGGTCACCTGACAGGTTTGCAAGGTTGTGGAGCAGGGTAAGGTACATGGGTTGGCCGGGTGTGGGTGTTTCCTCTGGGTCGNAGTTCATGTCCGGGTCACCTGACAGGTTTGCAAGGTTGTGGAGCAGGGTAAGGTACATGGGTTGGCCGGGTGTGGGTGTTTCCTCTGGGTCGCCACCAAGAGTGGTGCGTACGGTGTGTAGCAGGTGAGCTGGGAAAGGTGTACCTTTTCGCCACAGGATGTGGACCAGGTGACTGTGTCTACCCATGGTGCTGCCAGGGTGAGTAGTTTGGCCCCCACGGGGAGCTGGGTCGCCGGAAGGTGGTAACCGGCCAGGGATGGCTTGCCACCTCCATCTCGGAGGGGTCTGGTCTTGAAGGCCACATTGAGGTTCACAATCTTGTCCCACAGAGTGGAAGCCATGGCCATGGGTGCCACTAAGGGTCGGTCGGAGGTGGTCATCAACTGGGATATTGGAGTCTGGGCACTTTCTACCGGGGCACAGCCCGCTGTGAGAATCTGGAAGGCCTTCTTGCCCTTTTCCAATCTGGGGTTGGAGCTGGATTGGCGTCTGGGTGGAACGCCCTGGTGCTGGGATGGTGCCCGGGATCCCACTGGGGGTGGGCCACTGGAATGCTTGGTCGGTGGCCGGGTTGGCGCTGACAGCAGCCGGCCAATGCGGGGTGCACAGTGCCTGGCGATGGCCTGGGCCAAGCCCTTCATCATCTCCCAGGGGTATCTGCAGGTCACTACTGCGTACATTCTCCCGGGGACCGTGATCAGCATGCCCACACCTCATACCATGCCAGTGGTGGAGCTCGAGGTCTGTGAACAAAGTGGTGGCCTTTACAGCCACTTGCCCTAGGCAACACTGGTCAAACTTGATCCTGTGATGGTGCAGGGAATGAGCCCATTGTTTGTAAACCTGGGTATGCCACACGGAAGAACAACGGTGGGCTGCTGGGCTGGTGCTCACTTCAACTGGGTCACTTGGGTGTTCCAAGAAAGAACCACAAAGGTCTTGCTGGGGTGGCTGGGCCATGAGGTGAGGTACATCTGCCTCAAAAGCAGAGTACTGTCATTGTCCACATCTTCTTGATCTGTGGGAGACAGGGCATCAAGACCCCAAGCAAGGTCATCAGTTCTACCACGAACTGGCTTCGGTGCTCCGGGCTTGGGGAACCATCGGAGAATACTCCATGTCCGGCAATTGGGGCCACCGCCCACAAACAAAATCTGTCCTCTGGAGGCCAGTGTGCACAGGGTGGCATATGGCTTGTCTGCCAGCATATCCTGGCCCTAGGACCTGGGTCTCTCCTGTTGTTGGTGGGGTGGGTTCGGGGTGATAGGAGTGCAGACAGGAGTCCAGGGATCCGGCATCATCCTTCCCTCGTAGAGCAGGAGGATAACCGGCTGGGTGATTCCTTCAACTGTGACTGGGGTCCATTGCAATCTGGGGGAAGTGGCTGCATCCAGGTGAATTGGGGAAAATCCTCAGTAGGTGGTGCCGGTGGAGTTGGGATGGGAGTGGGTGGAGGTGAACTGGGGGTGTTCCCAACCTGCGCTGGGTCCCTCAGCTGGGCTGTGGGTGATGCTTGGACTGACTGGATCTGGGTTGGATGTGGGGGTGTTCCCCCACCATTGACTGGGCAATATTGGGAGGGCACCGGAGTGTGTCACCAGGTCCAGGGCTCCGGCCCGTGCTGTCGGGCATGGGTGGCCGCTGCAGGAGGGCCTCGGGGCCAGTGGCACCCGTAGCAATCTCCTGTCACTGAGGCCTGTGTGGGCACTCGGCCGCACCCACCCGAACTGGGCAGTTGTGTGAACGGCCACATTGTCCAGAGCAGCCTTTGTACAGGTGGTGGTCCCTGCACTATGGAATGTTCTTGGGATTGCGGAAGGCCCAGTGATTCGCCCCCTTCACAGGTGAGGCTGGGCCCCCCAGGGAGCCTGGAAGGGAGCTTGTTTATCTGGCTGTGCGGACTGCTTGCAAGAGCCGCATAGCTGTGAAGGCTGTGGTGGCTTGGTCAAAACCGTGGGTAAAAAGCCAAGATCCGTAGGGCCATTCTGTCGTGCAGCCTCGGGAGTGTCCCAGTGATGTATCCTTGTCGGCCCATAGCAGGTTGGACATGGCAGGGGATCTGGCGGGCCACCAAAATGACCGAAAGTCCCTTAGTGAGCTTGTCCACATCTTCCTTCAGATCCTCAGGGATGGCATCAGGTGGAGTGGCCGGAGCAGGCGCGGCCATGACCGAGGTTTCGGGGCAGATTTTCACTGGATCACACGATCACCTCTCACTCTTGAGCCAAAATGTCCGGTGGACATTTTGGTTCAACAGTCCAAACATATGCCTTGCAACCGCAAGCTCAATGCAAGAAACAAATGTATGTAAGTGTGAAAAAATGTCAAGTGTTCACAAGTGCAAGCAGCTGCGCTGACACCAACCATTCCCCTCTCTCTCTTTTCTCGGTGCAGTGGTTGGTGCCAGTTGGTCCTGGTTTCCCTGTCCTGTGCAAAACTGGGAACTGCTATGCAGGATTACCCTGTCACAGTCGAAGGACGGACTGGCACACCCGCCATTTCCGAAGGATGACAAGCAGGCAGGACTTCGGGGAAACCACCTCGGGGCCAGGGGCACCCGTAATGGGTCCCGTGGGTCACTGCAGGGGAAGTTGGACACCCTCTTGTTCTGAGCCAGTGTCCACTGAATCATCCGTGTCAGAGCCGGTGTCTGGGGCCGAGCTACTATCCACTGGGGCATCGGCCACAACTCTTCATCTTGGCTCCAGGTGGCGGGGAAGGTGTGGCCCTTGAAGCTTTGGGTGCACTTACCATAGGCTTCAGGCTCCGGGTTCAGTGATGGCCCCAGCTTTGGGTCGCCAGCCACAGCCACAGCTACCCCTTCATCTGTCAGCAGGTGAATCCTGTACAGCCCCACCGCTGTAGCCTTTCCCACCGTGACCACCACGCGTAGGTTGTGCTGGGACAGGTCCGGGAACAGCTCCGTGGGTGATGGGTGTTCCACCTGGTTGTCAACCAAACTCCAGTGGGAGCTCTTGCCACTCTCGGGGGTGTCATGAGCCCCCAGAGGGATCTCATCAGGGGCTTCTCCATCAGGGATCTCCACTGGTGCTGGGTCATTCCAATCGGGGTGATTGAGGTCTTCACGCCTCTCTTTGCCAGGGTCCAGGTCAAGGCGGGGAACCTTGGCTGCCACTTGGTTCCAATGGAGACCACTACATTGCGCTTTTCCCGGGTGTACACATCGGCGGTGCTCTCGGACAGCCAGTTCCAAGGTACTGGCGTTGTGCCCGAGGGATGCCAAGCTGGAAGGCGCAGTCTGGGATGAATACTCTGAAGGAGTGCCAAGTCAGGGAGTCTACCTGGGATCTCTCAACCCCTTGACGGATCAGTGCATCCTTGAGCCAGCGCAAACCGCGGTCTGGCGTACTGGGTCTGGCAATGATCCCATTGAAATCTTTGCTCACTGTGCGGATCAAGTAGTCCATATCCTGGAACTTCGGGAGCTTGCAGAGCTTACGGATGGTAGCTACCCAACCAGGCCACCAATCCTTGCCAGAGAAGCTATACTTGGGACAGATCAACGGTGCTGGGTGTTTCTTGATCCGGGCAGTGGAGACTGTCTTGGTTTGCCACGCCTGAAGCTCAATTGTGGACGTGGTACTGTGTAGCTCCCGGGGATGAACGTGTTGCAGGTCATTGAAGCGGGCGCTGCAGCCCAGCTGGAACCGGGCCAGGCCTAAGATGAAGGCATCCATCATCTTGTGCCTGTCAAATCCGGGGACCACTTGCCCATCAGGGCCAGGGGCACCTGCAGGGTCAAGGGTCGCGGCGCCCTCTTCCAGGGCCCACACCACTTCTCGACTGGGGAACACTGCCTTTCTCTGGGGTTTGGTCGCGGTGTCTGCCAGGGTCTCTTCCAGGGCCTGCTTCTTGGCCTTCAGCCGGTGTACCTCATCAATGTTGAGGAGNTCAATGTTGAGGAGACCAAAGACCTTGGAAAACCATTTCAGGGTATTCCATACTTGTTGGAGCTTGTATGGGGTGACCTCATCTTCCGCCAAGCGGTTCAACAGGGCACGGACATCTCTCTCAGACCAGGGGATGGCCTCGAAACCTCTCTTCCGTAGCCCTTCATAGGCCAGGCAATACTGCCGCAGGGTTCTGAACCGGGTGTCACCCAGAAGGTGAGTCAACTCTGTGTGGAAGTCAGGCCCGACCAGTGGTGCCATATGTGGGATATGTTGAGCATAGGGAGCAAAGTGGGCCAACAACCGTGCTGCCCATCTCCCACGAAGGTGGACTTCCAGGGCTCTCTGGGTTTCCAATGACGCCACTTCAGTAACTCGGGTTGAAGCATTGTGGGTGGCTCATTGCGGTGTTTCCACAGGTGCATATCCTCCATGTCCCACTTGGACATCAGGGGTGTGTATTCCTGGGATGGTTTCCCCCCGGCCACTGCCTGGAGAAGACCCCACAGGTCATTGCAGGTGGCGGGGATGGCGGCTTCTGGTACCGGTTGGGGCAGCCGGGCCAGGGCAGAAGCCACCAGATCAGTGAAGTGTTCTGTGGGCACCAGATCCTTCCGGGAGTCCAGGGGGTGAACTGGTCATAAAACAGGTGTTCCAATCGCCGCAGCGAGATGGTGTCTTGGGGCGGATTCTCAGGCGGGTGCCGTGCCCGCAGACAAAACAGGACTAACAGCTCCCCATCTGTTTGGCGTGGGGAGTAGCCCATGTCAACCAGGGCATCATACAGGTGCTGGGCTAATCCGTCCCATCCCCTGGTGTAAGGGGGTCTCAGGGAAAAACTAACACTGGGCCGTGTTGACATACTTAAGTGCTTGAGCCGGGCCAAGGGCAGGGTGATAACAATCTGGTGCAGATTCAACAGAGCTCCGGGGTGTGTACAGGGATAATATTCATGTGAACATGAAAATATGAACAGGGCTGAGAGTACCTAAGCAAATCCTAAGTGCAGCAAGACGGTAAGTGACAGCGTATTGGTGTTTCACGTTTCAAAATCTGAAGTACGGCACAGGTGACATAAACCCCACTGTCATCCGGTCATGTTACCGAAACATGGCGTCTCGTTGTTTCACGTTTCAAACTCGACACAAAGACAAGTGCATGAGAGTGCAAATCAAGTGACAGCAGTGCAGTCCAGAGTAAGAACAGTGGTGGTTCCATCAAGCTTCAGCTTACAGAAAAACAATACAAGAAACCAGGAAAACCAAGGAGCATGTGCAAATAACAGAGCATGCCGATTATTTTAACCCACAGGGCTGAGGTCCACTGCCAAGAGTCCAGGGCAGCCACCGATCTGTAGTGTGGTGACCCTCCAATATTGATCCCGCCGGCGTCAGACCCCTGAGACTACCTCAGGGCCGGGGGCACCTGTAGCAGCTCAGGTCGAGGAGCACGCCACCTGCTGCATGAGCTTGAGCGCCTGTATCTCCTCATTCATCAGGATGATGGACCAGATCAGGTCAGAGGTGGGGCCCATGCCATTGGAGCTGCTGAAGCGGAGGCGGTTGGATTGGCAGCCCACCAACTCCACTCTCTCAGTGTGGGGGCTCATCCAGCACCATTTGGAGGGCTGTCATCTGGCCTTGATGGCGCCCCACGATCTGCAGGAAGCGGGTGCCGCCCCTCCCTGCTTGCCCCCCGTCGTCACGGATTTCTCCTTGCTGACGATCTCCCAGCTGCTGATGGAGGGCAAAATCAGTCCACATTCAACGGCCCCACAAAAGACATGCTTGTGCTTGCCCCCGAAGTGCTTCTTCTTGTAGTCATTGCCGGCCACCGAGGTCACGTTGAAGGGCGTGAGCAAGGGGAACTGGAACTTGCCCGGGTTCGCCTGGAGCTCCGTGGCGGCGGGCGTGTGCCCCCCCCCACCGGGCCAGGGGGACTGGGAGGAAGGAGGCAACCCATCGCACCAATGGCTGCATCCGAGTACCCCAGCCTCAGCGGAGTCGGTGAAGAAGCACAAGCATCAGTCCTTCCAGGTGTTCCACCCCGAAGCAGCCCAGGCCCTGCAGGCGCAGGCGGAAGTGTACAAGCAGTCTGCCCTCCGGCAGAAAACGGCAGAGGAGGAAGCTGAGGCCAAGCGCCAGAAGACTGAGGTCATCACGGCCATGCTGGATCAGAATGAGACCTTCCTGGCTTGCAGGAGCCTTCGGATAGTGCCATCCTCAGTCCCGGCGTCGACTTGGTTCGCCGCAGCAACCTTGCTGTTCTCCGGCAGAAGCTGCAGGAGCAGTTCCTCACCGGGGGGGTCAACACTTTGACAGCCCTGCAGCAGGCACAGACCACCCTGGAAGAAGCCCGGGCAGCCAACAAGCAGAGGNGGAGCAGTTCCTCACCGGGGGGGTCAACACTTTGACAGCCCTGCAGCAGGCACAGACCACCCTGGAAGAAGCCCGGGCAGCCAACAAGCAGAGGCAGGCGGCTGGCCATGATTTCATGAAGCGCCACACGTTGGTTTGCATGGACCCCAGCCTCTGGCCTGAGGATTTCCGCTTCAAGATGCAGAATGGCCTCTTCTGCCCCATGGATGCGGACAATGACCTTGCCCACGCCACTCCCCCGGAGGTCAACTCGGAGTACGTGGGCTTCCTCCTGGAGATCAACCACAACAAGACCACCTTTCCGCCTCGGCTTCTGGAAGAGATGCCGGACCTGAAGGTCTCCATGTTGAAGTCTGCCAGCGGGGCCGCGGGTGCGTCTGGCCCCGAGGGTTCTGCGGGCCTTGACTCCATGGAAGGCGATGCGGCCAAACTGGCCATGCTCTTCTGGGCCACGAAGTACCACAAGGGGGAACAACGCCTCCATGCGGGGATTTGGGTCTCTGTGCCAGATTGGGCCCTGGCCATCAAACTCTCGAAGGAACAGATGGGTGGTCTGGAGAGGCGAGCCCACGTGGATGAGCCCCCCTACGAAGCTGGTGGACTCCTTCCTCCCAGAAGCGATGCTGGACATCAAGGTGAACTGGAGGAGGGTAGAGGACATCTGGGCATCCTTGTCCGGGGCTTGCTCCAGGACCTCCTCCCGGAGGCTCATCGGCAAGGGCAAGGGGACGGCATCTGCCATGGTCATCTCATTCAGGGAGGCCGTCTTGCCGGGGGGCTGCGCAAACGCCGACGGGCTATGCCCCCCCACCGGGCCGGGGGCACCGGAAGAGGGCGTAGCCATGGGAACCCAAGTTGGCTTGCCATCCACCGGGAAAAAGGAACACCATTGAGCTCGAAGGTGGTGAGGGGGGGCTCATACTCCACCTTCTTGCCCTGCTTGCACATCATGCATGAGGTGGCCTGCTCCAGCCAGACTTGCATGCACTGCACATGTGGGTGTAGGCCGCTTGTGGTCGAGGTCGAAGTGTGGCCGAGCCCAATCCAGCCGACTGGTGCTGCTTTTGAGATTTCATGGCCCACACGGGCGGCAAAGGGCCTTCATAGGGATGTAGGCCTTGAAAGGTCATAGGGACGTGGACGAACTTGGAGAAGAGGTCCACAATCTGCGCCTCGAGGGTGTCCTGGACAAGCTGGATCAGGTAGTTCGGGATGGAGGGGAAGGAGTCCAGGAAAGTGGCCAACTTGCTGAAGGCATTGTTGTCCGGGTCCAAAACAAAACGGACTGGGCTCAGGGTCACAGTAACAAAACTCGGAGGGGCTGGTGCAGGTGAGACCACCGGCACACTCAGGGCCGGGGGCACCTGTGCGGCTGGTGAAAACCCAAGGCCAGCACGTTGCTCCGTCTCCATCTCCGTAGCAGGGGTGTAACCAAGGCCCGCACGTGGTTCCTGCTCCACCTCCATTGTGTCCGACTTGGAGTCCTTGGCCGAGACCTGGAGCTGAGCAATGGTTTCCGCCAGGGAGGCCATGGATGCACGGAGCTCCTCCGACAACTCCTCCGTCGTGGCCTCAGACAAGTGAAGAAAATCATTCGCTGCATCTTCCTCGTGCTGCAAATTCTGGGTGGCAGTCAAAACA
>BGPT01000521.1:132922-164825 GCA_003297045.1 Symbiodinium sp. clade C Y103 | reverse complement strand
CGTCGGCAGCAGCAGAAGAAACAGCAACGTCAGCGCTCGACATGTTCGACAGTATGTGCGAGCGTAGAGTGAGGGTGTTTTTCACTGGATCAGACGATCACCTCTCACTCTTGAGCCAAAATGTCCGGTGGACATTTTGGTTCAACATTCCAAACATATGCCTTGCAACCGCAAGCTCAATGCAAGAAACAANGATCACCTCTCACTCTTGAGCCAAAATGTCCGGTGGACATTTTGGTTCAACATTCCAAACATATGCCTTGCAACCGCAAGCTCAATGCAAGAAACAAATACATGTTACATTCCTGTGGCCATCAAGCCCAACAATAGCTGTTCCCGGTCCGCCACTCAACCCAGCTCTCGGTCCCCCGACAGCAATGCGCCAAGTACGTCTCTGAGNCATTCCTGTGGCCATCAAGCCCAACAATAGCTGTTCCCGGTCCGCCACTCAACCCAGCTCTCGGTCCCCCGACAGCAATGCGCCAAGTACGTCTCTGAGGTGCGGGGCAAAGGCGAAGACTGGCACCCGCATCGCCCATTCGCAAAGAAGGCCTCGGAACTGTCAAGCTGACAGGCAAAATTTGGAGGTTTCCTAAAATGACCCAAAAACTATGGGTTTCAATACTAAGTCATGGTTTAATGCCTTGGATGATTTAGGGTATCCCTATTTTCACACCCATATACTTTCATGGTTTGAAATATTCATCACTTTCAAGAGGTTTTTGTTCCTCATGCCATGAGAGTTTTTCCCCGATGTTTCAGTTGACTGCAATGTTCCTTTCTGCTGTGATTGAAATATGGCACTTGAAATGCCACTGACTAAGTGGGCAACAAAAATGCCATGCCAAGCTCAATTCTTCTGATGACAAGTTTCCAAATTGCTGGCAATAAAACCACGCCTTTTTCACCGTGGCAAAGTTCGGCAAGATGTCTCAAGAGAATTGCGCTTTGTATTTCCGCATATTCTGGGTTGGAGGCTGAATCTGTATTGGAGGGTCTTCGCCCCTGCCGCTATTGTGGGAATCAAGCGGTTCAAAGGCTAGCGTCTATCTTCAAATGTCTGCAAATCAATCCTACCCAAGCTTCCATGCCTCTCAGGTCTGACCGGAAGCCGAATAGTAAATACTTCGATGGAGAATTTCACTGTTGAACTGGCAACTAAGGCCATCCACAGATCTCGCACACTTTCTCTGCCATCTTCATGAATATGCCGCCGAAGCAGCAGGTCTCGCGATAGATGGCCTCTGTTGCCAGCAAGGCATGGGCCATGGTTCTGCTGGTGCCTCGCAACGCAGTAGCTGCGTGGCGAAGATCGCGATGGAAGGTGAATCCATCGCTTTTTTCGATCTGAAGCCAAAAATCCTGTTCTCCCGACATTGCAGTCTCGCCGAGGGTAAGGGAATCATGATCATAGAGTGAGACTTCCAAAAATACTCTGTTGCCGAACCTTTGCTGAACTTGTGCTGGGAAATAGATTCGATTGAAACGACAAGGCGCCAAAGTGAGCCCCGTCTTTTCCCTCATCTCGNCGAACCTTTGCTGAACTTGTGCTGGGAAATAGATTCGATTGAAACGACAAGGCGCCAAAGTGAGCCCCGTCTTTTCCCTCATCTCGCAACTGGCCGCAAAGCGTGCCTGTTTGTAATACTCATCACCACCAATCTGAGGGTGCTCAAACTTCCTTGAAGGAAGCCTGAATTCTTTGCCCTCAGCTCGGCAGTTGAGCAACAGGAGGTAGCCATGTGTCTTGTGACGGCCGATTACACAAACATCATGGCGCGTTGCTTGCTGTGCTTTCACGGCAGGGTCGACATAGAGGGCCATGGTCCACTCAGCACACTTTCGATGCTAAGCCAAGGGATTTTAAATACCAAGGCAACGCTGAGAGGAAACCTAGAGTCTGGAGCACGTTTCACTCCTGAGCCAAATAATTGTCCGTTTGCCACCATTGGAACAAACAAATTTCTGTGTGAGCTGTGCTTGCAAAGAATCCGCGCACCATCCACTCTGCAAAAGGACAAATCGAAAAGATCTGGTTGGCCCCAAGCTGAAAATCACCACATCCCCCACGATTAGTACGTACCATGTTTTCCTCCACTGGTTGCGTCCCAAGGTGCTGCAACTCTCCCGGTACTTCTGGGCTTGAAAGCCTGAGATCGCCTGAGGAGGTGAACCAAATATCTGGATTTGAGAAGAAAAACTAAAGGCAAGCATGGCTTTATTGGAAAAATATTGGGGGTAAAGCCTGCAAAATGTCCCCACAAGTTTGGAAATAATTGCATTCTTGCTTCCGAGTTTTTTGGAAAGAAAGTGGATGGCAGCAGAGCTTGTGTTACGGATCAAAGGTGGGGAACGCCACGTTTAAGCGTTGCCGAGGCTCAATAAGCAATGGCATCATAGCCGAAAAATGACGCCACACGGGCATCCTACGTGGGATGCCAACCACTTGAACTGATGAAAAATGTCACCTCCTAAGAGCTGAATTTGACCATCAGAATGATTTTCTTACTGCCCCTGGTGTTGCCAATCACAGCCCATTCACCACAAAGATGTTTTCATTTTGCACAGGCCACCATTGTGATGAAATTCTGTGACAATCGATCCAGTGGAACAGAGATGCCATCACCACTCCCTCTCCTCCCGCACTCCAGCATGTGGCTGATGCGTATCAAGTTTATCAATCTTCCCTGAGAGTCATAGATTTCCTATGTCCATCAACAATCATCAGCAATCATCAACCGCCCAGTTGGAAGGCCTCTGTGAGTCTCAGATCCGGCAGAGAACAGCGCCACTTCTGCACCAAAGCCAGTGGCAACGTCAAGGCCTGCAGGGAATGGCAGTCCCTTGTTGCGAGTGCCGCAATTGCACAACTGCAGTCAAGCATCATCACTAGTCATTGCATTATCTGGGAGTATTAAAAAAACATTAAAAAAACTATGTACATTCCGCGCATTTCATGGCAGAAAGAAGGAGAAAGAATGGCTTTCCTGGCAGTTCCATTTCCCCCCCAGTCATCTCCAGTCCTCTCCATTGGCAGTGGAGATGTACCGCAAGTGTACATCATCTAGCTACAAAAGTCATTATGTTCATTCACACACTTGCTGGAGAATCTCCCAAGCCCCGAAGCCCACCATCCGGCCTGCGCGTAGTACATCCGGTCCCTCTTCAGATGTCCATAGACCGTCAGTCTCACGCTTCCATCGCTGGTGGAGACAAAATGTAGAAACTCCAAACGCAGCCAGTGCTGTCCCATCTGATCCACCTGCAAGACATGATCCCCAGATTGAAACACTGCTATCCTGCTAAGCCCAAATTGAGAAACTCCTGCTTGATTGAATGGTGGGTATAGTACCATCTTTTATAGCAGTTGAGTAAATCTGGAGGTAACCATGTCCCTGCCTTTCCATGAATTCCATGGTCACATCAATTGGAGGCAACCACAACTGACAGAAGAGCAAAAAAATGTCCACCTCTGAAAACAAAATATAAACAAAAAAAAGATTCGGAGGTGAGACATTTTCTATTGGTTTTAACTGGTGGTTTTACTTGAGGTTAAACTCATGTTCGCGGTAGATCTCCTAAATTTCTCCATAGGTGGCCGGTCCTGAAGGAAGGCACTGGCACCATGAACGTGTGCCAACATGTCTTCTCCAAGGGCCAGTGTCTGCACCTGCTCATCACCTCCACAGGAAGCTTGAAAATCAAAGGAAAAAGTTGTGGGAAACCATGGGTTTTTGCTGGTTAAACTGGGATTTAACCAGTCAAATTTTGCAGCGTGTTCGGGATTGGGGTCCGCAACCGTAAATACGCCGATACGCCGATACGCCGATCGCTGTGTCTGCGCCGTTACGCCGCTACGACGATCGCTGTGTTTACGCCGATACGCCGATACGCCGATCGCTCTCTTTCCGGTGCCCTACAACCAACACCAAAGAAACCCTAAACCAACCCTAAACAAACCCTAAACCAACCCTGAACAAACCCTAAACAAACCCTAAACCAACCCTAAACGAACCCTAAACAAACCCTAAACCAAGCCCAAACTAAAAACAAACGGCAATCGGTGTATTGGTGTATCGGTGTATCGGTGCGCGGACGGCAATCGGTGTATCGGTGTATCGGTGCGAAAAACGTTTAGCGGACCCCAATCCCGAACGCTATGAAATTTTGGATTGATACAACAGTAATGGGGGATTGAAGCCGCTCTTATGGGGACAGAATCGGCTTTCAATGGATTGCTGTAATCAAGGGAAAGGTTGAGGGGAATCCATGTGGGGTTTGGCCCCAAACTCATTCTGTGAGTCTTTCGGTGGCCCCAAAAGTTGTCCATTTCTACTCTTCCATTTTGGTGGCTACTCAAATGAGACAAAGCCATTCTCTCTCGGAATCAGCCAAAAAAGATAAAAGAACCAATTGGAGGTTCCTAAAATAGGGGTACCCACACTCATCCACTCATCCATTAGGAAACCACCGATTCAATTTCAGGCTTCAAAAGTGCCCAAAAATGCTCCGAAAGTTGGCGAGTCACAAAGGGTGTGGCTCAGGCCTCAATCCACAATGAGGGCAAGACACCCAACACAAAGAAAAAAAAAACAGGGTGGGAGGCTCGAATACTGGATTTCCTTGCATTCTGCCTGCAGCCAACATCCATGAAACACCGTGCACAATAAGGCTTTCTTATCTTCAACTGTTCTTTTGTCATGTGATATTCATCTGCAGGACCCAGCGGTGGTTTCAGTCAAGCCACGACGCTCAGAAGCGGACGCAAGGAAGGACGGCCTCAAGACTTGTTGGGCCATGGAGGTATCATTGCCTTTGGAGCTTCAAGATGGAACCGGTGGCCAGTGAAACCCACCCTTTCATGGCCACTTTGGCATGCCCCAAAACTTGCTGACACGGCTGAAAAATTTTGTAAGATGATCTGTTGGAGGCTTATATGATTTGGTCCATTAAAAATAAGAATCAACAAAATAGATTACCTTTGATTGCGTTGATGTTTTGGCGGAGGGAATTCCGAGGTATCCCTAATTTTGACCCACACTGCAGACTCTAAAGCAGTTCATCCACGCAACGGGCTTTGCGCCGTTGTTGCCAAGCAGTCTGCCTTAGCTACTTCAGGTATTGATCTGCGGATGTTCCGAGAAGACGGCATTCTCTTGCTTGTTGCACTCATTGTGAAATGCGCAATTTGCAGCACACCGCCATTCACATTCAATGACTTGCTGTAGGCTCATAATCTTTACATCACAATGACAACCCCTCCAGACCAATCAAGCTACAACCAAACGAAGCAGTGGTCGTGCTTGTAGGGAAGTTTCCAGGTCTTCCCAGAGCGATTGGAAATCCTTAGCCGAGGCTCAACGTCCGGAGCTGTAGGTATGCGAAAAAAAATTGGTACCAAAAAATGGAATGAGGACAGGTGCTTAAATGCTAAAAAATCGCTCATATCCGTGGGCACCCATGTCTGAAAACTCTGACTCATACCCCTTCTCACTCTGAAACGATTGTCCAGCCAAGTGGCAGACATTAGGAAGTTGGCAGCAACCACCTGGGAAATAGACAACATGTGGGGATGAAGGACCAACAAAACTGCAACCATTTTGGGGGGTGTCTGTGATTTGGGATCCCGTGAACTTTGTCCCAGCCTTGCAATCAGCCGCTGCGAGCAGATCTTTGAAGACCTCCTTCCCAAAAACAAGATCTGGGTTGCCTGGTGCCTACTGCAGAATGCTTTTGCATCTGATTGATCACCACTTCAACCTGCGAGTCTGCGACTGACTGCGCTAATCACAGGTCGTATTTCAAGAAAAAATTGATGGGAATGCTGCCCCGAGTTTCGAGACGCCTTCCCATCTTCCAGCATCAGTATGGGTGCACCCACCAACCAGATGGGTTTCCTCCATCTCCACTGCCGTCCCCTCCACTGGCGCTGTCAGTGCCCCCAGAAGCGCCAAGAGAGACTCGAGCAATGCCTGGCTCCAGCTGGAGTCCAGCCACTGTTTCCACCTCAGCGGCAACGCAGCTATGGGTAGCTACTGGATTGGCGGAAGGGAAAATTGACAGGAAACCATGGCTTTTCCCCTCCAATATAGTGGGTTCTTGCAAAGTTATCAGTGCCCGGGCATTCTGCTGTTCAAATGAAAATGCATGGCTGGTAGTTGGTATGTATATTCATAGCCCTCTTCAGATAGGCTTTGACCCATCCCCATCTTTGAGTCGGTTTACAAGTCTTGTTCACCCAATTTTTTGTCCATTTGGAAGCCATTGAGTAATTTTAAACAGGATGGTGTCCGATGAATTTTCAACCACATACGTGACCTTATGTCAACAACATGTCTAGAATGGGTGACATTCATACAGGTCGCAATCTTGATGCATGGTTCCAACAGCAAATCAATCAAGTTCTAGTTGAGCTCAAAGAGTCCTTGAATATTGGTAGTACATAACTAGCAAATATGAAGAAAACTGATGAATATCATTAGTAACTAGCAAATATGAAGCTGAAAAAAAGAAACTGATGTGGGTCCAGGCGTCGGCAGCCTCAGGCGAAGTGAGTGGAGGAGATCATCCAAGGAAGGCCTGTCGCTGGGTTATCACCACAGGGATGAATGGAGTGGTTTCAGGTTCAATGTGCCAGGAGACCATGGTGTTTATCCCCAAAATATGAGGGGGTGTCCTGTAAATATTTGGTTGTGGGTCAAAATTAAAGACCTGGGGGACCACAGATTTATGTCTATTTTTAGTATTGACCATCCAACTGTTGGGGTACCTAATTTTGACCCATACCCATTTCTTGGAATGAGTGCTTGATGAAATTGCCAAAATCCATGGCTTGGAGGTTGAAACTGTGACCTAAAGGATGAGCTTCAATAAAAGATTGATAATTACAAAGTGTTACAAAGTGATTTCAGAACAGCCTCTAAGGTAAGGAATGTACGGAGGTATTACACACCTGTCTCATGCCCTATCTGTTCAGGATTTGTAAAAAAGACCATCGCACCTTTCGTCTTTGATGCCCCAATCTAACACAAAATCCACAAAATCATGGACTTCGGACAACGACTTTCCATGATTTTCCTCTTTCCCCACCTCTCGTGCGGCCTCGATAGAGCCTCCCGGGCAAGCTGCCTTGGTCTCACGCAGCATTTCACTAACGATGATGGAAAAACTGGCAATGTTGAGGATTGAACTGACAAGATTGGAAGGATTGACCTGATTGCTTAGATCATCTCATCTCCCAGTATCTGCAAAAATGCAAAGACATGCAAGCAATCTGGCTCTTCAAAATCTCCATCCCGGTCACCCCTGTCAGACATGTGGCATGATCTCTCCCAGAAGAACGGCAGCGAAGCAGGATGCACTGCGGCAGGGGGATCCTTCCCGTAGAGCCTGGTTTAGGCCGTTTAGGGATGAATTGCCCACCGCTTTGTGTAGATGCAAAAAGCCAACGATAATCCAGGTAACACAATTTTGTAATGGATCCCGGTGACAGATCCTCCGCACCTCTTGCAAAGCCTGCCAATAGCTGTTGAAGCCATCCGAGAGCGTCATTGTCTCATGCAGGGGCCCTGGCTTCGCGCCAGTTCCAACAACACCCCAAAGCATTGTGACGGCGTGGTCAATTGGAGGAACGAGAAGAATTCCAACATGGGTTGGTCTTGTCTTTCTTGTCTTCTTCCCCAAAAAACTAGAGATCACCTTCGATCAGCAAAATACAGCCAGAAGGCAAATCTCCACAAGTTGAGCTGCACAAGCAGATCGACTGTTCATCCATTGCCTTCTGCTCTCCAGTTCGGAAACTGCCAGGAAATCCTGGCAACAGTGCCGAATGATTCCAGTCCCCTGCCATACCGGCTTCTTTAAAAAAAACAGCCATGCTGTCACATTGCTTCCAAAGAAGCTTACATGCCCCCTATCCCCCCAATTCAATGTTGTTGCAGCGCTTTGTTTGGAAGGGCCTTCAATAAAACAGCCATTTCCGTTCGGATGCCGGCATGCATTGGTCAACAACATGGGGCACGGGGGGATCAGGTGTGCTGTGACAAGAGGTAAGAGGATGGCTGTTTTTTTTTGAAGAACCCGGTATGGCAAAACATGATCCTTTGGCTTGGAATGTCTATATATATATATATATATTTGCATAATTACATGTGTACATATATATATATACATATATGTATATATATGTACATACGTATATATATATATATTATATCCGCGTGTATGTGTGTATATATATATATTGTAATATGTATACTTAGAACAAGATTGTCTCGAAGCCACTGAAGTATGACACTGGCTTGGAGTTGGTATGCAACCTGTAGAGACTGTTTGCAGGATTGCACTTTGCAGATTCCTGCCCCTGCCTGTCCAGTTTTTGTACCGCATCAGCATAAGAGATGTAAGCCAAAGGCTGCAAATACCTCATCTGGGCAAGCGAAAAGGCTGCAAAATATCGACAAAAAATGTAATAACATGGTCTTTATAAATAAAATGACTCGTCCACATCAGTTTCAAAGTCTCGCCAGTGGATGTATATAATCCGTGCTTTGAACCACAGCCAACCCTTAGGATCATGAGTCTCCAGTATGCTGTTCTGCTGGATGCAATGTCATTCTGGTCAAGCCTAGAAACCACAACACCACAGTCTCCTCCCATGGTTCTGTTTGAGTCTGGGGAACGCCATCAACCACAACTGCTTCCGTCACTAGTGACCCCTGAAACACCCTTGGTGTTTGGTTTTTGACGTCGGCATTTTTCTGCAACCTGATTGGTTTGCAAGCCAGCCACTGTCGCAAGGAGGGCCAGTGGAACGCCTCTATCAAATGCTCCTGGATGGCAGGTTCAAGCCAAAACCATCATATTAGGGATGTTGTAAAATCCCCTATGAATGGACGTTCTAGTGGGAAAATCCCCTATAAATGGACGTGTTAGTGGGAAATGTTCTATAAATCGAAGTTTTAGTGGGAAAATCCCTTCTAAATGGAGGATTTTCCAGCAAATCATGGGTGATTAACGGATATCAAATCACAAACTCTTTCTGTAAGCTAGCAAGAACCAGCATCGACCAAAAGGGCACATGCCCAAGTGGCGTGTGAAAAATGGAGTGTCTATTAAATCTCGGGGGCAGTATCCCGCAAAATGTTGCTGATAAATGGCTCAATGCTGCTTGTGTCACCGCTCCAAGTGTTGTGAGGTTAATATGGATATGCGTCAAGATCCTGTACTTTCGTAGCTCACACCAAAACAGCGGATAAATCAAATGGATGTTCATCGCCAAAATATGGCATAATGATAGGCTTTGATCCATACCCAAGTTCTTGCAACGCCATCCCCAAATTCTGCTGCTGGTCTGCCCTTTCACTTCAAAGCTCCAGAGCGCCCGTGGCTGGCAATAGCGTGCTGCTCTTCGGACGGCAGGTGGCTGCTGCAGTGCCGGGTGTGGCCACGGTAGACCTGGGATGCTCGGGACATGATGGCTTTCTTTGGAAATTGGACATCCCCTATTTTGGAGGGTCATGGCCATAGTTTCCTGCAAATATCCCCTTCAACCCCAGCCATTGATGGTTGCCAACATTATGATTCAAGTAGGATCATTATTTTTTGGACACCTGGCAAACCTTGAAACCAATTTATCTCTCAATTCACTTTCCATCCAGATTCTCCTCCCATTTGGCTTCCAAACGCCAAGATGGGCACGTCGTCCCAAAAAGGCTCATGCTGCAATCTCCTTGGGCCCAAGAAAGGCATTCGAGGTGAAGCACTGAAAACATCACCTGGAATGAACCGCTCTGTAACCACAAATCAAAAAGACAAGTATGCTTGTGGATCAAAACCGTTACCCTCTGGTTATTTTAACATAGCTATGGAAAATAGCCCCTGATACATGATTTCTGATTATTTGCCTTTGAAAACATGGTGATTTTCCAGCTCGCTACATTAAATAACCAGGGGAAAATTGTGGAAACCATCCCAAAAAAGAGGAACCGAACAGTCTTGGTTGGGGCCTTTACCGCCAAGACTCTCCAGCAAGCACACCGAAACCGCAGCTGCTGGCCACGCAGCCGCGCTAAGGAAGGCAGCCAGTGACATGACATGGCGGAAGGACTCACAAATCCATACCGGGTGGTTGACATGCCAGCATTTCTGAGGGATTTCGATAAGCACCACTATACATATATATATATATACAGTATACATATATATATATATACACACACATTTACATATATATATATATACATAACAATATAATATATATATATATATATTCTACATAGGCATACATGATGTGGGGTTCAAGCATCAGTCATGGACATTCAAAACTGAAGAAAATGGCAAACTGCATTCTTGCTGCGATGTGCCTTCGGTGGCGGGTTTTGCTGCATGCACCGGCTTTGAGTTTGCTCTGTCTCTGACATCTCTGCAATGATTGAACTTTCCAAAGAGATGCACTGGCCACATGCAAGAGAACCTGGGGTTGTTTAGTAGTCCGGGCTGCATCTTTTGTAATGGAATGCACCATCGGTATCGGGGTATTCTGCTTCAAACACGTGCTGGAAGTAGAAGTATTGGTTGAAATAGATTTGGAGCTAACATGAGCTAACTAGGCTTTTTTGCTTCACGTTTGTGGGGACATTACCCATCCCATTCCCAGCTAATTAGCTCCTCCGATATGGCCAGCTAATCATATCACACTTTCATCAGCCCAGAGTTTGATTGCAGATCAACTCCTTCTCAATAGTCAGTCTCAACTCATCATCTCGGCATCTGTACCCCAACTATGTCCTATCAGCAGCCTATCAGCGTAGTTACTAAAGATGTTGCAACATGATGGGATGATGGGACGATGGGACCTGAAGCAATCGAGAAAGTTGCACGCAGTGCACTACACGGTTTTCGTTCTCAAGCGCTTGCCGTGTCCGATAGTCGTTTACCGGATGATCCAGAGGGCAGACATAGTTCTCAGAGATCATACTACCGATGCAGGAGTTCACCCTTTCTACTGATGATGGTCTCAAATTAGCCAAGGTGGATCTCTTCCATGTTGTGGATTTGTTCTGCAGATTCTCTGATTCCTTTGGCCATGTCATCTCTGCCCAAACCTTTCGCCAGAGGCGCGCATGATGCTCTCACCTCAGGGGAAAATGAACAGCTGCGCTCTGTCATTCATTGAGTTCAAAGAAGAAATCACTAAGAAAAATCGGTACTGACCCAAATAATCTTCAGCCAATGGGATTTATTGCATTTCTGACCTACATTCTTCCTGGTTTTTTCAGGACGCTTTGCCACAGCCCGCTCCAAATAGCAAATAGTTCCTCACAGCAAGCCCTCACTTCTGCAGCATCTGAAGAAACATGTCCCATCAGAAAGGATCACGGAAGAGAGGCCTAATTTTGCCAAATCTCAGCAGGTTTCATCCCAGTGCTCTTTTATCTTTCCCCAAGTGCTCCAAGTCCATCCTGGTTTGCGCCTCATCTACGGCTCACCGGTGTGCTACAAAGGATACAGACCTCGCCGTAAATCCACCATGGAAAATGGCGTGGCTTTCTGACAATTTTAGGGTAGCAGAATGGACCCATCCATCCGTTGGCATATGTACGTGTATGTCTACAAAGAAAAATGCGTGTGAATGTGTGTCAAGTGTCATATATCATACATCATACATCATACATCATACATCATATATATATATATTATACAATGTTGGTAAAACAATGCCATCTGCACCATCCCCAATGACTCACAGCGATGCCAAGGCACCGAAAGGCCCAGTCGTGCCGCCACCGTGGATCCACATGTCTCACAGGTGGGCGAGAGCCGCCTGCAACATAACAAAGGCCATTTTTTTAGCTACCGTAGATTGACCAAAAAGGTGGTTTTATATGGTTTAATATGGTTCAATATGGTTAATTTAATCAGAGATAGTTGATAGAAAATCCTACCAAAGATGTACCAAAAAGATCCCAAAAAGTGACATAAATTAGAGAAATCACTAGTTTTTGGTTGTTGTTTTGCGTGATCTATCTGTTTGGAGGTTACTGATTAATTGTGCCATGGTGAAGGTGAAAACATATGGCTTATGCCCATCCATCTCATATTGGAAATCCAGAAAAAATATACCAAAATGCATATGAAAATGGATTGATGACCAATCCCTTTTATGGGAAAAGGAATCCATGTTTTGACCAGGCACATTTAGTGGTGATCATGATGGAATGTCGCTTGATGGTGAAAAAACACCCAAGATTTTCCGCATACAAAATTGCATTTTGATAGTGGTAAATCCCGCATTTTCAGACAGAGCCTCATGAGGTTGTCCACAAATGTCCGAATTTACCCTCCAATAACTGTGGGGATTCGCACAAACCGCCATTTTTTGGCAAGTTTGATGGGGATTAAATTGACGAATCTTCGTGGTGGATGGGATGTCGCAAAACATGGGAATTCACCAACCATGTGGTGATACAATGGGAGATAATTGACGAAGCGGATATGTACCAACACTATGAGGGTTTGTTCAAGATTTACCCAGCTTTGTGACCCAACAGCAGGTTCCAGGGATCCAGCGTTCCAGGGTTCCAGTTCCAGGGTGCCGTTCCTTTGTTTGAACGCGGCAAAAAAAGGGGCACCACTCCCAGACCCAGAGATTGAGATCCAACAGTCACTGCTGTTGGGAAAATGGTCAAAGGCACCTCGGTCGATCCTCACCTGGCATGGTGGGGTTGCACAAGCAACACCGTGGAGTTTGGGATCGGATAGGTTTAACAGCTTCATATTGCACATTTTTTTGGAAATCTGTACCCAGATATGATATGTGTATCCGAAGTTTCATCTTTCAACTTTGTACTTCTTGAGAAAGGGATGCTCGATAGACTCCAGACCAGACACTTCCACTGCATTTAAGATCGCTTAAGCGTGAAATTACAGCCTTCCATACATGTTAACAAGGGCTAGATATAGCTGGGAATCAACCTCAAACGAACCGCAAGCCAGCAAGTGTTGCTTCTGTTTTACCATGATATTTTACCCAAAAACGTGCAAAGGCTGTAAAGTTTTCCCAAGGAAACAAACTTTCATATGCCTTTTCCTCTTCAACCAAATCTTGGAATTGGATCAAAGCAGTGTCATTTGGTCCCAGTCAATACAGTGACAGCTGCACCATCGTCATCCTGCGGAGACATGCGGTACATCAGTTTGTGACGCAAAAACCAGCCCATCCCGACAAAGCAACCCCCCAACAAGATGCCGAAAAATGAAATTGATCCCTATTTCAGTTGGATAGTACTTAGTTACTTGTCATCTTGTTGGGGGTTGCTATAGTCAAAATCTAGCAACAGGGGTGAGTCCTCCAGCTCTTCCTTGTGGCCACTGGTTATTCTGACGTTCAAAGCCTTCCAGCAGGACACTGCTGTGAGAAATTGCCAAGATCTCCTGCTCATCAAAAGAGGCGATGTTTCAAAAAGTAGGAACTAAATTAAATGAATCCACCCTTCAAATCGAAGACTTGAGAGAAATCTGCTTTCCCTTTCCATACGGGAAGTCTTGATGCCGTCGTGCGCCTGCGGCTTCCCTTGGCTGGTCAAGGACATGTCAAACCTCGGTGAAAAGAAACGGTCAGATCTCATAGCTGGAAGATATGGTCTCGAAAAACCATAGAAAGGGGAATCGGAATCTGTCGAAAGCAAAGAACTTTGGAGATGGGCCATCGAGGGTTGTTGTCCAGCCATCTAATGAAGATTCTTTCTTGACATGAAGGCACTTAGATATTTGGGGGCAGGTCAATTAGCAATGATTCTTTTCCCATCTTTTTCCGATGAGGGCAGGAACATCCAGAACGATCATGATTTAAGGTGGGAAACCAAGGAAATTAGACCCATTCGGAGATGATTTGCCCACTAAAACCTCCACTTGTAATGGATTTTCCATTGCCAGGGCTGACCCATAGCCATTTTCTCATGGAAAAAAAGGCCCAAGAACCTACGACACGAAGCCTCCATGGCAAGGGGCGTGACTCGCACGGGACCCTCAGAGACTTTGGGAGCCTCGGGGTGAGACCATTGTGCCATTGGCTGTTCTGCAGGTCAAGTTAGTGCCGGTACGCAAAAATGTGAATGGATTGTTAATCCGGAAGAACGACCAAGATATGCTGCTCTGCTGGACATTTTACTTGATATTAATAGTTAATAATATATTTTGTTTTTTGTATATGTTTAGTTGATGTCAATCAAGTTCGAACGACGGACAAGTGGATCAACGAAAACGTGATGCTGAAATGCCACTTGCCACCATCCTTCACTGTGACGAAACTCAGATCCACACCACATGCTTGTCCTGAAGCTACCCGCAGAGACTTGTGCTCTCAACAAAAGAACAAAGGATTGCGCCAAAAATGCCACTGGTGGTTGTTCTCAGAGTCCATATGCAGAAATGCAGGATTGCATCTGGAAATCTGGAAATAGTGCCTCCAAGATGATAGGCGCATCTTAAAACCAACCATCTTGGTGACCTAGATGATTGACCGGTCATGGTGAAGAACTTTTGACAGGATCCCCTCGACCCAAATCTGCTCCCTGCGTCCTTGGTTTGCATCTTATGACCTCAGAAATCGGATCCAGATTTCGCGAGAGGGTCCCCTCCCGGATGAAAAAATCGTCCTCAGGCCACCACCTATCCAATAGTTTGGAGGCTTCCCCCTGGCCATGGCAGTTGGACGATATTGCAAGTGCTGCGCAGCCCCTTCTGAAACACCTTGTCCTTTTAGATGATCTAAAGCTGGAACCTGCATGCAGAAATAGCTGGCAGTTGTGGATGTTCATCCATGATGGTCACGTGTTGACCCATACCCACAAATCCACTTTCAAGATCCCATCCAACATAGCCGTGCTGACACAAAGTGCTTCGCATGCCTCAGCAACCACCGAATGACAGCACGAGATGGGGCGGATTGAAAAGGTTGGAAAAAGCCTGGTCACGATCTGAACAGGATTGCAGAAAAGGAAGGTCTTTGGGTGAATCCTGCATCTTGAAAGGATTCAATCTTTGATGGTGGAATGCATGGACTCCCACTGAAAATCTCCTGCCATGGTCTGTTGTAAACTTTGCTATCATCGGTGGCAGCTGGATGTTCAATCCCTTGTCCCAATTCCAGATGCTCAGGAGATCACAAAAAAATATCCTTGCAGCCTGCATCACCGTCTATGAAGCCCCAACCTGCTCAAGGCAATTGCTAAGCAAAGACAAGGGCCTCCACATTCCGCCTGAGTGCTTTCTTGTCTTCCAGCACATGTTCATGCGATTTATGTGCCTTCCATCATTGGGAATTTGCTTCATTTGCAGCATCAGCACTTGCCAAAACCCAAGCGCCTTTGTCTGCGTTGAACATCCTGATTGTTCCCACCAGGTCGTACTGCTTCTCTCCATCGCCACCTCAAGAATCGCTACCCGACCAAAACCTGAGGTGGGGGTGATGCTACTGAAAATGTACAGTGGAATTCAGCATGAGTGGGGCTTGTTATAACCTCAGGTATAATTAGAAATATAGCAAGACTCTGGAAGAAACTAGAGTCTGGCCCATAGCTCCGTTTGTTGGTCAAGATTCCCCGTTTGGTTTAGATCAAATCACAATAAAATTCCACAAATCTTCACTTCATCATCTTTCTGGTACTCAAACGACCATAAATTCCAGACCCAAAACAAACTAAGAATGATTGCTGATAATTATTTACAGAAATATTGATGGTCAACAATTCTCCTAATAAAATCAACAGCTTGATCAACAATGTTAGTGAATTAAAAACAACTAATATTACCTATCAATCATTCTTCTCACTCCACAGAACTCTCCAAGGGCGCGACCTTTTTTTCTCCTCAGGGCATGAAGCATTCGGTCAAGGAGGATGCCAAAATCAAACACTTAGCCATCTAAATCCGCCTCAAGTATATAGTTCAAATGATAACTCGATTATGGCACAACAAACACGAACTTGAACTATTTCTTGATTGTAGAACTATAGGCATATACTGTACCATACCTCATTCCAAAAAGAAATGATAGGGAATTGAATCGTAAGTTCGTGATAGAGCTCCATTGATAGTAGCAATGTAGCCCCTGTTTTGGACAACGTAGCAGGCTCTCAGAACCTCCGGCCTCTTGTTCCCCTTGCCGCCACCACCATCCTCTGCGCCTGCAACTGTGCAAAGATATTCAGCTGAGGTGCAAAATCATTGGAAAATATGTGTTGAAACATCCTGCGTTCTCGCCTTGATTTGCATCCAAATGCCACGCTCTACATGTCTTGAAGGATGCCTTCATCTTGTTTACACGCACTCGCATGCCATGCCCCAGTAGAAACCGAACTTCTCCCTGAATGGTTGCCTCAAACTAATTTACGCTTGCCATGAGGCCAGTTGTCACCCATCAGTCAGGCTAGAGCCGCTAAAAGTGGGGTTGAAATTGGGGTCGTGATTGGAGAAGGAGGATTTAAAAGCTAAACTTAAAACCCAACAAGCACAACATCTTCCAGGAATCAGCCCTTCTCCACCTTGCACAGTAACCGTTGCATTCGCATCCGCTGGTGGATCACCTCACCATCCCAATTCACAGCAAAGTTCAAAGAAAACTTCAAGGCAAACATTCCAAATCAGAGGGGTGGCAATCTGAGTTCCAGGGTGGCAACCCCGATGAACTGTGGCCAATGCTAAACCATCTCCAATCACCAGAAACTGGGTGGTTGTTCTACCCCCAAGTGGAGGTTTTTGGCCAAAGGGCTGGGAGCAGGGGGAATTGGCGGCGCATGGAGTGCTGCACCATTGGCAGTGCTGGCCTCGGGGCCTGCGGCACAGAAAGCCATGTGGTCATTTATCAGTTTGCTATGGAAAATTGCCTGTTAATAGATGATGCGCCCAAGTAAATGGTGATTTTCCATGGCTGTTTTAAATTACCAGAGAGTGTCATTTGCTTTTGAGCATCATTTTTTCCCAGAAATCCCACCTAAAAATCAGAAGAAAGACATGAAAGAGTAAATTGAAATGTTGTCAAATGCTAAAATAAGACGATGACGACAACAAGACAAAATACGAAGACACGCTACCAAGTCGGCTCAAAATTGGGAATCAACAATTCCCTGCCGAACCCTGATTGTTTGATCTAGCCACACATCAAAAGTCTGGAACTCCGAGCTACATCGATCAGCGGGCCAAGACAGTATGCAGCACATTGCAGCACTCCCTCGACTCACAATTTCACATGGGTAGAAACAACTCAAAAGGAACATCCATACAGCAACCGGCTAGCACATAGAGTATAGACTAATTGTTTCTGGGAATATAGCCGGTGACTATAACAATTCTCGATTGGTTTTCCTTTGGCATCTCCTTGGGAATAATGACATGACATAAATTGCTCTCACCTGCCCCGCTCTCGGCCACTGCTTCCGTGCTTTCAGTGGCGACTTCCATGGCATCAAGGCGGTCCCGCCGGGTATGGCAATTGGGTCCCCAGGTGGCTGGACATTCCTTCAGGATCTGAAAACAATCCCCAGTTGGCTGCTCGATCATTTCACGCCACTTAATGAAGCTCAGAAAAGTGAACAGAAGTTAGCCAGGGTGGATTAACCCACAACGCTTTTGGATGCATAGGCCGTCGTTTTCGCTGTGGCAGCTTGCCCTTGCACACGGGTGAAAAAAGGCGCTCGTAGTATGCCTTCGAGTGTAGAGATGGAATATGGGACCAAAGCTTGATGGTTCTTGCTTGTCTCTGTGGTAGTGGTGGGTTGGAGCATTGCTCTATAGAACGTCCCTGGCATCATTGCTGGCTGGTATTGCTATTGCTCTACCAGGGTTGTTCAGTGCTTCTATTAAAAGGTGGTCTTAAAACCGTACCTCGGGTCTACACAGAGTAGGACTGAAGGCTCATACAGGGCCAAAGCGAAAAAAATAAAGTAGAAAGCGTTCTGGATCGGGGGAAATCCAGACTCTAAAAAATAACTTGAATCAGCAATTGGCTCGTAATTTCGGTAAAGTGCAAAAATCAAGCTTCATGATCTGTATGCAACACCGACCTTGAGGGACAATAGCAGCAAAGGAAATCGGTATGCTTGCCAAACGCACAACAAGAAATGAATTTATAGAGTATTGCCCATTATGGCAGCTGCTGGGACTCATTGGGCACGGTTCTGTTGCTCATTCGGCTTTCTGAAGTTGACACTTTTCAAGTCACCAGCACCACCACCGCCACCGCCACCAGCACCAGCACCAGCACCAGCATCATCATCATCATCATCATCATCATCATCATCATCATCCTCATCCTCATCCTCATCCTCCTCCTCCTCATCATCGTCATCATCGTCATCGTCATCATCGTCATCCTCGTCAACAACATCATCATCATCATCATCATCATCATCATCATCCTCATCCTCATCCTCATCATCCTCATCCTCATCCTCATCCTCATCCTCCTCCTCCTCCTCATCATCGTCATCATCGTCATCGTCATCATCGTCATCATCGTCAACAACATCATCATCATCATCATCATCATCATCATCATGATCATCATCATCATCATCATCATCACGAAAAACAAATTCAAGAACCTTGACAGCAAAAAGGAAAAGAAGACAACAAGAAGCAGAACAAGCCAGAGCAGGAATGAGAAGCTCTAGACTCTGAATTTCATATTGGTCTTGTAGTTTTCACATGACTGTAGCGAGTCTCCAAGGCAACAAAGCGGTGCAATCACCCTGATTCTATACTGACCTGGTTTGGAGTCGTCTACGTGCAGGGACATCTTGGCGACCCTTAATTCTCATCTTTTTTGCCTTTTTGCACGAAGGCACTTGGCATATCTCCGGCCTATCTCACGCCGGGAGTGACACAACACATCTCCTGGACTGATGGGGACGGTTTTCCCCCCCCCAATGTATCCTCTAGTCCTTTTGTGGATGTATCTTCATCAACTCTCTGGGGGAAACTATGTGTATGTATTTATATATATATTATATATATATATATATGTAACATCTTGTCAGGTTATTCATATAATA
Source organism: Symbiodinium sp. clade C Y103 (assembly GCA_003297045.1). Lineage (NCBI taxonomy): Eukaryota > Dinophyceae > Suessiales > Symbiodiniaceae > Cladocopium > Cladocopium sp. clade C. Next base: position 145,773 of record BGPT01000521.1, on the reverse strand, counting down.
GAAACACAATACAACTTTGGATGCAAAGACTGCAAGACAGAAGGAAAGCTCAAGATCACTGCGCCAAACAAAACATTGCTACTGCCATCTCACTGCAAAAAGAAATCCAACCTTGCTGTCCTCCAAACCAGCAAACTTAGACTGGCCAGTCTGCCCTCAAAAGCCAAAATTGGCACTGACACCCAGATTTGCTGGTCCAATACCTCAGCATTGCATTGCGGTGCAAATGTTCAGGAGTACCACGTGACATCTTCCTTTCAACAATTCCTGGCAAATTAGACGGACATCCTGTGAACAAAAAGTCAAGAGTTAAGGTGGTTGCCCTGCGAAAAAAAAATAATGATGGCTGAGATTGTCTCAACCTTTTCCAGAAATATCAATCATCCAAAATTATGGGTGTTGAAAGTCCCAATGGCTGGCAACGTCTAGACTGACATACCAGCATACAGCCGGGCTCAGGGTCGCAAAAAGTTGGCGCAGCACTGAGGGCCTTGCCCCGGACAAAGCCGGCCTCCGCCGTGACGGGATCCCTGCAGCCAACAAGATCAACAAAGCACAGCATCATCTCATCATATTCTCTAAGATACGGCTAACCATCATATCATCACATCATAGCATCATCTAAGATTGATCTTGAACCCAACCATCCAACATCATCCAACAATCCATGGCTGCCCCAGGTTCAGCATCCAAGCCCACCTGTCGGCCGCCAAGTTCAGCTCAATGCTAGCGCGCCCCTGCTGGAAGCGACCAATCATCGTAATTGGCGTACCTGGAATCCTCGGAGCAGTCCAGCCGCCGGTTGGTACTCGGTGGGTGTCCCACTGAAAATGATGCCTATTGGATTGGCAGGTAGGCAGTCATTCATGGTGTTCAATGGCGTTGTACATTGCAAATATCCTGATCAACCCAGTGAGTATAGCAACCACATACTCGCTTCACTAGTCATTGCAGTAGGGTTGATTGCTCGTGAAGCTCACGGCAGGAAACTCTCCAAATGAGCGCAGCACCTGTAAGAACTGGAGAGAAACCAAGGTTGACCTGCACCTCAGCAAATCTTGGTGCTGCGCTCTTCTTCTTGCTGCTGTGATTAAAAATCACCGGACAGGGATTCGATAGTTCTTGAAGTGAAAAAGGAACGCCAAATGACTCTAGTGATGGAGCAGTATAGCTTAGAATTGAGCAGCTCCAAAATGGAACATTGCAAGAAAACAGAAAAAGGCTTCAACCAAACAACAATTGGCTTGGTCAGACAACTTGCCTAGCCTGTCAAATGTGCTACGGTCAAAACATGGGGGGGGTGTGTGTGTGTATGTGTGTACATATATATATATATACATATATATATATATATATATACGCGGGTTTTGGTCATCCTACCAGTACTGGGAATCCTTCTTTGGGCCATTAGAATTCCCTATTACCTATTCAACCATCCCCCAAACACGGGTATCTAATTCAACTCTTGAGAATGGCACATATGGCTTTATCAGAAATGCTGTATCCCAAAACCCACTAGTCATGTAATATGTTCCCTGTTGAAATGGCTATTTTGATTGGTATATCCCATTTTCCAAATGCCATATGCTCCGCACCCTTGAAAGAACCCTAGGTGTCTGTGGATGGGACGCATGTGCTGCAGTCGCATTTGGAGATTCTCCATCTGGCCTTGCAGCCTGCGGGATCTTTCTTTTCCATCCCCAGTAATGTGGTAAACCCAATGCCTTAAACCGTCCCCAAGATTACCACAAATGAATGGATTAAACCCTCCAAGACTGATAGGTTTGTAATTGGGTTTACCACATTCACCAGCCATTTGGATATCCAAAGAGGGGCATCCAATAATGAACCACAAGTTGGTCATAGATGACCACATGGAGTGTTTTTCTGATCCAAGAGACCAGCAACCATAAATCTCTGCGGTGTCTGGGCTTTACCTTGTAGGAATTAGACTTTTGTGTTCTGATTTGACCAACCAAACAACTTAGATCCGCCCCCACCAAAGGCCTACTGATGATCTCCACTGTGGACTGCTGAGAACGGGCCTGTAAAATGCTGCTGTAACTGTCCGAGTCCGGCACAGAGGTGCTGTGGCTGTTGCTGAATAGAGTTGAAATCAATTGAGCAGTGTTCAAAATCCTCTGTCATCCAATCCCTGTCATTCAACTTGTATAATCCTGGTTGGTTGACAAGGAGATTCCCAGCTCATGGATTGTGATAATCCCCAATATCTTGGGTAGTATAACAGACTATATTCATCAACCAACAAGGATTTTGAACACTGCTCAATTGAGTGCAGTTTCAATGGGAGGGTACGAGTGACGGGAGGTAGGCAGGTGGATAGGTCTTGCTGTAGGACATGTATTTGCTTCCTCTTGGTGAGTATGTCTTTGATGATGAGCTGATTTCAAAGATACGTCAACTTTGCATGGAAATGAGGTGAACATGTGCCAGATATGAAAAGCACCTGTACATGGCTTCAAACATGCCCGGTACGCTGGAGCAACAAGATCCCAAAGACCAAAACTGCTTCGTGGAATGGACCCCCTGAAAGTATGAAAGTCAAACCGGGATTGTCATCTCGTTTCAAGATGGGAAGTAAAAACAATGAAGCCACCAATCATTGATAACCACAGTCTTCTGTGGTTTCTCTCCCCAAAATCATTGGTGAACCCGCTCGCAGGCTGGTTGGTTTTTTTTCCGTTGTAGCGCCATTTCTGTTGGATGTTTGACACCTACTAATTTCTGGCAATCAAACATGGCAATTCAAATTTTCCCCCATGTAGTTCCATGATCTTTTTTGATTAACACCCCATTTATATCCATATATATATATATATACACCCATTAGATAAGATTTGATGATCTTGATATGGAAACCCCTGTTGAAACCCCATCTATACCAGAGGCTAACCACCATGGCCCGCCCTGAGATCACCACGGCCGTCCGATGCTCCTCGGCATAAGCCTCGGCGCCCGTAAGTTACCGGCGACCCGAAACACAAAAAGGTGAAGCTCGACCCGAAAATTCCTCCAGCAACAAAGGATGACCTCAACCTTTTCACACATCCAAAATAACTGCACCCAGATTATTGTTTTCTTCGATCTCCGAATATCAAAGAAATAGATGACCAGACTTCCCATTCCATCAGCATCCTGGGCATCCCAAACTGCCTCGCGTCGAAAGGCGCCTTCCAAAACAGCCCGCAGGGCGTAGCGGTCCACGTCGTAGCTCCATGTGCTGCCGGGCCTTTTTAGCTCTTCGGCCTGCGCTGGGTGAACATTCCAACCGTCATAGTGTCCGGATTTTGTGTAATTTACTTATTGTATCTATTGATTTGTACTTATTTATCTTGCATATGCAATGAGTCTGTTTAATCTTTAGCTATTATGTATTAGTGATGATACTTCAGTCTGAGTGATTGTTTACTGATGATGCTTAATAAAATTGAAAGGACTTGAATCCACTGTTCTCGATGGATGGACCCTGCTTCGATGCAGAAGTGTACAGAAAATGTGACACCAGCATCACCAGCAGACAAAAACATCGCATTCCTTGTGCTGAAGCAGCTAGCACTTCAGATTGGACAAAAACAATGTAATGTTTTCTTGAATAGAAAAAATGAAGACTGTTGTCCCTGACACGTGATTTCCAACAGGAATCCCTTTCTGTGTTTTGAGACGAATGAAGACTCCGCGACCTTTACCCATGTGAAAACAGCACAGCGCCACCATGCCTGTGTCACAAATAGTTGGTCAGCCTGTGAGACAGCTTCCACCGGTCCTGGGCAGTGCTATGGATCATCTCCTTGGGGTTGGTTGATACAAGACAAGTGACCAAGATCTGGAAATCCCTTTTCCCTGCAGGTTTTTGAATTTCATTGATAACCATTTCATAGCCAGCAAACAAATCAACAACTGAAGCCTCACAAGATCCCCAGCCCTTTTTCGTTGGGGGGTTCATCCCCGTTTCGCATCTGAGACCCTCCATGGCCTCAGTTTACTATCAACCGGGCCCCCCGACGGGAAGCTTTGCCAAACTTGGCGGCGGTTTGCTGTCGCAGCAAGACCAACTGCTGAAGGAACAAGCTCTGCAGCATCGCCTTGGCGGGAGCAACTGGAGCCATGGGAGTCTGCTTTTAACTGCGGTGAACTGCTGTAAATTGGTTGAAAATCTGGTTTGAAATGTCTTTAACTGTTTCTCAGCAACTGATTTTGAGGGTCAATGGGTCAATGATTTTGAGGCATTCACACATGACCAACTAGAGCTTAACTAGAGGTTACAAGCCCGATTTTGAGACCAGCGGTAGGGGCATCATGAGCCAGTCGAAGATAATTGAGTTGGAAAATTGCCTCAAAGTTCCCCAAGCCTGTCATCCCTTCCCAGCATCCACGAACCCACACTTTTCTAACTGTATTGCTCCGGTGTTTGACATGTCGATCTTGGAACTCGCACCAGGATGTTTGGTGCGACATAAAAATGTTGGGGAAGCCTGGAATCCGCCTGGAATCCATCCTCCCAAAAAAAGGCCGGAGTTCAAAAAGTCCAGCATCTCAATATCTCGATCTACCGGTTCCCAAGGCGGCTAAGATGCCGGTGCCAAAGACTTGCCTTTCATGTAAGCGCCACTTTCAATGTCGGGATGAGGTTGATGCTGAAATTGGACAAACCTCAAGAGTCGGGGTCCTCCCAAACTCGTCTTTTGGGGTGGAGTCCACATTGTGACATGGTCAACAAACCAGTGTTAGGTTCCCTCTACTTGGTATCGCCCATGATTCCACATGGATCCAACTCTGATGCCTGACAAAATGTCAGGGAAGCGCACACATTTGCGGTGAATTATACAGAGTGAATCATCCCATCTGTACCCAAGTGACTTCACACCCAAATATCACGGCGGTGGCCAAGGTGCTGCTTGTCCAAATTCCCCCCCTGATTGGTGAGAACTGCTACAGCTGCCATGTTTCCAGCGCGGTCGATGTAGTTCGGTGCACTGAAGACAGTGATAACGTTGGGAATGGTCTCCTGGGATGCCAAGAAGGGCAGCAAGTGGCTGGGAGTTGAAGATCAAAGTGGTCCAGAGGGGATACTGGATGCCTTGCGCGAGAAGAGTTTTGGATGCAAAATTCTGGAACAATTCCTTCCTTCTTGGAGATGCTTCCACTGCAACATGCATTCATCGGAACATATCGGAACTTGCCAAGAAAAAATGACCATTTTCACGACCTCAACCCCTTCAGCATCAGAATCAGCAGCCAGTCCTGCCACCCAGCAGACTTGGTCTCATGGGACCTGAGCATATACTTAAGGTTGTTGGCCTGCAAGAATCTCTGCGCCACATCTGGGCCGAAGGTGTAGACCATCGGAACCCTGGTGGAGGGTCCATAGCCATTGGCGCCCTTTGGGTCCGACCAAAGAAAATCGATCACCAATGGGAAATCCATGGGATTGGGCTCGCAGACACGGTTCGTGGCCTCCCACCATGACTGGGCTACATCTTCCCAATATGGTCATAGATAGTGCTTTGGATATGGCTTCAGGTGCGCTCCACAAGATGATAAACCATAATCATCCATAATCCATGGGATAGGATAGGTATCGGGCATGTTTTTGGGCCCCACATAGCAAATAAACATCCATAAACCAGTCCTTAAAAGATAAACATGAAGAAACCATAAAGAAACCACAAACAAACAAAAATAAGAAACCGTATGAAACCGTAATCCAATACATGTCGACTTCATGGGACATCCATTTTGGATCCATCTGACCAGTTTGCAGCCTCGATCTCGGCCAGGCTGATCTGCTTCTCGCGTTTCAGGACACCGGCAGCCTTCGATGGGTCCCAGGGTGACCCGGGGAATGGCTATGGTGATATGGATGGGTCAACTGGTGGGTCAACTGGTGGATATGAGGATTTCAGTGGCAGGAATTGGAATGTTCCAAGCAAAATGTACAGTAGATTTTAGATGTAAGAATTGAGACTGAAGCTGCAAAATGTTGGATTTGAGCTGCCAAAATTTATCAAGATTGAGGAATTCAACCACCATACCGATTGGGAACTTGACAACAACATGTCTGGATTTCTCTGGTGATGACCATGCCACCAAATTGCCCAGGTGTTTTCTCCGCATGGGCATTGGCCCTGCCTCATCCGGAGCCTTTTGCATCCACTCTTCCCAGAGTCGCTCCTCAGGTCCAGGGACACCTGCATGAGAGACAAAGACCTGGCAATCGTCGAATCGCAACAACTCACCACACAGGCTGTGATCATTGGAGATCTGGAACAGATCTGCAGCATCTACAACCATGCAGCTTCTATGTTCCTGCTTGAGATTAGTGAGCGACATGCTAATTTGTTCAGCATTGTCAGCATTGTCTTGTATATTCTATGTTTTGCAGGGTTGGGCCACGTGAAAAAATCAAGCAACTCCTTGGATATGTTTCTTGCCTTCAAAGCATGCTCACCAGCAAGCTCTTTGGCGAAGAAGAAATTGGTGTACAGTATCTCTGACCATGTTTGATGTTGAAGACATGTTTGGCACGTCGTACCCAGTTGGGATGTCAGCCGCAGTTTTTGGCACATCTGGGTACTGAAGGATTCCTGCCCCAAGCCCTTCCCGCCTGGTTCTCAAGAACCGTTGCCAAAGGAAGGTAACCTGAGCTTTGCTAACCAGGTGTCCTGGTTGAAAACCCAGGGTGCTGCTGGTTGCTGGTTGTTTCCCTACGCTTGGGAGTTTGTTCCCAACATCCTTTGTGGAAAAAGAGTCACTAAGCTGAACAGTGATGAAAGTCTTCACTCCCATCTGTTGCCGAACCCTCCAATAAGTACAAAATCGAGTCACGAAAGGTTTCGCTGAAAAGTTCCATCAGTTTCTCTTCATACTTCACTTTCACCTCATTGGCGAAGCCATACCTGGCATCCATGGCGATAGCAGAAGCCGGCACCATGGTTTGACCATTTCAACTGAAATCCTGGAAAAGGAAATCTTGATCGAAAAGTGTCTTCTTTATCATCTCAAGCTGCTGATAGTTGGTCATTTCCGACTCGTGGTTGCCACGATTGAAGTGCACAGCCATGGGATACTGAAGTTTGAAGGCATACAAACAGAGCAAGACCTCCACAGACCAAGGCCCTCGATCAACAAAGTCGCCGTTGAAGAGGATTGGGTTTTGAGGGTTTGGCTTTCCGGTCACTTGCTCAATCATGTGAACAAAGTCAAAGTATTGCCCATGCAAGTCTCCCACAACTGTGATCCTCGGTTTCTGAAATATCAAAAATAGAAATAAAAAACTTCAGAACTCCTGCCAAGTTCAGCTGGATTATTTCTGTCAAATGCAGTACAATCAAAACAAGCTTAGCAAATCTGCGACGAAAATCTTGCTTCCTGGAGGAACTGCCACTCGCTGTAGCGTCTTTTCCTGCTTTAGAAGGTCCAAAACGTCCAGTGCCATGAGGTAGGCGTATTTCAGGGGCAACTTGGCCTGTGTCTTGTACATATTCAACAAATGGTCCACAAAGGCATCGTTCACCGAGCTAGGACCAGCATAGGGCGGTCCCGTGTAATCTGGAAGGACTGGCAAACCCTGTGCATAGGCCCTCAGCTCAGGACCTTCAGGACTGGCACTGCTGTTGGGAAACACAGAATTCTTCGTGGCCTAAGAGATCTACATTTCACTAGCCACACAACTGCTGCATGAAAAATGTCCAGCTGATCGCCTGCTTCTTGCAAAGTATCAAAGCCTGGGATCCCGCCTACTGCCATGCGCAGGACTCTGGAGTGCGTTCTGCCCCTGTGTGACGACTGCGACTGCCCAGCCAAGCGGGCGGGGTCCGGTGAAGTGGGCACCAGCCATGTCAGCACGCTGCTGCTGAACCACACGAGCAACAGCCCGAGCCCAAGGCTCGCACAGGGGCGGCGATTCATCCCCGCCATGGCCAACCCTTTTGAGCAAAAGCTGGCGGAAAATTCCGTGACCATCCGTGACCTTTTCGGGTCCGAAACTCTGCTAGTGCGATTAAAGACCTGCTAAGTTTCGAAGCTGCCAAAATGGATACAATAAGGAGTGGAATGAGAGTCTGGATGAAAGGAATGAGTCAGTCAGTCTACAAAATGCCACAGGTTCCACAGCTCGCCCTCAGGGTCAAACATCCACCACCTTCTCAACCTCTTTGCCAGCGCTACCAGCCTGTAGCTTCACCAGAACCAATCGTAAAAAGGATGATGTCACGATCCACAGAAATGCAGCTATGAAAGACCTGAGAAGAGAGAACGGACGCCAGCGGAGATCATGGAGAAAAGGAGGTGGATTGGAAGGGGACGGCAAGGGGCCCGCAGAGCAAAGCCGGAGGGAAAGGCGGAAAAAGGGAAGAAAAGGAACCCGGGTGGGAGGGGAGGTGCGGTGAGCGCGGATGTGGGTTGGTTGTAACTGCGGTGGAGAAGAAGAGTTGGGAAGGCAATGTAACATGAAAAGGAAGAACATAGAAAGGAGCGAGGGCGAGGCAAACAATACATCCAGTTGGGTAACTCGATGAACTCTGCGTGTCCCTCCCAAGGACAGGTACGGTTTAATCAGCATCAGAAGCACGCAGCGTTGTGTGTGAGACGGATGGTGTGGACTATGAATCTGATGATGATGGTATGACAAGGTTGATCATGATGACTTTGATGANCAGCATCAGAAGCACGCAGCGTTGTGTGTGAGACGGATGGTGTGGACTATGAATCTGATGATGATGGTATGACAAGGTTGATCATGATGACTTTGATGATGGTGATGAGGGTCATGGGGATGACGATGATGGCGATGGGGATGATGATGATGAGGACGATGATGANGTATGACAAGGTTGATCATGATGACTTTGATGATGGTGATGAGGGTCATGGGGATGACGATGATGGCGATGGGGATGATGATGATGAGGACGATGATGATGAAGATGAGGATGATGACGATGATGATGATGATGATGATGGTGTCGATTATGGGTGAGCGGTCTCTGGTGAAGGAAGGGAGAAAAGGGCGTCCCATACGTGTAGAGGCAACGGAGGAGATGCACATGAAGGAGTTTGCAACTGGCGTAAATGAAGGGAACCGTCAAAGCATGNGTGTAGAGGCAACGGAGGAGATGCACATGAAGGAGTTTGCAACTGGCGTAAATGAAGGGAACCGTCAAAGCATGAGTCCAAGAGGTGGTTGACGGACATCGAAACCGAAATTCTTCCCAAGAAACGGAAAAAAAACGAAGCTCATCCAGTTGCGTAACTCGATGAGCTTCGTCATTGATGCGGGTTGTTTCGACCTGGGGGCGCTATCATCACAATCCAAGACCAGCAGTCTGTCCCAAACAACACTGCGAAACTCTGACGTTCATCGAAAGAGGACCTGTCCTCGGGAGGAAAAACGAAGTTCATCGAGTTACCCAACCGGAGGAGGTTTGCTGTTCTAAACTCGAGGAGCGGTACTTGGAAAAGATGGGTGGGGTGGTAGAACGGGAGAGCGGGAAGGGAGGTGCGGAGAGGAGCAGGTGCGGAATACAGGCTCATTTGAATGCTCAGCACAAGTAGACGCATTCTTTTCGAACCGAAGCGTAACTCGATGAGCTTCAGCAACGAAGCAGCATCCAGCATCAGCATCACGCGCAGCTTCGCGCAAACATACCGTGCCTTCATCAGGCTCTAAGCTTTGTCATTCCAACCCAACCAAACGAACGCGTTGAACTTAGAAAACGAAGCTCATCCAGTTGCGTCACTCGATGAGCGTCAGCAACGAATTTACATCATCGTCATTGACAGCATCCGCATCACGATACCGTGCCTTCCTCAGGCTCCAAGCTTTGTCATTCCAACCGAACCAAACAAACTCGTTGAACGTAGAAAACGAAGCTCATCCAGTTGCGTAACTCGATGCGCTTCTTGGTTGTCTTCCCGATGACAGGGCTTCCGTAGCAAAAGCCTGCGGTGTTGTTTGAGACAGGATGCCAAACTTGCTACAAGCCTTTCCGCACCACATCAAACGAGCGCTCATACTTTCNCAGGGCTTCCGTAGCAAAAGCCTGCGGTGTTGTTTGAGACAGGATGCCAAACTTGCTACAAGCCTTTCCGCACCACATCAAACGAGCGCTCATACTTTCCTCCCCGCATATCCATCCTATCTCTCCCTTCTCTCATGAACCAGCCTGCCCTCATCAACCTGCCCTCATCCCCCTTCTGCAGGCTCATACCTTCCTGCCCTCATATTCATCCTATCTCTCCCTTCTCTCATAACCGCCAACCCTAGAAAAGGTCTCCGGAATGCGCCCTGGGGGGAATCGATACCCCACCGTCACCCATTTGCTCNCCCTTCTCTCATAACCGCCAACCCTAGAAAAGGTCTCCGGAATGCGCCCTGGGGGGAATCGATACCCCACCGTCACCCATTTGCTCAGTGGTACATCACTCGCACTGGAGGTCCTCCGGTCCACCCTACTCTGCAGGGAATACCGATTTCCGGGTCACTCTCGTCAGCCTCCCCCCCCACACCCCCTTTCTCATTTCATTCGCAAATTCAACTTCAGCCTAGCCTGCCGGCTGGCTTCCGTGATTTTAGCTGGTTTACCATGGTTTACCATGGTTTACCATGGTTTACCATGGTTTACCATGGTTTACCATGGTTTACCAGTCCATCTACATGTCTCTACGCAAGAAGAGGCACATTTGGAGAAATGGGGACAACTTCATCGACAGACCTTTCCCGCTTCAAACCCTTGTCACTCCGGACCTGCTTCACAGCACCACTCAGCACCTCAGATATGTGAGAAGGAGCCCCACTTGTCCTGTAGATGTCAACACCAAATATTCTTCAGTGATCTGGGTTCCTCTCAAGAAATGGGGGATACCTCAGAATTCCCAACAAACAGCCATCAAATGATGGGAAGATGATGATCAGCCATCAAAATTTGGATGCTGTTCTCATGACTTTCAGGCAATACCAGATTAAACCTATAGAACTGGTGATTGAACCATATTAAACCAACCATTTCATGCGGACATTTAATGGGGATATGTCTTGGTCAAAAAAAACATCAGTCATTCCCACCAGAATTCCCGGTGACACAAAATTCCTGACGCCTGGGACACCGCACTCCGTCGGCCTTCTCACCGAACTTTGGGACGATGTGGCCAGATGCCTCAGCCATCACTGAGAGCCATCGGATGGGAGAAGGGATTCGGGGATGGAGTGGGATCTCTCCCATGGGGAATCTCACCAAGAAATGGGCAGTGAAGCTACAAATCTGCGATGACTACAATATAATGTTATTGGGATATTATATATAATATATATATATATATATACACAACTAACTAACAAATATAATAGCAAGCAGGTAGAGCAATTGAGTATGTTGAGTTCCAGTGTATCTGCTGATTCGCACAACAATCAAATTGTTTGTGTTTGTTCATGGGATTCAATCCACGAATATGGAAATATGTTTACATCAACTGCATCATAATGACCATCAATCAGTATCATTGATTGGGACTCTGGGGATGTGTGGATGAAAAGGATGTGAATATATCATACGGATTTACACAAGGGAAAATCTACAGGAAACTGGCTGTTTTGTATTTATAAATAGGTAGATTCCCTGTAGATTCTCCCTGAAGCCAATTCGTGAAGGGTGTCAAATCAGCTGACGCCAAATCATTTGAGAAACAGCCATCTCAGCCATCTGATCATCAAGCCGTTGATCCCAATGCAATGGCTAAATGTCATCATTTTATATCATTTTCCCATGAAAATTGCCACTTTGGATGGTAAATCCACAATTTTCAAACGAATTTTCAGAATCCCCAACTGGAGCAACCCATTGACCAGCTGGGCTCCACTGCCACCTCTTCCCGAAGAGGCTGCAGGGAGGTCTCAACCGAACCTTCACTACGAAGCCAAGGATGGGCATCATCTGATAGAAGAACAATATATTCGGTAGTGGATTCCGTCATATCCTGATAATACAATGTCAAGGTCTTTTTTTAAATCCCGTCCTCCGATCATATTCAAAAAGGCTATATATGTGTAGGTATATGTGTAGGGGATTCTAACACGCAGCAACAGGAGTTCGTTACGAGAGCTTCGACGAAAGCGCCTAAGATTTGCTCCAGCGCACCAGGCTGAACCTGGCTAGCCTGCCGGGGAAAAAAACGTGGTCCGAGTCGTCAAGCAACTGCCAAGTGATGGCTGGACATCCCACCTGCTCCATTTCAGCTGGCTCAGCAACCAAAGCCATATTTAGCCTTCGCACATGAAACAGGGAACTGTGCACTCCAACTTGGTGGTTGCAAGCTGCCTGAAGAATGGTCGAGGATGTAGCCATGCGGATTCCAGGTACAGGTGTGATTGGACAAGTTAAAATGGACAGGCAAATGTGAGTATCACATTACACACACTTGCCACACCTACCAAGAAACTCCAGGAAACCTGTATGCAACTGAAAAATGAAATTTGAATAGATATTTGTTTTGCTTTTATCGGCAACTACATCTGCAAATTGTCCAAGGCCATTCACTTATGTTGTGAAAACAAAACGTCAAACCATGTATTTACAATATGTTCCAGGTAGTTTGTGCATTATCAGGAATCATCAGGATCCACTTTTGCATCATTGCTGACCCAGCAGTGTGCCTGCATGGCAGTGCTAACAGCCCGACCTAATGGATAGCAATTCCAAGGATTCATGGTTTGGGCATGGTACCTCGGGGGTGGGTAAACCCATGTATCAATACCTTTGTCAACGTACAAAAAAACATGTAGCGTTCACAAATGGATCTGCCATTTCTTGAACATGTTAAACCAAGTGAAAAGATCT
>BGPT01000521.1:122922-127922 GCA_003297045.1 Symbiodinium sp. clade C Y103 | reverse complement strand
TCAGTTCTGAGAGAGTGTCAAATCAAGCCTTTTCTTCAAAAGTCACTTTCACCTTAGTTAGCGACAAAGATTGGAAAGCACCTTGGCGCGTATGGAAACATGGATGTTGAGGGGCCGGGCAAGATGGACGACAGGCAGCATCCATCAATCGATTTGCATTGGCTGTATATGACCTGGAGCTTATCAAAAACCACCACTGTCTGCGTCTTGCGCTGGGAACCTCCATGACAGACATGCCCCTAAGTTGCGTAAATTTTTGGCCATATTCAACGACATTTTGAAACCAATTTTATATATTGAAAATGAAGCCGGCTTTGGCCTCATCTATTGAAAAGTAGACACAGACGCAACAAAAACTGGAAGCAGAAAATGGCATTAGGGATTCATCTGCGAGCAAGACAAAGTCTACTACATAGATATCTTATGTTTTCTTGCATTGCCAACCTGCTAGGCGCATACGCTCTTAAGAAAGCGTTGTCGTCCCTGCTGGCCAGGTTTTCACCTCAAACAAAAGCAGCTTCCCTGAAGTATTTTGAACCGAAAAACAGGGATCAAAAAAAAACATTCGGAAATACATTTCAAAATAAACTCCCTCCATCTTTGCACTGAGGATGCCGTCGCTGGGTTCTTCAGCACGGACCCACCAATTCCAATTTGCGTTCCTGAAGAAACCAAGATCGAAACTAGCAAAATATGTGATCCAAATCTGCAGCACGGAATGAAACTGAAGCCCAGAAAAGGCCTCCTTTCTTTTTCTTGCAACCAATTCTTTGATATTTTTGAATTCCGCCATCGTTCAATTCCTTCTAGCTTTACATTTTAGATTGCCGAAGATCGCACAATGAAATCAATAGCATTAAATCATAAAGTTTGCTATTTCTATTCAAAGAAGTGTTTGATTTTTGAAAAATCAAACTTAACGGATATAAAGGCTCAACAGAATAGCGCGGAGCGCTACCCAAAAAAACAGGCTTCGAGAGCATCTTATCATTGCGGTTTTCAGTGCCGGTGTATGGCAATGGCACACATTATCAGGTGACTTGCTTTGATTGCTGGAAATCCGGCTGAAATTTGCAGCCGTTTTCCGGGCTTCTTTTATTTCTCTGAACTTTTTCGTTTTCCGGAGTTCCTTTTTCGTGTCCGTCAATCCCGTATTTATTTGTTGCGAGTTCCTTATTGACTTTCTTCCGTCCCTTTTTCATTTCCCCCACATCTCTTTGTTTTCTGCGATCCTTATTCGTTTTCTCGCGGTGTCTGTTCATCTCCTCGGGTTCCTTTTTAAGTTTCCTCGAATCCCTTTTTTCCTGATTCCATATCTATTCTCGCGAATTCATTGCTCATTTCCTGGGACTCCTTGTATGGACCCAGATTCCTGCGCATATTCCCTGATTTTCAATTCCTTCAATTCCATGTTTTTTGGATTGGCTTTCTGGTGTTTATTTCCAAGCGTTTTGATTTAATTTTCTGATTCCCTTGTATTTCTTCATCTGAAGTCAGAACGCCGCCTCTTCAATGATGGCAAGAAACTGTTCTTTGCACGGGTCAATGTTTTTTTGTTCATCATCGTGGCTTTTGGCTTGTCGCTTTCCGTCCATGCTCAATTCCACATTGGGCGCGGAAAAAATTGTGGCGGGGTTTCTATCAGCAGAAGCAACATGTCTAGGCACCAACCCACCACCTCAGATCCAGGAACCATGTCAATCCTTGTTGTATCCAACACAAACAACACCTGCACCCCACCAAACGCAAACAACCAAAAAAAACAATCAATCCACGCAAACAGACATGAAGAAATTTAGCAGCCACAGCAGCCAAAGACTTCAGCGTCTGGCGACAAATCTGTTTCATTGTGGCCTCCAAAACGGAATCCAAAAAACTAGTGGGAATACTCCGGCCATGAAGAGATCTCGACTGCAGCAACCGGACTTAGAACGCACACAGAGAAAAGGAGATGTGTTGACATTCATGCTCATGCTGGTGCGTCGCAAATCTGCTTGTAAAACATCTGGGGACAGCAGCAAAATTCTCTAATGGCTTCACTTTCATGTTGAATCCAAATTCTGGACTCCACAACGGAATTTGAATTAAGATCAAAAAGAATAAAATGAATGTGATCCCATTCTCGATCCTTTTTTGTGCTTAGATTTAGACCCAAAAATGAGGTCAGCCATCGAAGGTTTTGCTGCTGTTCGTGTTTTACAAGCGAGCATGAATGTCAACAAACGTCTTTTTCTTGTTTCGTCCCAAGGCCGGTCGCTACAGCCGAGATCTCTTCATGGCCGCCGTATTCCCATTAGTTTTTGGGATTCCGTTTTACAGCCCTGAAACTGAAGCAAAACAAGGTCCATTTTTTGGAAAAGAGACAAGAAAAATTTGACCGGTACTTAGTCGCATATCTTCTTATATCTCTTGAGACAGGTCTCAATTTCGTTAAAAGGATCATTGCGCCTTGGTTCTTTGCACGGGTCAATGTTCCTTTTCGTTTTTCATCTTGGCTTACTTGCTACACTATGTTGGATTTGCTTTCATGCAGTTGCTTTTCGCATTCTCTCTCTATGTACTGTATCTCAGAAAACTTTTTCTTGAAAAGTGGACCGAATACAAAGTTTTTGATTCTGTTGACTTCTAAAATGCGCTTCGTGCCAGGCAGCGCCGTGTACACTTTCGACATTTGAGCTTTCTAAATATTTTCGAGACTGTCAGTTTTTGAAATTTTGCGTGGACATGTGGTTTACACCACAGCGAGGCAATTTTTAACCTCTGTCAAATGGCTCCGGGCACGTTGCTTGCTTTCAACGCAAAATTTTTGGAACTTGAAACTTGATTGAGATTGCAGAATTCCGGCAAGGTTTCTACTCTCGCCACCAGCTCACCTGTGAGACATGTATGCCGTTACCGCCCTCATCCTCATCATCATCATCATCATCATCATCATGTTCATCATCATCATCATCAGCATCATCATCATCATCATCAGCATCAGCATCGTCATCATGAGCATCATTATCATCTTCATCTTCATCATCATACACCATCCTCATCCTCATCATCATCTTCATCATCATTGTCACCGACATCATCGTCATAATCGTCATCGTCCTTGCCATCGCCATAGACATCGTTATTGTCTTTTGTTGTCATCCTCATCATCATCATCGTCATCATCATCATCATCATCATCATTCTTATCATCGTCATCACTGTTGTCATTGTCATGCTGATTCTATCATCATGATTTAGTTGTTGGTCACAAAATCACTATGCTCAAAATTGTCATTATTGTTATCTTCATCGTTAAAGTCATCAGCATGATCATCGTCGTAATCATAAACATCATTGCTTTCATCTTCATGATCATTGTCTTTATCATTTCTATTTTCATTGCTTTAAACCATAATTTTCATCATCATCATCATCATCATTGTTGTTGTTGTCATTGTCATGCTTGTTACCATCATTGTCAGACTCCTCATCATCATCAGCATGATCATATTTTTTCAAGAACCGTCTCCACAACCCCTAAGGTCGTTCACAACAGGTTCCGATTACATCGAATGCGCAGCCGCATGTTTTATTTTTCACGATCACCCTCTGTGTTGGTGCGACGCAAGTCGCAAATACTGCACCTGCCAGTAAAATCGGCACTACACGCTTCGCGCTGTGACAAAACAACGATTTTTAGATGGAACCGCGTGGTAGTACCCCACTAAACGCTCCGCTGTGGGCTCTGTAAGTTTGGTGCGACGCAAGCCGCAAACACTGTACCTGTCAGCAAAATCGGCACGCTTGGCGCTGTGGAAAACGATTTTTTAGATGGGACCGCGTGGGCGTGTAACGCTCTTTTTTTTTGCTCGGAATTAGCGCACGCTGGCACAAGGCCTGTGTCACTAGTCAATTGAATGAAACAAACGAAGACAAAATAACAGCAAAAATGAAATGACAATCGGCCGGCGCGTGGGCGTGTAACGCTCCGCACTTTACGGTCATGAAGAAAGAGACATCGTCTACGACCCAAACCACCAAATTAAGAAGCGTAATGAACCTAAAAATATCGGTCAGTGCCTCTTCCACGTTTGGAATTTTTCCACTTAGAGGGATCCAGACCGAAGCGTTTTCAAGCGTTTTCAATGCTTTGTTTTAAGCAGGTAGAATGCTCGAGATCGTCCTTTTTTGCAAGACATTTTAATGTTAGAAAATGATGCTAAAGGATGCGAAAAAGAAAGATTCAGGCAGAAGCTTCAAATAAAACGAAATTGACTGCAGTTTTTGACGATCGAATCTCGTTTCGTGCGAGAGGGTTGCCTCCACCTTGAAATCGCAATTTTACCCAGTTTTTGAGGGATCCAACCTCGTTTCGTGCGAGAGAGTTGAACGTTTCGTGACGGCTCGTCGGCACTGCCCGCGGCGTAAAGAGAGAAAGAAGAAGAAGGAAAGAGTGAAGATGTGAAGATGTGATCCATTGCGCAGGTGAATGTTTGATCAAAACTCTGGTGTGCTGATAAACATGCAAAACATTTGAAACATGCTGGCAACTTCTTCTGTCAGCTTCTTGCATGGAGGCCATATTGCCTGTGCTTTGGAGTCACTATGACCGTTCTTCGGATCAGAACAATTGGGGAGGGTCAGTTGTGCACACTAGTCACGTCTTCCCTAAGGTTGCCTCTATAGATTACATGAGAATGGCCATGGCATGGGACTGCACGCACCAGCTGAAAAAAATTTGTCGTCGTGGAGCTCAGCGATCGTTTTTGAAAATACAACAGTTTCCTGATGTTGGCCGCAAGTTTTGCTGCGAGCAAATCAATTTCGCAGCCTTTGTTTAATCTGGACACTGAACATGCCGATTGTAGATCGTTTCACCAAAGCGTAAAACTTTGACACGCAAAGTTAGATCGCGAAACCCGCTTTCAAACCTCTTACGCTCAAAGTAAACCCAAACCAAAACAAACTCAAACGTGCAAGTCTCGCGTTTCTGCAGTCTCAAAACCCTCAGAGGCCGT
>BGPT01000521.1:86186-113158 GCA_003297045.1 Symbiodinium sp. clade C Y103 | reverse complement strand
TTGGATGGTGATCATTGCCAGCGTGGTTTCAATTCAGTCAGTCTTGACGTGTAGCGTCTCTACAGGTGCTGGTGGACGTTTGGGCGCCGCTTTCGGGGGTTTAATTTTGGTTTCCGGGCGGTGCCGCATGGACTGGCCTCTACAGTANTGTAGCGTCTCTACAGGTGCTGGTGGACGTTTGGGCGCCGCTTTCGGGGGTTTAATTTTGGTTTCCGGGCGGTGCCGCATGGACTGGCCTCTACAGTAGGATAACTGCCCGGGCCGAGTAGGACTGTGCCAATGTGCACTTCGTAGAGCCATGGTGCATTACCCATGCTTTTTCGGACGAAATTGATCTAACTGGACTGGAACGGAACAGAAACTGGACGTAAAGACACAAGCCCACATTGGCGTTCGTGTGTGATGGCGCAGGTTCCTACTAGTGCCAGTTATGGTGCAAGCTGTGCCCCATTGCCCGGAGGCTAGGCGGCAGATATCCCTGCCGGCAGGTCGCAGAAAGTCGACAGGTAAAGCAATACTGCACAATCGATGTTGCTAGCAACGACCGGGCCTAATAGCCCGGAGGCTAGGGGATAAATATTTCTGCTACCTCCGTCAGACACAATGACGGTCTGTCACTTAGCCCATGATGGTAAACAATTTGCCTCACAGCCCGGAGGCTAGGTGGCAACTATTGGCATAAAATTCTATTCGATGTCCATTGCTGACCTATGATGACCTGGGATCTCCACGTCGATTTATGGAGTCAACATACATACTCTGAGGTAGCTAAGAGCAAGGGAGGGGTGATCATCTTGGGCATATTAATGCTCGGTGAGTGGATCCTCCCCTAGCTCAGCTTCCTCGGAGCCAGATGAGCAGGACACAGGGACTGCCTGAATACATAGGCACTCCTTACTCTTCCTACTCTTCGTGTACCCCCCCTGGGGGGGGGACTTGTTGCAATATGATATGGAATGCGTTACTGCCTCATTGGGAATGATGTAGTATTGACGCATATTAGATGAGTCGACATGCTTTCACAATTTTCGAACGACCGTGCCGCTTACTCCAGCTCACTACAGGCTTTCTCCACCAAGTGATGACCGGGGATCTACTGATGCTGTTATCAATGGACTTGAGAAGAGCTTCACTATCGATGATAGAGGCTGTAGACTGGCCTGCTTTTCTCGCATCATTGAGGCGGGATCAGTGGCCAAGTTGGAACATGAGAATTTCGAGGAAACTGCAGAACGCACGTGCTTGACACAATGCAAATTTGGAAGAACAGGTGTGGGTCATGTGGAGGACCTACGCGGTTTTCCATGGCTCCGGTTGGTTTACTTTTCGAGCCAAGGAGAAGGTCCTTCCTGGCTACCTCTATTGCATTGTGGAGTACCTCTGAGAGCCGGGCTGCGGTAGTCGTTTCCGTTTTGATCACCTTGTACACTGTACATTGTGTTTTCTTTACTTCATTTTCTTGTAAAGTGACACAGGCCGTGAGCCAGCGTGCGCTACTTCCGAGCAAAAAAAGTTGTAACTAGTTGTAATCCTGGCCCTAGGCCCAGGTTGGAGAGTTAGTTGTAACCTGGCTCCGGGACCAGACTTGGAGAGTTAGATGCAACTAGTTGTAACCTTGGCCCTGGGGCGCAGAGGAAGAGTCAGTTATAATTAGTTGTGACTCTGGCCCGGGCTCCACTAGTAATTTCTGCC
Source organism: Symbiodinium sp. clade C Y103 (assembly GCA_003297045.1). Classification (NCBI taxonomy): domain Eukaryota; class Dinophyceae; order Suessiales; family Symbiodiniaceae; genus Cladocopium; species Cladocopium sp. clade C. The sequence goes on along the minus strand of BGPT01000521.1, from coordinate 111,466 downwards.
CCATTTGTTTTGTTTTTAAAAACAAGCGAGCAGCAATAGTAGTAGTTGTGGTAGTAGTAGTAGTAGTAGTAGTAGTAGTAGTAGTAGTAGTAGTAGTAGGAGTAGTAATAGCAGTAGTAGTAGCAGTAGTAGTAGTAGTAGTACTAGCAGCAGCAGTAGTAGCAGTAATGGTAGTAGTAGCAGTAATAGCAATAGTAATAGTAGAAGTAATAGTAATAAAATTTCTTGCCGATTAGTTTTGTTCATAAAACAAATAGTATTAATAGTAGCAGGAGTAGCAGCAGTAGTAATAGTAGTAGTAGCAGGAGTAGTAGTAGTAGTAGTAGTAGTAGTAGTAGTAGTAGTAGTAGTAGTAGTAGTAGTAGTAGTNGCAGTAGTAATAGTAGTAGTAGCAGGAGTAGTAGTAGTAGTAGTAGTAGTAGTAGTAGTAGTAGTAGTAGTAGTAGTAGTAGTAGTAGTAGTAGTAGTAGTAGAAGTAGTAGTAGTAGCAATAGTAGTAGTAGTAGTAGTGGTGGTGGTGGTGGTGGTGGTAGTAGTAATAGTAGTCGTAGTCGTAGTCGTAGTCGTAGTCGTAGTCGTAGTCGTAGTCGTAGTAGTAGTAGTAGTAGTAGTAGTAGTAGTAGTAGTAGCAGTAGTAGTAGCAGTAGTAGTAGCAGTAGTAAAATTTCCTGCGCCATTTGTTTTGGTCATAAAACAATTCGTAATAATAGTAGTAGTAGTAGTAGTAGTAGTAGTAGTAGTAGTAGTAGTAGTAGTAGTAGTAGTAGTAGTAGTACTTTTTTTTGTAACTAGTTGTAACCCTGCTTCCGGGCNCCCAGGGTTAGAGAGTTGGTTGTAACTAGTTGTAACCCTGGCCTCGGGCCCAGGGTTAGAGAGTTAGTTGTAACTAGTTGTAACCCTGGCCCCGGGCCCGGGGTTAGAGAGTTAGTTGTAACTAGTTGTAACCCTGCTTCCGGGCCCAGGGTTAGAGAGTTAGTTGTAACTAGTTGCAAACTAGTTGGAGAGTTGGTTACAACTAGTTGCTAACTAGTTGCTGAGTTGCTGAGTCCCCCCCCCTCCCCCCGAGACCCCCATAGTTCAGGGTTAGGGTTGAACCCTAACTCCAACCCACCCCTCCCGACCCAACCTCGCGTGCGCTCCGTTCGTGCAAAAAAAATTCAGCCTGCCATGCAGCTCCAGAAAAAAGTAATGTATCGTCTCACACTGGTTGCCGTTCATTGCTGATGAAAAATGAATCACCTGTGAGCCCAAAAATTGGGATCCAAAATCAAGCAAAACCAGAGCCCTTGCAAAGAGTCTCTCCAGTTCTTCTGTAGGAATGCTCCTGTGTGCAAAGACTTTTCTGTGTGAAAGCTTCTGCGTGTAGTTCTTCTAAATAGAAGTTCTTGTTCAGAAAGGTGTCCTGGTGTCAATGCGTTCTGTGTAGGGAGGTTTGCAGAGACATTTTGCGGAATGGGGTAGTGCCTCAGAGAGAATTTGGCGACATTCCATGACGAAAATAATTGTAATTTTGGAGCAATGATGCTTGAACCGTTGTGAGGTTTTGCTAGCAGGTCGCATTCCAGAAGTCCGGTTTCAATGAAATCTCTGCACAGATCAGATGCATCATACACGACAAAAAAAATTGTAAATGGCATACGAGGAACGGCTTTTGCAAGCAGCTGTCTCAGAGATGATTTTCAATTCATCGAACATGAACAAGCACCAATCAATCATTCCATTGATCAGGTGGACACAAAATCTGATCCGTCAAGCAATTTTTGCACAGTAGACAGAAACAAATCCGCAGTGAAATGATATCCAATTGAATTACCCGTATCTCTGCATAGCTCAACGCCATCCACCACGGTTCTGCACATTATAGGGTCGCAATTGAAAATTTGCAACGAGCTGTGAACACCTTCTCTTTACTTCGGAGATTTGCCTGCGGCGCGCCATGTTTAATGACACCAGACGATAGAAAATGTAAATTTATAATGTTGGTATCCTGCTACATCCGCATGAAAAACCACCACTTTGTTTGTTAAACAATATTTATATGTATATTTACATATATATATATAGATATAGATATTTTTATTGTATATATGTATACATGTTTTTATTATATATGAATGAAATATATATACATAAATATATATATGTATATTCATAATGCATATATATATATATGTATATATTTCATTTATACATACATATATATATATATATCTATATTCATATCCATATATATATATAGGGATATATACATATATATGTATATATATATGTATATTCATATCCATATATATATATATATATATGTGTATGGATATACATATATATATATATATATATATATTCATATCCATATACATATATACATATAGATATAGATATAGTTATAGATATAGATATAGATGTAGATGTAGATGTAGATGTAAATAAATAGATAAATAAATAAATTTAAATATAGTCTTATATTTTCACATATTTGAACATAGATATATAGAAATATAGATATATAGATATATAGATATATATAGGTTTTTAGATATATAGATTTATAGATATATAGATATATAGATTTATAGATTTATAGATATATAAAAGGATAGATAGATAGATAGATAGATAGATAGATAGATAGATATATATGTATAGGTATAGATAAATATAGAGATATATAGACATACATAGATATATATATATATAGATATATAGATTTAAATATTTGTAGATATATATATATATAAATAAGTATATATATATATAAATAGATATATACATATATCAATAGATATGTATAGATTTAAAAATAGACATATATAGATATTAAATATATATATATATAGGTATGTAGGTATGTATAGATTTAAATATAGACATATATAGATATTAAATAAATATAGAAATATAGATGTGTACATATATTTTAAATTTATATAGATATATATATGTGTAAACATTTATATATATAGATATACATAGATCATTAAAGACATATATATATATAGATATAAAATGGATATACATAGATATATATGGATAAATATAGAGATATATATGGATAAATACAGATATATATATATAGACATAAATGTATATATATACAGGTATATAGAAATATAAAGAGATATATATATATAGATATAAATATCTTTATATAGTTATTTCAATAGATTTAAATATATACTCCGGGGGCCTCAAAGAAGCCACTTTTCCTTGATTTTGACGTTCCATTTTCAGAGCCGCCTTGCGCGCACTCAATCTGAGAGACTTCGTTTGGAACGAAGCCGTGGAGATTGGCAGCACGGGCACACGGGTTGGAACAGAGACCGGGAAAAGAGATGCGGATGAAGCAGGGAGCAGAGAAGGCAAAAGCTCCTGTCCAGACCCCGTTTGGGACGAGGCCGTGGATACAACGCTAGACCCATGATGGCTTGGGGTTCCCCTCTNGCTCCTGTCCAGACCCCGTTTGGGACGAGGCCGTGGATACAACGCTAGACCCATGATGGCTTGGGGTTCCCCTCTTCCCCGTTTGTTATAATATTATAAGGTCCAAACGGGGTCTGCGGGCCCGCTCAACAGTAGGCGGGCCCGCCGGCGGCGGGACCGTGTCCCGTTTTCGACAAAAGTCATGAAATTTCCACGTTTTACGGGCCTGCTGCGGGCCCGCCGCGGCCCGCTACTGTAATTTACAAGGGATCGCGCTGTGCGCCTCTGGAAACTCCCACGTTTTTCAAGGGCGGGGCGGGCCCGATACTGTAATTTACAAGGAAAATGGCTCCTCTGGATTGGTTTTTTTGTTGGCAGTGACTATCCATGCCGCAACGCATTCGAACCCATACAGGACAAATATATTTGGGGGGGAGCGTGGGTCACCGCTTGCTATACCGTGCCACTGGAAGTGCATGCGGTGGCCTGTCGAACATGTAGAAGCACGTCATCGAACCAAATGACCTTCAAGGAAGGACGTCCCACCACAGTATAGAAGANACCCGTGGCGCAGCATAACAGCAAGACTGACCCGGGTTTTTGGGGCCAGAAAAGGAGCTAACTTTGGCTTCGCCGTGGAGGGCCCCCAATGTGTGTGTGTGGGGGCAAGAAGCTTCCAAACGGTGCATGGAAATGTGGGACAGAGGAACGTTAGCCTCACGGCGCGCTGTCAAAGCGAGCCCCGAGCAGTAGAAGTTCGTGGCATGCCACATTGCCTTTCTTGGTCCCAGATTTGGGGCCCCAAATTTGGAGCCTGCAGCGTCTTCCGCAAAGAGCCGGGTCGTGTTTTTGGGGGCCGCATTTTTGGGACCGAAAAACATGATTGAAAATTGTTTTTTCGTTGCTAGACACAGACATGGAAGCACGGAGGCGGAGCGGTTACATGGCACGATATTATAGGAGCAAGGGATGCCACTGTGTAATGTGGAGGGTGTGCTTGGACCAGTTGAAGCCATTCTACTGTATATACAAAGATACATATATATATAGATATATATATATATAGATATATATATATATAGATATATATATATATATATAGATAGATATATATATATATATATAGAGATATAGATATGTATATATAGATAGATATATATATATATAGATATATATATATAGATATAAATATAGATAGATAACAATAGATATATCGATATATATAGGCAATATTGATCTAAATATCTATGTAAATGTAAATATATATAACTGTTTATATATATATATATCTGTCTATATACAAATATATCTATATATATATATATATATATATATATCCATATTTTTATATATATATATAGATATATGTATATATCTATAAATATAGATATACAGATATATATATATGTTGAAATATATATAGATATGTAGAGGTTTAGGGTCCTGTCTGTAGGGTTAGCTGGTTGATAGTTGTTGTCTCACCGCAGCCCCTTTTGGCTACTAAACCAAGTGTAGCAGAGAGAAAAATATCCGCTGCATGGTAGCGGAGCTCTAAAGGACAGGGCGCTGGGTAAGTACAAGGGGTCCAGCCAGTTGGATGGTGGCCTGAGGCGCAGGGCTGCTTCAGCCCGCGCCGGGGTCCGGTGGGTCCGGATCCTAAGGCATCTGAGCAGTACTTCGGACAGATCCTGCAGATGATGCAGGAGAATATGAACCGGATGAACCAAGAGTCGGTGGCAAGGATGGAGGTCCTGGAAAGGTCGCTCAGGGAGACGACCGCGGCGCTTCATGAAGCTCAAGGACGCCAAGCTGCGGAGTTTACTAAGTCCTTCGAAGGGCTGTCCCGTAGATCCATTGGTGTGGTGGATGTGAAACGAGTCGGAAAGCTTGACCACCGAGGTGGAGAAGGTCTGGAAGACCAAGATGGAAACTCCAGAAATAGGACAGAAGGTCCTCGACTGGGCTAAGCTCCGAGGAGATGCGGCAATCATGGAGTCGGACATCCAGACGTTTGCCGAAAGCGAGAAGCTTAAGCTGGAGGATGTGCAAGGTCTCGATGCTCACTTGCACGTGAGAAGAGCGGACTGGATGCATGGCGTAGACTGAGCCATGTCTACGAGCCCCTAAATCTCCAATATGCGTCTTCTGCGACGCATCCTGGTTCAGCCTCGCTCGACCCTTGAGAGTTTGCGCAATGCAATTGATCGCTGGAAGGCGGACATCCTGGAGCACACCCAACGTGGGAACCAAGACCTGTCCGACGTGGCCAAGATCACCGTGCTGATGGCAATGCGCCCAGAGAACCTGGAGGATCACTTAGAGCTCAACATAGGAAGGCTTGACACCTATGCCAAGATGCGCTCGGAGGTCGTGTCGTACACAGAACAAAAGTACGCAAAGACGGACGCAGAGTCCGGAGGTGCGGCACCTATGGAGCTCGATGCCTTCAAGGGCAAGGGCGCAAAGGGTAAAGGAAGCAAAGGTGGAAAAGGCAAGGGGCAGGACAAAAGCAAAGACAAAGACATTGCCTGCCACCTGTGCCAAAAGAAAGGCCATGGAAAGGCTGACTGTTGGCATAACCCTGCAAACGGCGGAAGTGGCAAGCCCCAGGCCAAGCCAAAGGGTCAGAGTGATAGCAAGGACAAGGATGTGAAAGGAAAAGGTAAGAAGGGTAAGGCTCATACCCTTGAAGGAGAGGAGGAGCAGCAGTGGCCGGCGGAGGAAGGAGCAGCTACTGAGGCTGGTGCTGACGGGGCCTTGGGATCTTTGTGCGTCTACGCTGGATATGGAGGGTCCAGGTGTGTTTCACACCGGTCTGCTGGGTCAGCAGACGCGGGAACCGATGAATTCGAAGAAGTTGAAGTGGAAGAAGAAGATGAAGATCCCGCCCGCCCCCCACCTACCCAGCGCGCCACTATGTGCCACCGCACAGTCGAAGACTCTCGGCCAAGTCGGCTGCCAAGCCCCGGGCTAGCAGGCCACAGGGTGCCGAGGAGGAGTTCGAGTACGTCGTTGAAGATGTGCCGGAGAAGAAAGCTGCGAAGCTCAAGCCGCCGGAACCAAAGGGACCACCCCCAGGTTACCGACCTCGGACGTGGCCCGTTGAGCAATACCTTCCTCCAACGAACCCTGAACCTGATGTGGTTGCCAAGAAGGAGCAAGAGTCTGAGGAGTCGTCAGGGGAGAAGCCAATGGGATATGTCCCACCTCACGGCGTAAGGGAAGCGGGGGTGCAGCTTCGAGTTCGATGCGCGCCCCATCGCTCAAGGATACCGCAAAGGAAGAGGAATCGCCTGAACAGGAGGACAAGCCGAAGAAGCAGGTGCCGCCACAACGACGTGGAGGAAGTGAGGGTGCAGCTTCGAGTTCGAAGCGCGCCCCATCTGGCTTGCAGCCGTACAAGATCAACAAGGCCTCGAAGGCGATCATGCTTCAGGAGATGATAGCGCAGAGCGAGACATCCTTGAGGGAGCTCCAGGAGGCACTTGATGATCCCACTCGGGACCGAGCCGCTGATGAGGCGGAGATGGCAAGCTTGGAGAAGGTCATCGCCGAACTGAAGGAAGAACAGGGGTCCTTTCGCCACAGAGAGAGGGAAGGGCACAGCGAGCGCCAGGAGCGTGACAAAGCTGCTTTTGGAGGCCGCCTCGCGCATCTCAAGGAGAAGAGTCGTAAGAGAGCAGCCAAACACCATCACGCCTCTCACAATAAGAGGGCCAGGCTCAAGCTGAGCAACCAGACCCTTTATGCCAAACGGTTCCTACGACCAGGACAAGGGCGAAAGCAACTGATGTTCCCGCTGGCTGCGTCCGGCAGTGAGCTTGCAAACGACGAAGGCTGCCGACCACTGGTAAGGAACGCAGGGCACTTCGAGAGGAAGAAGATGAGGAACTACCGGAGGTTCGGCAGAGGATCCCATCTCTGCCGCCTTCGGAGCCGAAACCTATGAGATCACCTCAGCTTCCGAGCCCAGAGGAGATCGAAGCGCACAACGTTAGAGCTACGCTCATCACAAGATCGAGCGGGAAGGAGACCCTGAGGAGATTCCGGTGTTTTCCATCGACTACGGGTTCTTTGGAGCTCCAGGGGATATACAGGAATCGGCCGTCGGGGGATCCAAACAAGATGCCTGTGTTGGTGGGGAGGGACCGACAGAGCAAGGCCCTCTTCACGCGCTTAGTGCCCTCAAAGGGTGTGGGGCACTTATACCTTGAGAAGGCAGGGACATCAAGTTCCTGGGTTACTCCCAGGTGGTAATCAAGTGTGATCAGGAGCCAGCGATTAAGGCTGTGGCAGATGCGGTGAAGAACGCGTTGTACATGTACTTGTTTCATGTTTGTTTTACGGGGCTTCATTTTGTTTCGTGGGAAACTTTTGGCTCTAAGACTTAATTTGCTTTCTATTTAGGGGCATCAATTGGAAAAAAAAACAACAAACTTCAAACCCCACACAACACAATGCAGTCGTGGGTTTTGCAGTGCATTTGCTTGGCTTTGGCGTTTCACTTTGCATGTTTTTAACACATGTGGTTTGAACTGTCAGGACCTCATGCCATTTTGTCAATTTTTTACATTTGACATTCATCACTCCTGGTCACTCTCCCGGCCGCGGGTCGGGCAATGATCGCGAGACACCCTCGGCGTGGCCTCATCGGGCCCTCAGAGTTGTGCTATAGAGTGTTCGCTGCCCCTCAGAACAGGCACATCTTCACTGGCATTTTGTCATTCTTGACTGACTCCTCTGGTGACTTCACAGTAGACATTGTGCGGTTTTCGTTGTGTTCGGCATTCCTGCGTTTTTGGACGAGCATTTTCAAGAGGGTGGACACCCCTTCCGTGGCTGCTGTGGACACACCAGTGCATTCGCCAGTTTCATCATTAGAGGGTTTTCCAGATGCATTTTGAGGACTGGGAGTTGCTTACAGATGATGACAACATACCTGCGTTTGTGGACCTTGATTCTTTTCCTGTTCAGCCTCATAGCCGTGCTCCGTTTCAGGTTTCATCGACTTCATCATCCAGCTCATTGGCCGCAGCTCCGAAGTCGCAACCTCTGCAGCGACCTTCAGTGGATGTTGGCCCCAGAGTGCGGGCACCAGTTCAGACAGTGCAGGGTCTCCATGCGTTTCGCACACATTTGTCATCCAGCAGTTCTTTTTGTGCAGTGTCAGATTTACAGAATGCAACACCTTTGCCACGACCTGAAACCGTTTCTATGCGGATACCATCAACACTGCCAGTTTCAAGGGATGTTCCTTTGTCAGCACCTCAGCTACGAAAGGGGTATCGGCAGTCAGAGGGACCTCAATTTCGCCTGGACCCTGCATGTCAGATTGCAGTTGTTTCACAGGTCGCAGGTGCTCATGTCAAGGGTGACTCAACTAAGTTGTCAACTCGCCCAATTAGGAAGCAAATGTCCGAAACTCGGAAACCAAAGCGACCTCGACAGGAAGACCAACAAAGGGGACACACATGCAGTACGTGTCCTGCCGTTCAGTCAGCCTGGAACCAATTTTTGGCAGCTTTCAGGAGCTTTTCACCTATGTTGCAAGAGTTGTCAGTCAGTGCATTTTTTGAGGAACACTGCAATCGCATACTGGATAGTTTTGCAACATCTACCATATATCGGTATCTCTCCACTTTGATGCAGCTTCATGTCATATGCATATCGTTGCGTGTCTCTCTGGAGACCTTGACTGAAATTCAGTTGGCAGACATCTTGTTGGCGGGCCGATCCAGTGATCCGCGCATCGGGCCCAGCATGTGCATTAAGAGTGTGCGATGGGCGTACAAGCAGTTTGGTATCCAATGTTTCAAGATTTCGCTGGGTCCTTTGATATCTTCATTCACAAAAGAACATATGGTATCAGATCGCAGGGAAGCTCTGCCTTACAGTTTGATTACAGTTGTTCAATGGGAAAGGCGTTTACTCCAGAGTGCCGCTACCCAAAAGGAAGTGTTGGGTGTCGGTGCATTTCTTCTCATGCTGTGGAGTGGCATGCGCTTTGCAGATCTGCAGAGGACTCGGTTGAGCAGTTTGGCATACGACTTAGTGTCACTTCGGGGATTGTCTTACCGTACCAAGACTTGCAAATCGGGGTGTCCATTCGGCGTTTTGTGCAAGGGATTTTTATCTTCGGGTTCATTCACGTGGGTTCATCGTTTCTTGCAAGCTTTGGATTCCTTGTATGCTCCCTTTGGCTTGACTCCACACGATGTGGACTTCGTCATTCCTAGCCTGGACAGTTTGACGACAGAGGCTTGTCCGAGCCCTATGACATATGCAGAAGCATTGTATTACTGTCGTTATTTCATGGCCTTGCCTTGGAGAAAACAACCTGTGGATACTGCCATTTCAGCCCAGCATTACACAGAACATGGCTTGAAGAGTACGCTCTTATCTTTTGCAAATCAACTTCAATTGGCGCCGGAACTGCGGCGATTGCAAGGGAAACACAAGGATCCCTGCAGAGTACTAGGCTGTACTCTCGAGATGATGTGAGTGGGGCCCTTCAGCTCCAAGATGCCATCATTGCAGCCGTGCAGCGAGGATGGCGCCCACATACCCCTTTGGGGCGCGGGGGGCAAATTCCCCTGCCAGAACAAACCTTTACCCTGGAGAAGTTTAAGAAGGATGTGGGGGAACCCCAATGGTCATTCTTCTCATTTCATCAACAGACCCACTTTGAAGCAGATCATTTTGATCAACAAGACGATGATGGATCATCCACATCTTCATCATCATCGGATTCCAGTGATTCATCCTCATCGAACTCCATGGAGGAGAAGAAGCCTTCCATTCGCAAGGCAAAACTAGTCCCAGACTCCTTTGATGAAGTCACTATGGGGGTGTTCAGACAGACGTGGCATGTTGTCATGAACCCCTCTCCAGAGGATGGCTTGCCTCTGGATTGGCGTTGGGCTACTGCTTGTGGGAGACGTTTTCTCCCTGCACAATTCTCGGTCAGAGATGAACTGAAACTGGAACCGGGGCATTGGTTATGCACTCACCCGGGATGCAAAAAGGGATGGCTTTCAGTGGGTATCTTGCAATGACCCACCCTGTCAATAGTTTCAACCAGCATGCCAGTATCATAATTACAGCGTGACTGCGAATTGTGGTCGTGTCAAAAAGAGACCCAGCGGTCCTCATGGCAGTTGGCAATCAACCACACCGCAGTGTGGCAGACATGGCATGCATGTATTCATCCAATTTGCCATTTCAGTGATGTTCTTTGTATATCCGCAGCCATTTGCATAGCATGGCAAAAAAAACAACAACAACAACACAAAGGGGGGATCACAGTTCGCATATTTCATTTTTAATTCTCTTCCCATTTTCCACAGCGTTCATCCCTTTTGGTTCCCCCCCATCTTTATCCACTCTAACCCCCATGCATCAGCATGTTTAATCCGAGAGATCGCTTTTATTCACTATCACTGTCATTACATTTATTTGTTTTGACATTGGCGTGGCGTTTGATTGCAATGGAATCTAAACTGGAGGATGTTTTGCAATCGGCAGGAGTTGACCCAGCGTTAGCCAGTCAACTTGTGACTGACGGCTGGACGTATGCGACGTTCGCATGCTGTGCACTTGATATGCAAGATTTTGACAAATCCTTGGATGAACTTGTCTCGGGTCAACCATTGACATTGCTACAGCGATCTCAATTGCGTGCAGCATTTCGTTCCTGCTCTTCTCAGGTATCGCCTGAACCTAAGGCCGTACCAGGTGACACAACTGCAGGTGCCACAGCTTCCCCTTCAGCCACATCCTGGAGTGAATCGTTTGCGCCTAAACTGGATCATCAGACCATTCAGCAGCTCAAGCAACAGTTTTTGAAGAATTATCCTTCAGAAATCTTGGATGGGGCATCAATGCCCTCAACTAGGCTGTTATCCTTGGTGTATCATCAGCTCCAGAAGGGGCACTGGTCGTGGATACCGTGGAAATTTCGTATGAATGTTGAAAAATCTGAGGACTTACAGGCTCAACGGTCCTCCAAACCGCCCAAACTTGAAGGTTTAGCCCTGCACTCACTTTTGCTGGACGAGCCTCCCGCGCTTGAGGTGTCGAACTCAGGAATGGGGCTGAACGCAATTCGATCCTTGATGGATCTTCACAATGTTGCTGTTGCTATGTGTCGGGGTGCGCATTTGGCGAACCTCAAACAGTATTCTCACAAGTTCATGCATTACTTGACACAAAAGGTGGATGCGGAGACAGGGTTGCGCACAGCTAATGTCACAGAAGCTCAAGCAGCAGACCGGCAGATATGGGCCACAATGGCCGAACTCATCAATGAGCGTGACTGGAACATGGATGATGCACTTCATGAGTTGACTCATGTCCGCCAAGACATGGCAGGGCTTTTGCAATTGAGGCCCAAGATCCCCAAGCCTCAAACATGGCAATCTTCCTCAAGTTCGTCAGGGTATCAAAAAGGTAAGGGGAAACAAAGCCCATCAAAGGGCAAAGGTAAGCAAAAAGGGAAGCCTCAGTGGGTTACTGAGATTCGGGCAGCAGATGGCTCTACAAAACCACTGTGCATGCGTTTTCAACTGGGTAAATGCAAGCTCTCTGATTGCAAATTTAGCCACCAATGTGCGTATCCTACACCAGCTGGTCATGCATGCGGGGGCCCACATGGGGCCATGGAGCACAAAAATGTTCCCCACTGACTCTCAGGGCAGTCCAGCACAATCGAACAGGTAGTGCCATCGGTCAGCATTTTGCAGGACACCATGGACACCAGTGACGCGTTAGATGTTTTCACTCCTCAACAGATTTCATTAGTTCAGGATACTGACAACTCAGATCCGACTGCACAGGAAACCGCACCAACTCCTAAGGAACCGGTGCCATCCATCCCACATTTTGTGGGACATCCGGACACTCAGACTGACATTCAGGTAGGCCCTCATCGCATCTTTTTGGACATATGCGCAGGTGCAACAAGACCGCTTTCTGAAGCATGCATGCGCCGGCAGAAATGTGTATTGTCATTCGATATCCTTTTACAGTCTGACATGGATATATTAGATGATGTGGCATACGAACAACTTTTGCGAATTTGTTCTAATGGAATTGTGGCTTACGCTGGGGCCAGTCCTAGCTGTGGGCAGTACTCCAGACTCAAGCTGCGCAAAGGGGGACCTCCACCGGTCCGTACTCCAGACCATTTGAATGGAGTCCCAGGTATTGCCCCAAACGATTTACTCAAGGTTCAGGAGAGCCACACCATGTTATCGAGATGTATTCAATGCCTGGTTTGGTTTTTCAATCTGGTGGACATGCACACTTGGAACAACCACCTTCAGCGATGTCTTGGCTGGAACCGGAGGTGCAAGATTTCCTCCGTCTTATTGGTGCTTTCTGTATTAATCTTCCAGCTTGTGCTTTTGGATGGAACATTCATAAGGCATGGATGTTTGCTACGAGTTTTTCAGACTTGCAATCTATGGGCGCTACTTGCGATCATGCTCAAGATGCCCATGAATCCATTGCGGGGCGTTTCAATTCAGCGGGTGACTTTTTGAGTAAGGACACAGCTTGTTATCCACAACCACTCGCTGACAGATTTGCAGAGATCATTGATCCGCTCCTTTCGGCGCATGCCGGTGATCTGCCATGGCCTATTCCCAATAATGTTTTTCCAATCAAAGCCTATGATGCTTTTCCCACAAGTTCTGAAGACGGCGGCGGCTTGTTTTCGCTCCCTGATTGGAGCCAGAGCAATCGACAGGCAGTGGATGCGCTTCATGATCTGCGTATCAAATGGCGACAACTGGTAATTGACAACCGTTTGGACAGACAAATTCTTGCCTATGTGGAGAAGGGCCCTACCACTGAACCTCCCTTCTCCGACACAGTTCTGGAACCATTTGTGCAGGCGCTCAATGATTTTCTTCAATCTCATGGTCATGACCCTGACTGGACCATTCGTGACCATCAGCCCATGCGTTTAGGTATTTTATCTGCACTGAGTGACATCATGCATGATAGAGACACTGCTTTGTTTCCAGCTCTTCAAGAAGGAGTTAGCACTGGATTTCAACACGACATTCCACCATCAAATTGCTTCCCGGTCAATGACCGCCCAGTGGATACCACAACCTTGTTGTCAGCCCATTTGTGCAATTGGGCCTCAGCTGAAAGTGATTTGAATCTCACGCGATCCCTGGTGGAAGAAGAGATAGCTCGAGGCTGGGTTCACAAATTTGAGGGTGATTTATCAGATGCTCAACAGGCTTTCCCAACTGGTGTTGCAATCGGAAAGCTTGGAGTCGCCACCAGTGACTCACGCCCTCCACGATTGGTTGTGGACAACAGTGTGTGCGGGCTCAATGCCCGGTGCCATATTCCTGAGAGATCTACGCTCCCTACAGCGAAGGATGTTTTGCGAAGTTACCCTTTGAGGGGTTGCTCAGAAGACATCATGGCACTTTCTTTGGATATCAAATCAGCCCACAAGTGTGTGGTCCTTCGTGAGAGCGAACGAGGTTTGGTAGGATTTTCGTTTGATGGATCGCTTTATTTTTACAGGGTGGCACCATTTGGAGCATCCTTTTCAGCGGCATGGTGGAGCAGACTTGGTGGCTTTATTCTACGTCTCATGCATCATATTATTTGGATTTCTCATTGTGGATTCGTCTTTGTGGATGACTATTTGTTCTATCAGATTAAAACTATGATGCCAGTCACAGCGGCCATGCTGTGCGTACTAGTTTTATGCTGCCGTATTCCTATTTCCTGGAAGAAGCTTGAATTGGCCTCTACCATTTCCTGGATTGGGTGGCGTTTCCACTTTTCGAGTGGATTTATCGAATTGCCAGCGAACAAAATCGAAAAAATTCAGCGCTACCTGAATCAGCTGGCTCGCTCCTCATGCACCACGAGGAAAGACCTGGAGAAATTCATTGGCATCATGATGTGGGTTACACAGCTTTTTCCATATATGCGGATTTGGCTTCACTATTTTTACAAAGACCTATATGCAATTCCTGCCACCCACTTCAGCATTGACCGCGATAACTGGAGTTCGGTGGCACCTTGCCTCACTGCAGATCTTGTTTTTCATTCACGACCACAGAATACTGCAATCCCTGTCCAAGGGAAACTTCTTTCAGTGAGGCATCAATCGGTTTCTTCGATTGAGGATCTATCTACGCTTCGTCTTTCGGACAGACGTATATGGATGCGAATACGAGATCCGAATTCAAGCAAAAGAACCCTCTCTTCAGAGACTATCCGTATGGTATCTTTGTACCAAACCTGGTTTTTACACTTGCAACCTTTGCGTCCCATGAGACCCAAACAATTATGGATTGGTGAAGTTGCAGCTGATGCCTGTGCTGCTGGTCCTTCAACACAGATTGGTGGCTTCATTCGCACCTCTACTGGCGAATGTCGATGGTTTTCTGAGAAATATTCCCACGCAGATTTTTGCACTTTACGCATCGACCTGGACCCAGACCTTCAAAAAGCCATCACATGCATGGAAACACTTGCGCAACTTGGTGTCTTGCACCTGGCAGCCCGCCATTTCCATGCTACCAGAATGCCTATCAAGGTATCCTCCTGGAGTGACAACACCGGAGCAGAGGCCTCCACCAACAAGCTCTTTTGTACAAGCAAGCCGCTTTGTTACTTTGTGGAGAAACTATGTATTTTTTCTGCCCTTTCGGGCATCGAAATGGATGTTCATCACGTACCGGGTCATGCCAACCAAGAAGCCGATGACCTTTCTCGCTTGGATGTCAACACTGAGTGCCCANCCTTTCGGGCATCGAAATGGATGTTCATCACGTACCGGGTCATGCCAACCAAGAAGCCGATGACCTTTCTCGCTTGGATGTCAACACTGAGTGCCCAGCTGGTTTCAAGTTGACTGACAGGATCAGATTGCCTTTGTCAGTTCTTTGGATGGACCGACCATCCCCTAGCCTAGTTCCGTCACACACCAAAATTCCCTGGAAGTTGCCGAAACCATGACTTATCTCTTTCTCTTGCTGGAAATCTATCACTTTCATTAGGGGGTGCTTGGGCGATTGATTTCCCCTGATAACTTTACTTGGGTGAAAATAATCATCAGGTGAAATGGATCCGAACGAATTGTTTGGATCCACAAATCCAACCGGCATCAAATATTCCAGCAAGAGAAAAGAATAAGTNTCCGAACGAATTGTTTGGATCCACAAATCCAACCGGCATCAAATATTCCAGCAAGAGAAAAGAATAAGTATAAACGTGCGAGTGCTTTGCAATTCTAAGCTTTTATTTGTAAGCGTTTATATAATAAATAGAAAGCAAATGTAAGTCTTAGTAGAACTGTACATGTACTTGTTTCATGTTTGTTTTACGGGGCTTCATTTTGTTTCGTGGGAAACCATTTTGGCTCTAANAGTCTTAGTAGAACTGTACATGTACTTGTTTCATGTTTGTTTTACGGGGCTTCATTTTGTTTCGTGGGAAACCATTTTGGCTCTAAGACTTAATTTGCTTTCTATTTAGGGGCATCAATTGGGAAAAAACCCTCCCACCCACTACCTAAGCTGTTGTTTTTACTTTGTGGCACTTTCAGCGGAATTAGTTTCACTGTTTGCAGCATCAGAAGCTCCTTCGCTTCACACTCATGCAGCAGGTTTCAAATCTTGGTATCATCGATACCATCGCTTGGCCAGAATCAATCAGCGTTCATCTATTCAAAACGAATGGGTGAAAATAATCATCAGGTGAAATGGATCCGAACGAATTGTTTGGATCCACAAATCCAACCGGCATCAAATATTCCAGCAAGAGAAAAGAATAAGTTTTATATAATAAATAGAAAGCAAATGTAAGTCTTAGTAGAACTTGCAAGTTCAGGTGTGCGAGTTCAAGTGGAGCATTCTCCTAAGGGAGATGGCTATGGAAAATCAAACGGAGAGGCCGAGGCTGCCGTTGAGATTACCCAAGGGCTATGCCGTACCTACAATGACGCGGCGGAACTGGGCCTGGGCAAGCGAATTGACCCAAGAAGCCCAACTCGCTTGGCTCATCGAACATGCTGGTTCGATGTACACTTTGTACGCACACGACGGCAAGTTGAAGGATGGCCTGACTTCCTTTCGAAGGCTGAAAGGAAGAGACTGGGCCGCGTCGCTGCCTCCATGGGGTGAAGCTGTAGACTATAAGCACAAGCTGGAGGCCAGGTGGGCCACAGGAATCTTCGTCGGCGTGAGGCTGAACTCGGCCGAAAAGGTGATAGCTACACCGGAAGGGATTGTGGTGGTACAATCCATCAAAAGAAAGCCGAAGGAGCTTTGGTGGGATGCCGAACTTTTCGGCAAGGTCCAGAAGACGCCTTGGGCACCGTCAGAGAAGAAAGGAGGCCGCAGGAGGCCCTCGAGAGCCGGAACAGCCTGAGGTTGAGGCAGCTGAAACGCAAGCTGGCGAGAAAGGAGAAATACTGCGGAGGGTGTGCCTAAGGCAGACGGACTTCGATGCCCATGGATACACCGCGACCTGCAGGGCGTGTGACCTGATCCGAGAAGGCATGTCAGGCGAAGGTGTGTCACGTCAAGAATCGTCTCAGAGTTGCAAAACTCTGAATCTGGGGAAGAAAAAATGCCTAGAGCAGGCCAAACTGAAAGACTTCCCAAGGAGAGCAAAGGCAGAAACACAAATGGAGCCAAAGCCTAAGGTTTTCGAAGAGAGTTCGGTTCAGGAGGCGCAGATGTCAAGGAAATCCAGAAAGGGAGAACCAGTGGGTCCAGGGGTCAGGACTGTTTCAGTCAGAGCCCAGGACCAGCAGGTCGTTGGTGAGATCTTCGATCACGATATGGAAGTTTCACAAAGTGAGCCGTCTTCTGGCTCTCGGAGCCCAGATAAGCCTCGGGTGCCATCGAAGTTTCACCGGCCGAACCTATATTTTAGGTGCGCGGAAGCGAGAAAGAGAGGCGACCGACGAGGACATGGTCGTAAGCCTCTTCTTAGATTCCAGGATTGGATGCCTCAATAGCCTTGCTGCAAAGGGCGAAAAATATCCAACCTGTGAAGAGGAGCATGAAACCCGAGTCTATGAGAAGGCCATGTCGTATTGGGACGACGTCTCGGGTAAGCCACTGCGAGCAGACCTCGTAGAGGCCGCGCTCGCTGAAGAGATCAAGGTGATCAATCAAATGGGGGTCTGGGAAGTAATTCCAAGGCCTCGAGATGAAAAGGTGCTGAAGACCAGGTGGGTCGATGTGAACAAAAGAGACGAGGACACTCCGAAGTATCGATCCAGGCTAGTTGCCAAGGAGCTTCGTAAGAGGTTTGGCAGCGTCAATCTCGACGCACCAAGCTGGGAAGACTTCTATGCATCCATGCCTCCGATCAATGCCTTGAGAACCTTGTTTGCTATGGCCACCACACAGCGCATACCAGACTTGGATGGAAAAATGCAAAGGATGCATCTCGACACCTGCCTCCTGTTCCTGGATGTCAAGAAGCCGCACTTCTGGGCGGAGGCCCGCCGACGTTTGCTGGTGGAGTTACCTCCCGAAGCTGGTGTTGATACTTCCAAGCTCATCGAGTTGCTACACAAGAGCCTGTATGGTACAAGAGATGCGCCTGCGAATTGGGAGCATACCATCAAGAAGGTGATGGTCAAGCTGGGATTCCTCCAGGTTGCAAGCAACAGTTGTCTCTACTTTCACCCAGGTCGCTGTATCAGGGTAGAAGTACCTTCACAGCTCTGGCTGGCAAGCGCGAGTTGGAGTGGTTCACAAATGCATTTTCCAAGGAGTGGACAGTGGAGGTCCGTGGATACTTGGGCCCTCCAGGTATGGAAGGCACTCAGCAAGCCATTGACATCCTGAACCGCCTTGTATCTTGGACCAGCCGAGGGATCGAAGTGGAAGCCGACCCAAGGCACGCTGCACTTATCCAGAGAGAAGTCAACTGCACAGAATCGGCCAAGGTCAGCACACCCTTGGTTAAGGAACGCATCGAAGAAACTGAAGCAGCTGAACTTCTGGATGATGAGATGGCTTCGAGGTACCGCTCAGTCAGTATGAGATTGGCGTATCTTGCTCAAGACCGCCCCGATCTCATGGTTCTGGCAAAGGAGCTTGCCAAAGGTCTTCGTCAACCTACCACATCACATTGGTCTATGCTGAAACGCGGTGTGAGATACCTGAAGGCGTTCCCACGCCTGATACATCTCTTTCCGCATCAGAATGCCATTACCCGCATTGAAGTGTGGAGCGATGCGGACCATGCTGGCTGCATAAGAACAAGGAAAAGCACAAGTGGTTGCAGTATCCGCTTGGGCGAGAGCACAACCAAGACAGCATCAAAGTCCCAGGCAGTCATAGCGCTGTCCTCAGAAAAACAGAGTACTATGGTTTGCTGACAGCTGCCTGCAATGCTTTGGGAGAACAAGCAACTCTCAAAGACTGGGGAGTCCATCTTCCCGTGCAGTGCTGGATGGACGCGAATACTGGCCTCGCCATAGCTTCGCGCCACGGCTTGGGCAAAGTCAAGCACATTGACACAGTGTTTCTCTGGGTACAGCAAGTTGTGGGTACTGGTCGAATAGCCCTGGGTGAGAAACCCACGGCAGACATGCTGGCTGACATGATGACAGAGCCGCTTGAACGAGCCCGAACGCGAATGCTGCTAGAGAGGATGAACTACCACTATATGAGTGGTCGACATCATCTTGGTCTGAACGTTTGAGGGGCTTGGGCTAGGCTTTTCAGGACCTTCTCTAGCTCAGAAAGCTTGGTGAACTTGCTTCCTTCCGGAGGCGTGTAGAGGTTTAGGGTCCTGTCTGTAAGGTTAGCTGGTTGATAGTTGTTGTCTCACCGCAGCCCCTTTTGGCTACTAAACCAAGTGTAGCAGAAAGAAAAACATCCGCTGCAAAATATAAATAAATAAATAAACAAACATATAAATAAATATATATAGACATATATGTATATATATATATGTATCAAAATATAAATAGATATATTGATATATAGATATAAATAAATAAACAAGTAAATATATATATATATAGATTTAAAAACAAGGGGGGGCCTGAGAACCCAAAAGCAAAACGACAGCAAGCAAGTCGGATTAATGATTGGTTGCTGGCACCTCTTTTCCTCCCTTTGTCACCAACCTTTGAACATGGGAGATCATGAAGGCTTGCGTTTGCAAGCTTTGCGGCATTTTTTTCATGTGCGGACAGAGTCTACGCCGGTGGCCCAACTCTCTATGAANACATGGGAGATCATGAAGGCTTGCGTTTGCAAGCTTTGCGGCATTTTTTTCATGTGCGGACAGAGTCTACGCCGGTGGCCCAACTCTCTATGAAAGTAGGCGACAATGTGGCCAGAAAGGAAGCAGAAGGGAGGAGACGAGAAGATAAAACACCCGAAAATATATTGATAAGGGATGGTGATGAAATATGATGATGATGATGATGATGAATATGATGATGATGATGGTGATGATGATGATGATGAATATGATGATGAAGATGAGAAGATGAGAAGATGAGAAGATGAGAAGATGAAAGATGAAAAGATGAAAAGATGAAAATGAATGAGGTCTGACGCAGGTCAAATGTCAAAATAGTAATATTTGCATAATTTGTGGTTTTTTGTCCCCGCAGGAACTTTGCTCCAGGGCTGGTACCTGAACGAAAGTCAGAATGACACGAGATGCTGGAGGTTTTACAGAGAAAATTTGAAACGCAGAAGCCTCTACACGGAGAAGCCTTACACACAAAACTTTTACACAGAGCAGCCTTTGCACACAGACGCTTTTACACACAGATGTTTTTACATGCAGAGGCTTTNTTTTACGCCGTGCACAGAAACTTTTACACACAAAAGCTTTTACACAGAGAATCCTTGCCACAAAACACTTTACCCATAGAGAAAGTCTTACACAGAGGAGCCTTTACACAGAGCACCTAAACTTTTACACACCAAATTTTTTACACAGAGAAACTTTTACACACAGAACCTTCTGCACACAGAGGCTTTAGCACATAAGCTTTTACGGCGTAGGCTTGCTCATCTCCACCGGCTTCTTCTCCCCCAATGTCCATCCATTCCCTTGCGCCCACGCCGTCGGCAGCCGTCCGCACATCAAAGCTTGCTCATGCACCGGATTCTTCTCCCCTCTTTCAATCCATTTCCTTCGCCTTGCCCCGACGCCGTCCGCAACCTTCCGCGCATCCAAGCTCGCTCATCCTCACCAAACCCTTCTCCCAACCCAACACATCTCCATCCATGCCCTTGCGCCCGCGCTGTCGGAGCTGTCCTCGCATTCGAGGTCGCGCATCCCTACCGAGCCCTTTTCCCCAGTCATTTCCATCCATTCCCTTGCCCCACGACGCTGAATGCATTCGCGTCCAAGCTCGCTCATCCCGGTCGGCTTCTTCTCCCCACTTATTTCCTTGCACCTGCGCCGTCACCTGTCCGCGCATCATATACCGCTCATGCTCACCTGCCCCTTCCCGCCCCATTTCCATCCTGCAGCCGTCCGCGCATCCAACCTCGCTCCTTCTCCCCACCCACTCGGACTTCCGTCCATTCCCTTGTGCCCGCACCGTCCGCAGCCGTCCCTCGCTCATCCCCACCAACTTCTTCTTTCCCATCCATATCCACCCCATTCCCTTGCACCCACGCCGTCCGCAGCTGTCGTCCGCAACCGTCCGCGCATCCAAGCTCGCTNCCCTTGCACCCACGCCGTCCGCAGCTGTCGTCCGCAACCGTCCGCGCATCCAAGCTCGCTCATCCCCACCGGCTTCCCTCCCCACCCGTTTCCACCCACTCCCCCTAGCGCCCATGCCGTCCGCAGCCGCCTGCGCATCCAAGCTCACGCATCCTCACCAGGCCCTTCTCCCCAACCCCGTCTCCATCCATGGTCTTGCGCCCGCAATGTCGCAGCCGTCCGCTCATCGAAGCTCGCTCATTTCCACCGGCTTCTTCTCCCCACCCATTTCCATCCTTCTCTTGCACCCACGCCGTCCGCATCCAAGCCCATCCCTACCGGCTTCTTCGCCCCACCACATGCATCCATTCTCTTGCGCCCGCGCCGTCCGCATCCAAGCTTGCTCAACCCCTACCGCCTCCTTTCCATCCATTCCCTTGCACCCATGCCGTTCGAAGCCGTCCGCGCATCAAGCTCGCTCATCCCCGGCTCCTTCTGCCTACCCGTATATCCACCCATTCCACGCCTTCCGCCCATCCCCGCACCCAAGCTCGCTCATCCCCACCGGCTTCTTCTCTNCTACCCGTATATCCACCCATTCCACGCCTTCCGCCCATCCCCGCACCCAAGCTCGCTCATCCCCACCGGCTTCTTCTCTTCACCCATTTCCATCCATTCCATGCACACACGCCGTCGTCAGCCTCTCATTATCCCCGAGCCGGCCCTTGCACTCACGCAGTCCACAGCCGTTCCCGCATTNACACGCCGTCGTCAGCCTCTCATTATCCCCGAGCCGGCCCTTGCACTCACGCAGTCCACAGCCGTTCCCGCATTCAAGCTCGCTGCATCCAAGATCCCTCATCCCCAGCAGCTCCTTTTCCCCACCCATTTCCACCCACTCCCTTGCACCCCCGCCGTCCGCAGCCGTCCGCGCATCCAAGCTCGCTCATCCGCAGCGGCTCCTTCTCCCCACCCATTTCCACCCACTCCCTTCGCAACCCGGCGCATCCAAGCTCGCTCATCCTCAGTGGCTCCTTCCCCCCACATTTATTTCCACCCGCCCCCTTGCATCCCCAGCAGCTCCTTCTCCCCAGCCATTTCCACCCACTCCCTTGCACCCACCCCGTCCGCACCGTCCGCGCAGCCAAGCTCGCGCATCTCCACCCACTCCCTTGCACCCACACCGTCCGCACCCGTCCGCATCCAAGCTCGCTCATCTCTAGCGGCTCCTTCTCCCCAACCCCCACCCTTTTCCCTTCACTCCCTTGCACCCACGCCGTCCGCAGCCGTTGGCGATCCAAGCTCGCTCATCCCCAGCGGGCCCTTCTCCCCACCCACTTTCACCCACTCCCTTGCGCCCACGCCGTCCGCACCCGTCCGCATCCAAGCTCGCTCATCTCTAGCGGCTCCTTCTCCCCACCCTCCACCCATTTCCATCCACTCCCTTGCACCCACGCCGTCCGCAGCCGTTGGCGATCCAAGCTCGCTCATCCCCAGCGGGCCCTTCTCCCCACCCGCCATCCACCCGTCCGCACATCCGCGCTCACTCATCTCCACCAGCTCCTTCTCCCCACCCATTTCCACCCACTCCCTTGCACCCACGCCGTCCGCAGCACGCCGTCCGCACCTGTCTGCGCGTCGAAGATCGCTCATCTCCAGCTTTCAACCCGCTCTCTTGCACCCACGCTGTCCGCAGCCGTCCGCGCATCCACCCCAGCGGCTCCTTCTCCCAACCCATTCACCCGCTCCTTTGCGCCGACGCCGTCGGCACCCATCCGCGCATCCGAGCTCGCTCATCCCCAGCGGCTCCTTCTCCCCAACTATTTCCACCCACTCACTTGCACTCACGCGTCCGCAGCACGCCGTCTGCCCGTCCGCGCATCGAAGCTCGCTCATCCACAGCGGTTCCATCTCCAACGGCTCCTTCTTCCCACCCATTTCCACCCACTCCCTTGCACCCACGCCATCCGCAGCTGTCCGCGCATCCAAGCTCGCTCATCCCCAGGCCCCAGTGGCTGCTTCTCCCCACCCATTTCCACCCACTCCCTTGCACCCACGCCGTCCGCACTCATCCGCGCATCCGAGCTCGCTCAGCGGCTCCTTCTCCCCGCTCATTTCCACCCTCAGCCGTCCGCGCATCCAAGCTCGCTCATCCCCAGCGGCTCCTTCTCCCCACCCATTTCCACCCACTCCCTTGCACCCCACCGTCCGCAGCCATCCACGCACCCGAGCTCGCTCATCGCCAGCGGCTCCTTCTCCCCACCCATTTCCACCCAATCCCCAGCGGCTCTTCTTCCTACCCATTTCCACCCACTCCCTTGCATCCACGCCGTCAAGCTCGCTCATCCCCAGCAGCTCCTTCTTCCACCCGCTCCCTTGCACCCACGCCGTCCGCAGCCGTCTGCACATCCAAGCTCGCTCATCCCCAGCAGCTCCTTCTGTTCTCCCCACCCATTTCCACCCATTCCTTTGCACCCACGCCGTCCGCAGCCGTCCGCGCATCCGAGCTCGCTCCTCCCCAGCTCCTTCTCCCCACCCATTTCCCCCCACTCCCTTGCACCCACGCCGTCCGCAGCCGTCCGCATCCAAGCTCGCTCATCTCTCCGCCCATTTCCATCCACTCCCTTGCACCCACGCCGTCCGCAGCCGTCCGCCCATCTAAGCTCGCTCATCCTTCTCCCAACGTATTTCCACCCACTCCCTTGCACCCACGCCGTCCGCAGCCGTCCTCGCATCCGAGCTCCCTCATCCCCAGCGGCTCCTTCGCCCTTCATCCCCAGCGGCTGGGCCCCAGCGGCTCCTTCTCCCCACCCATTTCCACCCACTCCCTTGCACCCCACCGTCCGCAGCCGTCCGCGCATCCAAGCTCGCTCATCCCCAGCGGCTCCTTCTCCCCAACCATTTCCACCCACTCCCTTGCACCCACGCCGTCCGCAGCCGTCCGCGCATCCGAGCTCGCTCATTCTTAGCGGCTCCTTCTCCCCACCCATTTCCACCCATTCCCTTGCACCCATTCCCGTGCATCCACGCCGTCCGCAGCCGTCCGCGCATCCAAGCTCGCTCATCCCCAGCGGCTCCGTCCCTCCACCCATTTCCACCCACTCCCTTGCACCCACGCCGTCCGCAGCCGTCCGCGCATCGAGCTCGCTCATCCCCAGCGGCTCCTTCTCCCCACCCATTTCCACCCACCCCCTTGCGCCCATTCCCGTGCACCCATGCTGTCCGCAGCCGTCCGCGCATCCAAGCTCGCTCATCCCCAGCGGCTGCTTCTCCCCACCCATTTCCACCCACTCCCTTGCACCCACGCCGTCCGCAGCCGTCCGCGCATCCAAGCTCGCTCATCCCCAGCAGCTTTCTTTTCCCCTCCCTTGTCTTCCCTTCCCTTCTCGTTCCTTTTCCTCGTTTCCCTTCCTTTCCCTTCCTTTCCCTTTCTTTCCCTTCCTTTCCCTTCCTTTCCCTTCCCTTCCTTTCCCTTCCTTTCCCTTCCTTTCCCTTCCTTTCCCTTCCTTTCTCTTCCTTTCCCTTCCTTTCCCTTCCTTTCCCTTCCTTTCCCTTCCTGCTCCTTTCCCTTCCTTTCCCTTCCTTTCCCTTCCTTTGCTCCTTTCCCTTCCTTTCCCTTCCTCTCCCTTGCAGCCACACCGTCCGCACACCACCGTTCAAATCAGCTCGCTCCCCACGCGGTTTACCAAATTAAACGAGAACCCAAGCATCGAAGATGCTTTTGGGAAAAAAATATATAGATATATATAGATATATATAGATATATATATAGATAGATATATATAGATATATATATATATAGATATATTTATAGATATATTTATAGATATATTTATAGATATATTTATAGATATATATAGATATATATAGATATATATAGATATATATATAGATATATATATATAGATATAGATATATATATATATAGATAGATAGATAGATAGATAGATAGATAGATACATATATATATATATACATAGATATATTTAGATATGATTAAACCACCATTGAAAACAAAGCATTGTAACAAAGCAAAAACACAGAAAAACATTAGGCAACACAACAGGCGAAAGCACAAGACGACACTAAAAGAACAAAGAAACCAACACATGAGGCAACAAGTCTACAGGCAAGATAGCCTGAGACAGCAAGACAGTAGGCAACAAATGAGGCAACAAAGC
>BGPT01000521.1:38049-82515 GCA_003297045.1 Symbiodinium sp. clade C Y103 | reverse complement strand
AAAAATATGTATACGAAAACAAACTTCATCTTCACCATTATGAAGAAAACCCTGTTGATGACAGTCGTATATTGACTGCAGCCATCCACAGACAGTTTTAAACATTGTGCAAACGCTTGGCTACGCCAACGCCGTGTTTGGTTTGACAATTGTGTCGGAGCACGGTACGGCAGGGAAAAAAAAAATATGTATGTGCCTATGGAAAAGGTAATATGTGGCTATGGACAATGAAACATGTCAATCACCAAATATGTTGGTGTGTATGTGTGTGTGTGTTTCGGTTGATTAATGTACAGTATTTCCATTTGACAGAACTACTTATATATATATAATATACATGGACAATGGATCAAAACGGTTGATTTGGTTCGACGATTTATATGATTTGCTGATTTCCATTGCCATGCTAAATTACCAGACGGGAGTCTATGTATGTTAATTATACATTGTCATATGTATATATGTACATACAAACATCCCACTAAGCAGATACTCCATATTAGCTATAGAATGATACATTGATACATGGTATATTTTTGATAAGAATAATGAGGTGAACGAAGCATGAAAATCTCTGAATCTCCGATGGGATGCACTGCCTCATGTTCCATCGTCTGCCGAAAAATTGGGCATGTCAAATGGGAAAATCGTCGTTCAGTAAGGGGATTTGCCAGTAGGCCATGTTTGAGTACCAGACATGAGAAGTAACGAATCAATATATGGGATTCCCATTGGAATCCCATTGAAGCACCATCAAATCGATGGTTTTCCACATCCACCGTTTTTTGTTGTTTTTTTTCCAGTTATCATCATTAAAACCATTTGAGCCATTAAAAATACCCCTATCCCTACTAGCTGGTTGATAGGTTTCCCTACTATGGGCTATTGCAATCCCCAGTAAATTAGGTAGTATAAGTACCTATAGTATCCTATAATAACCAATCAACCAGGGTATTTTGAATGGCTCATTTTATTCCCGTGAAATCACCGATGATACACAGTCATGGAGATGTTGGTTCCGAGGATATGCTCTTCCGCATCAGTGGTGTCAGCGCCTCAGTGCGGGCGAAACCGTCGGCTCGTTATGGCTGGCTGTCTGAAAAGAGTGTGACCCAAAACCCAAAGGTGAATCGTCCTTATCCATATCTTAAACGGCCATACGTGGTATACCCCATTTCCAGACACATCCGTATAGATATAAACAGGAAAAAAAACAGATGTTTCAGATTGGGGAATTGTATGGGTGATTTGATGTTAGAATTATCCAGCGGATTGGAGGGAGCTGTTTTATGGGCCGTTTTCCGCATCTATGTCAGTTTGCCCTAGGGTAGTTAATAGTGTTGATCCATACTGTATCATACTCTACCACTTTTTTTCATGTGCAAACACAGAAGTAGGTTTGGAACATTGTAGGATTTGTTCACTTTGCTGTTGGTATCATTGTTTTATCTTCAACCCTATGAATGGAATGATAATGCCAAGTGACTCCTTTTTTTGCAGGGCCTGAAGCCGAGAAAAAGTGATAGCCTACCTGGGAGTTCAGCGAGGGGCACCACTTTTTGGAGTATTTTGGGGTCCATCGTTATCGGTTCCACCAGTTTGATATGCATGGAAAGTGTCTCAGATTTTCCTTGGAATGATTGAGGTATTGCATATTTTAATATGTAGAACAAACATGTCTTGTCAGCCAGCCAGGCATGTAGTTGCAATCTAGAAGAACCATCACTGGTACGGACTATGATTGGTGATATCAAACTGAAACAACTTCCTGTGTTGCGGTTAAACACTTGTGTTTATACAAATAGTTCAAATCCACATGGTTGTTGACCTTAAATGATCTTCGATAGATGATATTTCAACATATGTAATCCTCTAAGTTCTTTAGTAGATTTAAAATATCGACATTTTCTTTATAGGAACATCAATCGTGATGTTGATCAAATGATATACCCTCTGGTAATCAAACGTGGCGATGGAAAATCCACCATTTAGTTCGGGGATTTTCCCATTAAAACCTCCATTCATAGGGGATTTTCCATTGCCACGTTTGATACCAAATGATATTCAAACTCATTTCATCAATAGATCCAATGATTTTACCAACACACTTCGACCCACATCAGGAGCTGGGCGTCCCCGAAGAGTCCTGGTCCGGGGGGCTCGGTGAAATTTGCTGCCAGGGTTTCAACCAAAAGATCAGCAACAAATGGAGAAAACATGAGGCTTTCAACCAGCAGAAATGGTGAGTTGCCCTCTGGTTATGTCAAAATAGCTATTGAAAATTGCTATTTATAGTGGATTTTCCCATGAAAAATTGTGATTTTCCATAGCTATGCTATGTTAGTTTACCAGAGGGTAATTCTGATTTAATGCTGATTTCAGGGTGATGTCATGAAACTTTGATGGAATTACCCTCTGGTAATTTAACAGTTTGCTACGGAAAAAAGCACCATTGTAGGTAAATCATCGAAGTAAATGGTCCGCAACATGGTAATTGTTGGACCGGACAAACCAAACATGTTGATTTCAACGAATCAACAATTCGGTGCTGGTCAATAACATTTGCATTTATCACATTGCATATGCCAACAATTACAAACCACATATATTCAAAATTTGAAAACCGAGCATGCAATGTGTAAATGTACATAACATTGGGAACAAATCCCGCACACGGTGTGATAGAGGTTGGACCTCATGTAGGATCATGTAGGTCTAGTAGGTTCTAGAATATCTAATATATATATATATATTTACACAATTATATACATATATATATATATATTAATATATATATATATTAATATATATATATATTAATATATATATATATTAATATTTATATATATATATATATGTATTGTATACATATATATATATATATACATATTTATATATACACATTCACTACACCAACATATCAGTCAATGTTAAATTTCTTTGCATACCATTTGTTTGTTGTTTGAATATGAATACCTATCATGTTAAATGTTGTTTTCGCTTGAAATGTTTTTTTTAAAATCCAATTTTTCCAGAGTAAAACATTTTTCTCGGTCCAGTTTGTCTTGCTCTTGGTTAAATCAAATCTCCGCTTGTCTCCTCCAAAAGACATTTTTTTCTAGGCTTCTCCAACCTATTTCCCCGTCTTCTATCTGGGGTTTTAGAACTTTCGGGCGCAACCCTGTAAGACTCAATAAAATGGTGATGAATTGATATGGATGATGTCGTTAATGTGGAACAAGATAGATTTTGCCCAAACATTGGGATTCGACATGATTTAGCCTTGATTTTAGCCGGTGGAATCATTTTCCTGCTTTTCCCAGGCCTCTGGCGAGTCAGCTTGTGGAGGCTGGAACAAATCTGGGGATTTTCTGGGCTGAAGAAGGGAGTTGTCATGGGAAAATACTAGGAAAATGATGAGAATGAGGATTTACCTCCAATTGAAAACACATGTCACATGACGTTATATTAAGACTTCGAAAAAATGATGGGAAAACATCGTGGGAACAGTTTGATGACCCAATCATTCTTGTGGTCATCTGAGATGTGGCAGAAAACGAATGGGCCAAGACATGGTGATTGGCACTGTAGGGCGGGGGATTTTCCAAGGGCACCCTTTATCTTAAACAAAACAAACACAAAAACTGGTGCTTAGCAGGGAATGAGGTTTCATGACCTATAATAACCACTACAGTAAGTTTATCATCCCAGCAACCCCCATTCCCTACTAAGCACCAGTAAGATGTTGGAAGACTGACTTCCTCCAAATTTTCATGGCTGATTTCCAGGGTCGACCGTTGGAAGACATGGTATTTTTTCGCCCGATTTGTCCAGAATCTCGACAATGCCTGGCGGTGCCCCCTTGTTAGAAATCTGTTTATAAACCATTAGAAACTAGTAATGCTAAGTACCCTCCGGTAATCAAACAATGCTTCGTGGAAAATCAGCTATTGAGTTTTATTGAGTGACAGGATCTTCCTAGAAACCTCCAGTGGGAACCAATCATTATCCCATTGTCAACCCTTTGTGTAACCCATTAGAAACGATTGTTAACCCATTATTGTCTCATTTTTAACCCATCATTAACCACGGTTACTTCACTACGGTATATATCTATAGCTAAGATATCACATTAATTGGAACAATCTTCATTACATCCCCACTAACCTGAAGATTAACCACTTTTCAGACTAAGCACCAATTATTATCCCTTTATTCAGCAAATATGACCTTAATCATGAACCAAGTATGATGTATGTTCATCATTCATCAATTGGTATGAAATTTTGAGAATTCAGAACATTCATCAGTAATATGAACCTTAAGTATTTATCATGAAGTATTAATCATGATCCCATTACTATCCCATGATTGACCCAGGTCTCGGGCCGCGCCCATGCGGAAGCTGCCGCCTGGGACGCGCTGCGCGACCAGGGCGCCTCCGAGGTGCGGTTATCCAAAAAAAAAGAGGTGGAAAGATGGTGGATTCACCATGAAAAAATGATGGTTGATTAATTACCCTCTGGATCCCTCTGGTTATTTAACATTATTAACATAGCTATGGAAAATCCCCTAAAAATGGGGGTTTTATTGGGAAAATCATCCAAATTTAGCAATTTTCCGTGGCTATGTTAAATACCCACAGGGTATATATACCCTCAATATAGTTTATAAAAGTTTATAAACCATTATTATTCACCATCCTATACGGTATATTAATGGTATATCAATGGTATATTTACTATTAATGATATTATATGCAACCGTATTATTGTCCCTATCAATGAGATTCCAATTGGGACACTACGCTGGATAGTTTCGTGGATTGTTTCCTTTAAAAGAAAAGTGGATGGTTTTTCAAAAAACCGATTCAAAACAGGCTGAAACTTGAACCATGGTTGAACAATGGATGGTTGAAACATCGGAAAGTATGGTTCAAAACAGCTTGAAAATCCCTCCTTCAGCGCCATGTCAAAAAGGGCTGGCGCCAAGGCCTCGATCGAGCTGCTTTGCAGCCTGTTGCGTTATGACAGCACCAAACGCCTGCGTGGCTCGGCGGAGCCATGGGATGCCAGGGAACATCACTGGGCCACCTTGCCATGTATGATATGTAGAGTATTCCCGAAGAAGATACAAATTGGTAAAATCCTATACAGTACTAAAAAAACTTTTCTGCATTTTTTTGGGGTTTATGTGTATATATATATACACATACCATAATACTCTAGTGTAAATATATGGGATTGTGGTATATCAATGTACTCACATTATATTTAATGAAGGGAATATAGTGGACTAAACCCCCTACCTGCAAGATGGGCATATTGATTGCAACACATTGAACACGAAAAAACATACTTGCTTGTTCACCCCAGTATGTAGGATTATAACCACAATTCTAACTGGATTAAGCCTACTACTTATTACAAATCTGCTCCAGAAAATGGCCACCTTCATGGGGGAAATGAGGTGTTTAGTGGCCAGGGTCAGTACTGGATCCAATTATTGCAGAGACTGCACAAACCCATATATATATATATATACATACAACATGTATATGATATATGGAATGAAACCACGATCAAAAGAGGCTTACAATTAATATGCAGTAGCTAGTTTGGTGGTTTCAGATCAGATGTTCATCTTCCACCCCTGAGAATAGGATGAAAATCTTATTGGAATTTCCTATTTTAATGTATTTTTCACGATGTGGCTCAACCACCTGGAGGGTTTATGTCTTGTAAGTGACAGATGCAGAAGTGCACCATTTCTAGGCAAAAGCAAGTCCTAGTGTGGGCCAGGTACAATCTCCATGAATTTCCAGATATTATATCCATAAGTATTGCTCCCATGTTTATCCATTGTTTGAGTATCCTCATTTGTGGACCAGTCAACATCACATTGTTGGTCACTTGTATTCTATCATATCCCCATGAAATGGTCCCTTCACCTTGGTGTTGGTTCTGTTATTGAGGGTATTGCATCATTGCATCCCACGGGTAGAAGATTATATCAAGTTTCACTGGGCCCCATTGAAATCCCCAGAATAGCTGGTGATAAAGTCCTATTCTGCTGACAATCAGCAGGATTTTCTGTTGCCGAACTCAGGTGCCGATCGCGCCTTGCGCGACTGCGCCTTCTTCGCTGAGACAGCGGAGGCGGAATCGGATTCAAACCCGCAGCAATCGATCACTTCGATCACACATGGAGCGTTGATCTATCTATATATATACATATATTATATATATATACACATGTTTTGTGACGTTTAGTATGAATCATCCTCTGTTGGGATATCCAAGTACATATATAAGTATATATATATATATACACAGTGTATGCAGTATAGTATATATATATATGTATGTATACACACACATGCAAGCATAGATGGACGAGGTTGGGATGTTTGCCACAGGCTTTGGCTTTTGGTGTGCATGGCACGCTAATTGGCTGGGTTCAAGAACTACCCCAGCTTGACCCAGAGGAAGCATAAGAGAATTGCAGGCGGCAGTTAATCCACTCATCACATCTCACAATACTAGAACTAAGATTGGTATGTTGAACATGGGACACCAAAAGAAATGTTGGATCATCCCAAACCAGGAATAATTTGGGGTATCCCGAATTCTTGGACAAACCCAAACTCATATTGTTGGTTTGTTTGTCATATATATATATATATAATTAAGTATAATTATAATATATATATATATACATCCCATGATGTTCCCCAACAATATCAAACTAGTCAAATATTAAGTTGGTCATACAGCAACTTACTCGCCGTCATATCCACTATAACCACTCTGTGTCCATTAAATGAAACTAATATATTCTCAGCGAGGAAAAAACAAAACAAGTAACTACTATGAAGTATGAGTTCCCGGTGGTTTTGCAATCTTATCTTTTTAAAAAGAAAACATTTAGCAAAATTAAAGAACGTACAACGGTGGGTCAAAACCTATTATTATCCATTTTAGTGGGATGAACATCCATTTACCAGCTATTTTGATGTTCACTAGGTACCAGGGTTTTGACTCATAGCCAAATTACTTCTAACATCTTACATCTTCTAAGCCACTTCCAACTGCCCTTGTTGGATCCCTTGCTGGATCCAATGCAGCAGGTGCCGATCCCCGTGCCCACGCCGCGACCCCTAAGCCCTGGCAGCTTGCAACACGCCAGGGAGGAGGCTGGGGCGCTTGAGCATGTGAAGGTTGAGGTTGCTTCATGTATAGGAAGTGGGGAGTTCATAGGAATTCAGTTCATTTCATGCGGAATTCATGGAGATTTATAGATTTCATGGATCTTGTAGTGAGATTTTGTGGGGTTTGATGATGATTTGATGGGGTTTTCAAGGGTATTTCATGGGATAACCATTGACATTCTGAGGGATACTGGTGGATTTAACCATCAACAAATGGCGACTTAACGTGATTCAATGGGATATACATATATATATATATATACATAAATACAATATATAAGGGGATATATACAGTACCTAGCCAACTTGATATGATACTATATAGTTTGTTCCCCCGTTCATATATGGAACAACAGCCCCCAGAAAGGATTGTTTAGTAGGATATGAAACATGATGAAACCACATACTTGGGACCATGTGGGGTGTTCACAATATCAAAGGAAATAAAGAAATACCACAAAGACAGAGGCTAGATTTATGCAATTTTACTCCATGTTATATCATGATATATATATATATATATACACCATAGAATGTGACGTGTTTCTCTTTTTTGGTGAGTTGGGGTAAACATGTGTATACTGGACATATCCAAGGTCATGAAGTTATCTATTTACCATCCAGCAATCAAACATAGCAATGGGAAATCCCGTATAAAGTGACTTTAAATGGGAAAATCATCTATCAATGGGTGATTTGCCATTGCCATATTGGATTACCGCTGGGTAGCAAGATTAGTCTGGTGATTGACCACGATTTCGATCATCCGCCGGGTTTTGTCGCAGAATCTTGTTAGTGGGCCCGTACCCCATTGATAAATGGATACAAATGGGACCACCATGGATAACGCACTTAGTGGACTTGTGACCCCCAACAATGTAGCAACCCAAAACAATAGCAAGGTTGAGTTTTAAGTCGTGTCAGTTGAAGTCGTGTCATTTTTTTCACTTTTCTTGGTTACTACGATAGGATATCATGGGCCTGGCCATGGGTTGGAGGGTTATCCTTATGGTTTTCTCGTAGTTAGGGAGACCAAAAACGATGACAATTATCAATTGATATGAATTGTAGGGAATTCATTCCCACACATTTTGATGATTGGATGCCTAAATTAAATCTCCACCCACATATTGTACATGGAGCAAATTTGAGATGTTTCATCACAACCAATTTCACCTCCATATCGTTTGATGCTTAAAAGATCCCCTTCGCTTGAAGAGTTTTCATTTTTTTTCCCCGCTCAGGCGCAAGCCGTTGAGCGGCGACTGGCGAGCGCGGGCAAAGCCACGTTGCCACTGCTCCTCGGAAGCCCAGTTGTGTGGTAGTTACTGGTAGTTGTACCTGGATGTGCATTGTAGGTGGCTCTATTTTGGCGCTTGTATGGTTACTGGATATGAAATATTATATGGGTGATAGACCAGTGACTAGGCTGCACATCCGAGTAAAAAGAATTGGAGGACAATTTGGATGCTAAAAACATAACGACGAGCTTGAATGGGGAATACAGTCAATTTGGCTGCTTTTGAAGGCTGAGTGTCATCCTTTGAATCTCCGAAAGCATCCTGACTGAAGAGAACACGCATCAATGTCCAAGCAAAATAATAAGAAGTCTTGGCATTTGTTGGATCTTGAAATCCCAACCTGTGATAGGGGAATCCGCCAAATCTACAGTTCCCTTCGCTTTTAATCCAAGGCCGCCGCCGGCTCCTCGTGGGGTGCGGAAACTCAGCACCAGCACACTCTTAGGACTTAGGGCTGTCAAATATCTGGGATTTTCATGGATTTCCAGTTTTGGCATTCGGATCAAAATTTTCTATGGCAAAGGGTGATCTGGTTTGGGATTCCATTTCTTTTCCAGTCCTAGCTTCTTTGAACAAAAAGTATCAAATTTTTGCGGCTATTGGCGTTTGTCTGGAAATTTATGGGGAACGACAAAATTCCAAGGTTCATAATTTTCCCAATTAAAACGGACGTAGAATGGGGGGATATATTCCAGATTAGTTAATGATAAAGGTCATGCTACTGGATTCTGGCCAGACACTTTTTAAATGATGTGTTGCCTTTTGGATGGTTCGACCAGGAATATCAGGAATATCCCTTTAACACTTACCCTAGTTTAACAGGGCTTCTTTTGAAAGCCAAGATTGGCGAACTTATCCACTGTAGGAATTACTGTAGAATCATATATATGAATCTATATGTGTGCTCCATGAAGTATAGCAACAGAAAGCACACACAGAATCTGGATGAATCTGTTGGGGATGAAACCGATTTGGGCCACAGGAGATGGCAAGCACATTCACTTGATCCGCAGCCTTTGGCTTTACTTGATTTGGGAATTTGGGGGTTCTGGAAAGAAGCAGCCAATCAGAATCAACAGCTCATGTATCCTCGAGGAACCCTGAGGCACTTGCAGCAGTTGCCCAATCAAAGTCCAGAGTATTTTGGATACTTTTAGGAAAACCGAACTGAGTTTTGGGCGTGAGGCAGCTTAGAACTGGTTGACAACATTGATGAATTGCTGGAATTCTGGTAGCTGCCTTTTCCAATTGTGATGTCGTGCCTCTTCAGCAAGGGTCAAGAGGAAGGCTCTGAAAGCGCAGATACCTCCCAGGCGATTCCTGGGGTGGAGTTTGATTGCTGAATCCACTGGTTATGTGTTCAAGATTCTCCCTGTTAAAGTAGCCATACTTGCGGGGCGGATGATCGACCTAAAAGACTTTACCCAAAAAAAGGACCCAACAAAATCACAACTTTTTACCACTTGACTGGCCAGCTGGCGCGCGAGAACCGGCAACTGGGTTTGTACAAACCGTCTTGGTGGATTCTCATCTCATGCAATCCAGGTGCAGTCCGGGAAGAAAATCTGGGTTCCATAGGCCCCACATCCAATAGTTGATCCTCATTTTCGCCATTGGCATATAGCAGCCATTTTCAGGTATTCTCCATTTTTGGACAAACCCATGCAGCTATATGGATGTGTTTATAAATACTTGTAATGTTCTATCCTGATTAGTAGCTAGGTTCGCTATTGTGGCTGGAATTTCCCAAATTACTACGAACCCATGTATTGATCCTTTGGTTCACTATTGAATGGCAAGAAATTTTGGTGCGCATTTTTTTGAACGTGCTAAGAAAAAAATGGCTAACACATGTTGAGGCACACTCTTTTTTCCCTCACAAACGCTGTGACTGAGTCAGTCATTGCTCAGTCTTTGTACTACAAGTACTACATGTACTACAAATTCACCAAAAAACAATAATTAGATTTCAATTGTCGCCAATTACTATAATTACTAAAATGTAGGATTACATCCTATCTGGGAACGGTTTTTTTTGAGAAACCAACTTTAAAGAGGGTATAGCAATGTATAGCATTTGTTTGGGGGGGGTACACCCTAATCAGGACGGAACATGAGCATCTTATAGCTGATATATATAATCATCCCGAAGTAGATAGTATATCAAAGTTTCAAACATGTTCAAACCTATGCCAACAATTGAGTGAGGAAAAAAAACATGTTGACATTTCCATAGTCGATCTACTCCGAGCCATCGCTCCGGAAGGTGGCCGTTTTGAAGCTGCCGAATGGTCAGGAGCATCGCATCAAGGCGTGGTCGGTCTGTCAAACTGCCGGAGGTTTTCGTGGTTTTCCAAGGGGAAAACGGGTTTGTCATCAACAAAAATGGCATTATCACCAGAGAAAAACTTGGGACTTGAGCAGCAAGAAGTCAAAGTTAAGCAGCAAACATATGGATTTTAACAGATTTGTCCAATTCATATGCAGTTTACTGGAAATAGAGACTTGACTGGATTTGCCCAATAAAAATGGAAGGTGCCCCCAAGTTATAGAGAAGGGGCCCGTCATCGCCCACGGGCCTACTGGCCCCCCAATTTAGCAATGTTTATGATCAAAAACAATGGGATGTTGGGGTACATTGGGGTACCATGTTTTGAGACAGAATCTTCCGCCGAGACTTTGACTGCAATACTCTGTGGTGGGTCAATAGCAGGAGTATTTAGCCATAGTGGGGGATGGTCATGGCACCACTAAGAGTGAGTTTTCTTTCAACAAAAAGGATTCCCAGCTTCATGGAGGGTTGACCATAAGCCATACTCACCCATACTGCTTTGATCCCACGTAACTTGACCATGGCACATATAAAAGGGAAAGCACCTTGAAATGGACCAACGTGACTGTGCCGTGGTAAAAATGGGTGGTCAAGAGCTATGGTGCCGTGTATAAATTGGAGGGATGGCCATGCATGGTCCATCTTTTCTTTCAGAAGAACAATGGCAATGGATCAAACCCTGATTTCTACCAGCCCGAAATCTCAATACCCTCAACTACTAGGCAATCTGGAAAAATCAAACACATCTCCTGATTTAAGGCTACTCTTCACCTTGGTACCGTCACTTCACAATCTCCCACAATGGATGCTGAGCGTCCAGCTGTGGAAAAAAATACAGGCCAACCCCATTTTGAAGAAACAGCGATCATGATATCTCCTTAAATCCCCAGAAATGACCCGTATGTCCAACAATATGGGAAATGAATCCCAGTTATTTCCATGAACTTCCCTATGATCTATTAAGGTTGCTCAAGTACCCATGATTCAGCTTCAATCACTGGCCTAAGACCGCAGGTCTTAAAGCCGACTCATGGAGACTTGTCTCGTGGAAAGTTGCCACTTGGGGGTATGCCGCATTTTCAGACACACTCATATACCCTCCAGCAAGTTAACATAAGAAACTTGTGGTTTCCTCAACATATTCCACACATGGTCAATGTTTCGGATGGCAATTTGGGATAGTGGGATAATACAAGCGACAATAAGATACAATAAGTAAATATGTAAGTTAGTAACAATTTGGATTCCAGGATAATGAGTTGACTAGCATCGGGTAACCCCATTTTGGGACTTTAGGTACCTGAAACAAAGGTGAAAAGGACGCGTTGCCTTGTAGAAAGTGATTTCAACACCTACTATAAGGATTTCCATTGTGGGATGGATGTAACTTCACCATAGCATATATGTTACAAAGGTGGTGAAAAGATTATGAGTAGGTTAAAAGAGCATGAACAACTTCATGATGTGCCGATATATCTACGATCGATAAATCTGAGAAGGTACTTCACCCATCTTAACCCCCTAAAGCATTATCCAAATACTTCCCAGGTACTTGGATCCGTAGGGTATCAAAAACCATACCCTATACTTATAAACCCGCC
The DNA here is from genome assembly GCA_003297045.1 of Symbiodinium sp. clade C Y103. Lineage (NCBI taxonomy): Eukaryota > Dinophyceae > Suessiales > Symbiodiniaceae > Cladocopium > Cladocopium sp. clade C. Next base: position 70,071 of record BGPT01000521.1, on the reverse strand, counting down.
CATTTCATCCCACGTGGTCCTCCATGACGGATCAGAAGGGCTTTTTTTAAAGGCAGCTCAGAGATGGTGGTACCGATCACTCTTAGCCAACAAAAATGATCAAACACGGTGATCTAAACAAAAAGAATGGTGGTTTACTGTAACCAGCAAGAATTGGGATTTGACAACGGAAATGAGCAGTGTTCAAAATCCCTCTGTCATTCCATCATATCATACTGGTTGGTTAATAGGGATTCCCCTATTGGATTATTGTAATCAACAATATAATATATTGGGATATATTGGGTAGCAAAAATCCCCGAACTAATCATCAACCAACAGGGGTTTTGAACACTGTTCAAATGGTTTAACCAGCAAAAATGGTGATTGAACTAACAAGAATGGGGAATTGAGCAACAAACTGGTTGTACAGTGATGGGCATCTAATTGGATATCATGAGGATGGCATAAATTGTGTTGACCGAAGCCTGCGACGTCACGTCGTGTGTCATATAGTATATGATCATGACTGACATGAGGTTGTCAGCAGATAGAGTGCCCCAGTCCATCCACTGGTAAAAATCGTTGTTTTCAGCCATGAAGAAATGCAAGATGTTGAGGATATAGCAGGAAATTGTGAATTTTAGACTCGAAATGGATTGAAAACTCCTCAACCAGCTCTTGAGCTCACCAGCATTTTGGGCGCTTATCTTGTCAGATCCGAAAAAATCGATCTTCCTTGAGTCAAGAAGCCAAGAATAATGTTTGAAGTCTAAGAATAATGTTGGGAAACCAATAAACCTACCATGTGGGGATGGTTTGTACCACCCATTTATGTTGACTTTGTTTCTCATTGGGTTTATCACATTGATATTTTTTAGCTTTTTGAATCCACTTGTTGCAGATCAGTTGAGAAACCCTCGCACCGCTGATTTCCAAGGAGACGATCTCTTTTTGGATATACGCGACCTTCACAGGTGGGGCCTAGAGACTGGGTATGAACTGTGAATGTTATGGGGGTTTAATGTGACATAATGGGAGTGTACTGGATGCCCAACCAGTAAAAGCCAACTTGAGATTTGGGCGTGTCTCAAAATGGGATATGACATGGCTATACCCTCAATTTTTGACAAGTTATGGCAGTTTTGCGGAACATGACATGATGATTGACCAGTAGATTGTTCAGACAAACCGCATGAACCTGAATGCACTTTATGTTTTGACAAATTATTTTTCAGGGTTGTGGTCCCCAAAAACACTGCGCGGTCTTTTTTTGTCGGAGGATTTGAAGATGTTCGAACTCGAATTTGGGGTGACTGTGGGATTCTTTACGATTAGCTGGGTACCGATAGTTATATATACATCCATGCAGGGATTTACCAGTATAGTTACATAAAATGTGGCAAACCGAATACGCAATTGGAGTTGATTGTATTGTATTTGGTAAATAGTATATATATATATATAAATACACACCACTATTTGGAATCTGGAATACCATACGATAATTGCTGGAGTTTACAGTTTACCACATCATTTGCCTGTCCAAGATTGGAAAACCAGCTGATTGGCTTGTAACATGCATCATCATTGATGAGAGATAAATGGTTGAATTGTTATAGCAAACCATTTTCAATTGTAATATAGTTATATCAAAAAACTGAAGTAACTGAAGCAACCGCCAGGTTACACCCACTAGAAACCAGGGTACTGTAGGAAGTGCAAAGCCAGCCCAAGCCTTCTTTCTTTAGAGGTCAAAAAAAATCAGTCTTGGGACGGCCATGTCTTCAATCAGGAGACCCTGAATGCCACCGGATGACTTGTTGATTTCACTGCGGTCAACATCATCAACATCATCATCATCATCATCATCATCATCATCATCATCATCATCATCACATCATCATCATGATCATCATCATCATCATCAGCAGCAGCACCAGCAGCAACAGCAACAACAACTACTAGTACTACTACAACTACAACTACAACTACAGCTACAACAACATTTTTTGTGGGTTAAATTCCCATGTTGGTTAATGCCAATTTTCCATTCCGCCAGGGCCACGGGATATTTCTCCTACGATCCGGGCTTCACGTGCACGGGGTCATGTCTCTCCGGCATCACCTTTATCGATGGTCCCAAGGCAGCTGCTGGAGTGATGACGTTATCGTTGAAACGGAGATTTCTCCGCCTGCTTTTGCTGTTCCTTAGGTGATTTTCAGCTGTTTATGCATTATGTTCATTCATGGCGCCTATTGTTGGCTATTGTGCCAGCGATTGTTGTTATATCCCCAGTTCTTGGTCTTTGGTGCTTCTTCGTGATCAGTGATCCCCAAGATTGAACAGGACTTCTCAAAGCAATATACATCGTAAAGTAAATCTTAAGATACATTAAAACACCTTAAAATAAATCGAACCAGGAGTGAATTCCAGACTAAGTTCCATCTTCAGTATATATATATATAATTATCTATGATAATCTATAACTTTATCATATTTTATCTATACCAGCTACCATCAAACCATAACTCCCAGTGAAATCATCATAAACAAAACCCATTTCGCTCACCGGGCACCAGGGCGTCTGTCTCTACCGCGGCTTCGCGGTGCCGGAGTTGGTGGAGTCCGCCGAAGCCCTGGAGGTTGGGAGTGTGGAGGGATTGTGGAAGGACTGGAGTGAATTGGGGCTTAGGGTTTGAGAGGGGAGGGGCGAAAGGATTGGGGCCTAGGGCGTGCTTGGGGGGTGGGGGTCTGGGGGGGAGTGGAGGGGCTGGGGGGCCTGGCTGGGAGTGGGTAAAATGGGGGTACCCAAAAATGGATGGTTTATAATGGAAAATCCTATTAAAATGGATGATTTGGGGGTACCCCTATTTTAGGAAACCTCCAAATGATGGTTAGTTGAATTTGTTGGGATTATATAGTTAGCTAGTCTATATAATGGTTCTAATCCCAACTGATTAATCCTGAGGTTTAATCGCTATAATCACGATTAGAATCATGGTTGATGACTGTTGATTAGTTGGGATTATAACCATGATTATAGTGCTGAATGATGGATGTTGGTTGATGAGTCGAGTTGGGGGATTTAAAATTCTGACATATCATAACGCCATGATTGATAAAGGAGTTTGACTATCAGAATATGGGGATATAAGTGTATGTACCCTCTGGTAAACTAACATAGCTACGGAAAAGCACAATTTTATTGGGAAAATCAACTATAAATTGCAATTTTCAATAGCTATGTTAGTTTACCAGAGGGTAAGTGTATATACGTGATGAATGACGGCTGGTTGATGATTAGTTGGGATTCTACCAAGATTCACCGGGGAATGTCACAGCGAAACCCTATCAACCAGCAGTGGTTCGAAAGGAGCATTCTGGAGCTTTGGAAATGACAGCGTTTTGGAGCTGCATCCAGAGTTTCCCAACCACAAATTCTAGTTGCGATTCGGATTTAAAGAACAAAAACATGGAAAAGATGAGGGTTTCACCATCAGACATTGGGATTGCAACAACAGAAATGGGGATTGAACCAGCAGTGGGGATATGGTGAGCAATTTTGCTACTATTACATTACAAATCTTACTATATCCTGTTGGTGGTTTGAAGTTTTGTTCTTTTCAACCATATCTGGGATGATCTAATGGCTGATTTTTTTTGAGATGGGTTGAAACCACAAATCATGGTATCAATGGACAAAGAATGGATCGGCCAAGTTCATGTTGACGGTTGGGGGGTATGATTTTGGCCATTTGCACTTGGGGGGGAGTGGAATGTCTTATTTATCACCCAACCACTTTTTCGGACATCTCCAACATAAAGCTTTTGGATATCCGATGATGTTGACACACGGCCTATATCCGCATGCTCTCCCTCTCAGAACCAAGAGTGTACGATGTATGCGCAGTTGCTGTCACATTTGGGGGTGGGTCAGAGTCAGAGCCTATTGAACCATACGACGCGGGGGAATTCATCCATGCACCAGTGTTTTTGGTGTTAAAAATAGTAGATTCCATGGGTTTTGACTATAGCTATAGCTCTGTGTTTCTTTTCAACTTCAGGTGGCCTATCTACTTTTGGTGGGGGACAAGCCCAGCACGCAGCAATATATGCAGTTTCGCCGTGAAATCCAACAGCATATGCCGCTTGGCAGATGCAGGGTACGTCCCCAAAGCCCTTGGGTTTGAAACACACAGAAGCGCACACAACAAGCGGACTGCTTCCATACCCCAAGTAGATTTGGGACACACTTCAAATCAGGAGGCAAACTTCACTTCGGGTATCTTAGTGGGCGGAATTGGTGTTCCTCATTTCGTCACCAATCTGTGTCCTGCTGACAATAATCCTGGCGGATTCAGCTGACACCAGGACAAGGATAGCAACAAACAAACAACAATATTGAAATATATTGAACAAGAACCACGGTTTCGTAGGGGAGGAAACTACATATTTGGACCCATACAACGGGATACAACGGGGGTGTTTCATATTGAGGACGGGATTAAGAAACACGTGGCCTTGAAACTGATCTCCGAGATGGTTGCAGGTCACTGGCCGCTCTTCCACCGGTTGGAAAGCAACAAGCAGGAAGACACGTTGACATTATGGACATGAAATGATATGAATACTGATGAATAATTATTGATAGTGATTTATCGCGATCAACTTTAGCAGAAATCATTATTACAGTAAGCAACATTTGAGGAATGGCTGCGAACCAAGCCCTATTGGTTTGAAGATCTTCATAATCCATGAACTGGGAATCCCATTCTGGACCAGTCAGGATTACCCTCCAGTCAACTTATTATGCTATGGAAGCCATGGCCCTTTTCGACAGTTGGATGCACAAAATCAGTTTCAAAACATGGTGATTTCGCGTGATTTCCATGGCTATGTCAAATTACCAGAGGGGAATCCCATAAATTTCAATCACCATCAATCAAATCACCGTTTCTGTTGGTTGAACCTCCATGCTTTTCCACATCACCTTTTCATGGGGCCTTATCGAAAATTAAAAAATGTGATCCTTGGTGGTTCCTCTCCGGGGTATCCTAGGGCTACGCCATCAATTTTCACTCTACAACACATATTTACTATATTACAACAGCTATATTATATACTATAATTACAACATATATATATATATAATATGTATATATATATATATACATTACATTATACAACATATATTGAGATATATTTCTCTTGCCATCCAAGGTTGGTTCACGAGAAGGTGAAGGCCATGTTTTCAAACTTCACCATCAACGCTCATCCTATGGCCATCATGGTGCCTAGCCGAGGGGTGCAACCCGGATAGGAAGTGGTTAATTAATAGCCATGGTATAACCCAGCTATACATATATATATATACATATATATACATATATATACATGTATATATATAATGTATATATATATACATATATACATATATATATATACATGTATATATATATATATAATGTATATATATATACTTATATATATATGGGTGTTATATATGGGTTATGTATGTCATCTATGTTCAAAAGGTAAACCAATGACGATCTGGGATGCACATCCAAGCATCCTCGTTGTTTTTGGTGGGAACTTCTAGCAGGGAAATCGTTGACCCGGTTGACCCGGGAAGATTGAGTCTGGTTGGTCGATTTGGAGGTTTCCCAAAATGGTCGTACCGCAAAACCATGGGTTTCAAGACTGAAATGGTCTAATGTGGATGATTTGGGGAACCTCTATTTTAGGAACCCACCATTTGCTAAAAACAATTTGACCAACATTTTGGACAGGTCTATGAACGATAGTATCCCCGATGACTATGCAATATCATTGCTAGCAACCCCGATCGATATGTAAATCCTACTGAAACAGTGATGAATTACTGTTGTACCTCTTTTGGGGCTAGTAAATATATACAAATATATACACATATGAAATACTACAGTATCACATATTATATATTTATTACATCATATATTTACACAGCTATAGTACTTATTTTAGAGTAACTATATTCTAATATCACAGTAATATATGACATATATGTTTTCCCCGGCCCTCGTGGTTCCACCACCACTCAGCACTGGGACCTCGTCCCAGGTGGCTGTGATCGGGGCCTTGAGCTGCATCTTCAGCGAGCTCGATCCGTTGAATGACGCCTGCATAGTAATAGCAGCCCGCTTCGGCTTCGGCGGTATCCACCATGTATCCACCCAGAGGGTTATGATTAGTACATAATAGTGTTACCATCTGATAAATTGACTTTGGCCCTGGCATGACTTTCGGGATTAGAAGATTAGTGTCCACAAACAAATTGGGTATTTTCAGGGTCTATCTTAATTTGCCAGAGGGTATCGTAATTTCATTGGAATTCATAGGATTTTATGGTGATTGATATTTTTTCATAAAGATGTGGTAACCCCGAAAATAAGCCACCCTCAAAATCATGGGTGGTTTTCACCATCCCAAATGGCAGGTTTATTGAGTTTACCACAGTATGTAGTAGTTGTGATTAGTCAAACATATTAGCCTTATGAGTATGATTATTTTAATATTGTTTTGGTGTCATGATAATTGATTAGCGTGATGGTTCTGATATGATTGCCTATAAGCGGTCAATTGTAAATAGTGGTTAGATAATGTCATATAAGGTTGTACATAATGGGAAAATCATCGAACGGTGGGAATTGTCCGTTGCCAAGTTTGATTACCTGGGGGTATATACAAAGTTGATTTTTTGAAGTTCCCAAAACGCAGAAAATCGATTTTCTAGTTGATTTTCTGGATTCGCGGCGCCCTGGAAAGTTGATTTTCTCATTTTTCTCGAATTCTTTGATTTTAATAGCCACGGACCCAAATGCTCATCCTAATTGTAATTGTTTTTTTTTTGTTTTTGTTCAGATTTTCAAGAGATGATTCAGTGTCCAGTCTTCAAAAACTCGGTGCGAATCGCTGGCCGTCAGGAGATGCACCGATGGCTGGCTTGTACCCGACTCATTGCAAAAGTCCCTGCCGGGAGCCCTGGGATCCGCGGGAGCCCCGCGTAAAACGATCGGATGCTGCGGCTGGTGGTGTTTGGGACAAAGATGTGTGGGGCCAAACACATCTTTCAGAAATCATGATATTGGGATAATTTTATTCAACCTTTGCGATTCTTGAATATTAAAGATTGGAATGATTCAACGATTGGAATTGCTAATAGTCTGGCCTGTCAAAATTGCAACCAATTGGTTGAAAATGAACTGTCTGGAAGAAAGGGAGACCCTTAGCTGCCAGAACCTGCGAATCTTCGTATAGTCATTCCCTTGGACTCATGGTTTCTTCATGAAAGTAGACTCTTTTGAATATTTGTTTGTTGGTTCCCCCCATCATTTTATGACCTGAAATGTATATCTGTATACCAAGAAGCAGCTGGTCAGGACGTGACAATGTCCCCAACTGGCTCTTCCAGCTCCATGATGTAACATCCAAGAAAAACACCCTCTTTGTCTAAGCACACTCCATGCATGAGTCACAACTATAGAAAGAATCACATTCTCCAATCAGACCGGAAAACGACCATGTGGTTTCCTCAGTGTTTCCTCGTTTTGCTTTGGCTTGATTAGCACTCAGCGTTTGATTAGGGGGTTGGACCCAAACCATGGGGCCTTGGTGAGAAGTGGCCAGTAGTCCTGCGGAGCACTGAGATTTGTTTGATTGCGCCCCGGGTAATCTAACCTGGCAACGGAAAATCGTACTTGTTTATGGGAAAGGCATCTAAAAGGATTATGGAATTGTTGGCTATTCAACGGATGTACTATGAATCAGGTAGGTTTGATACTCCGGCTGTGGTGCTCATATGTTTTTTTCTCATAAAACAGAATTCCATTGCCATATACTTGGATTAGCAATGGACTCAATGCACGCAGTTCCCCTTTGTCACGTTGCAGGTGCTCTCTTGCTGGGCCTACAAGACCTCCATAGGCACCAGCGAAGTGAAGCATGTCTATAGATATTTTCTACATTGCTTGTAGATATCATCATATATATATAATCTATCAAACTATATACCAATATCTATCTACCTTCATATTCAATGTGATTCAATCATAGTTATCTACACATTTTTTCATACTGATTATCTATACCTATATAATCCTATGTCATCCATCTATCTATATCTATCATCTACCTTTGCCTGCCTTGGTTTGCAGAGAAATGACTTGCTGCTGCAAGATGAACTCATTTGGTTCGATCATTTTTCCCAGCTAACAATGAACCTATTGAAACTTATTGAAAACCTCCATTTTGACATATTTTGACGATTTTCATCGGGGATTTCCCATTGCCATGTATCATCCATCTAGCAGTGCTGGTTGAAATCATCGATCCTGGGCAGGTCAACCCATGATGTATCCTCGAGCGGATTTGAGCTTTGCAGAGAATTTCCTGTGCCTTAGCAGAAGAAAAGGTCTGATTCGTGGTTTTAAAACAAGTCTTGTAGAATTGGGATGATTATCCAAATTGACTAATAAATAAGTTATTTGGTGATGTGGTTGAAACCACCAACGGTGACTGGAGTTTGGGGCTTTTGAGACGGGCCAAGATGCGTCACCCAATATTGGAAGTGTTGAGGTTTCGCACGATTGACAGAGGTTGCTGACTTGCTACTCATTTGACCTTCCTTGTAAAGGTCTTGGTAGTTCACTGCCTCCCCAAATGGATGTTCAAAGTAGCCAGAAGGGGCCCAACTACATCCAACTACTGTCACTTTGGAAAGCCTTTGGTTGTTGATGGAACAAGGTGGCACAGCGAATTTGGTTTCAGGTCAGACTATGTTTCATGACGATTTTGCCACGATGCACCCGAGACTTCCACAAATACCGCAGTCGAGGTACATGATGTTTGCGACTCCCATGGAAGAATACAAGGTGAACCCGGTGGCAGCCAGGGCCATCAATGCCTTCATGATTTTGCACATGGACCATGACGCTTGACGCGCTAGCAGGGCAGGGTATCTCCCAGGGTTGCTGGGGAACACATGGTAAAACATCAAGGAGTGTGAAGCAGCTTTGACTGCGAGTGCATGTTGCAACGACTGATTCAGTGTTTATGAAGTTCTGCCAGTTTATGTATTTCCCGCCAGCACTTTGCTTCAGTCACACAGAGAGTCATAAATTGTCATGTCCGCCATGTACGGACGTATACATTAATCAAATATGAATATAAATCATGTTTCACCGACCTGCTTGCAGGTTTGGAATCTATGGTATGTTTTTTTGCACGGTTGACACTTATCAGAATGTCCATCGTTTTGACAATTACAGTCAGATTTGTTGGGGGGTGACCCGAAAGGGATCTAAAGGGGCGGTACTATCACTTGGTGGTGACTGCGCATGGGAAGTCTTCGAGCTCGGATCATGCCCTTCTCTGACGTACTGTGCCTTAGGTGTCACCACATCTGTCTCAAAGAAGGGTGTCCAGGGTACCCAAAAATCTCATGGTCAATGTCATTATATTAATTCTATAGAATATATTCAACCTTTCCATGCCACAGTTTCAAAAAGTACTCAGTTACTTTGTTGGTAACTTCTATCCCTATCCCTATCATCATTGTCTTTTATACCCAATTATCCCATAATACTATTTCCCTACACTATCCTTGGTCGTCTTATTTCCCACAACAGCTCCGATATGTCGACTCTAGTCAATTAACACATCGATCCTGAGCATCGCCAATTTTGAGTCGAAACGAATCTTCCAACCCCCAAGTCATGGCAGGGTGGTCATCTTTTTCTGTTCGAAATGTTTGGCTTTTCCTACAAGGCACCAATTCCTGCCGCTTTGATGGGCAACATGCCTTTTGAATATTGAAAACTGCCCTAAAATGATCTAAGATAAAGGGTCAGGAGGAGGTAAAGTAGCCCTCCAAAAAGACAGAAAAGTACATTACCATTGCTTTTTGTGTGATTTTACCAACATCTATCTCAACTTCGGGGGTTTCTGTAGGTAACATCCCTATGATTTCGGCCTCATTCGTCTCAGGAGCAGAATGCATCCACCTCCACAGTGCGAATTGCGGGGAGTTCACAAGCGAATCCTTACGCCTGCATCGCGGCAGGTGCGGGGTCAACGGTTTGGGGGAAACCTGGGGGGAAAAGCGGAGCTAAGCCCTGAGATTTTGCACACCTCAGAGGTTTCCTATGGCAATCTAAAAGAGGTTCCCAAGAATGATGACTTCCATTTTGAAAGGTTCAACAAACATGAATACTGCAATCACTGTTTTTGGGGTGGGTTGGATTCTTAAATACCTAGGGGTTTCAAGCTGATTCCAATCATGTACTGGAAAATTAAAACACATATTCCATGAGATTTCTGCCTGCGATTTGAAAGCTTGAATGATAGACGTTTGTTAGTGGTGATATGGCCAACTGATCTTGATCGAATCCGTTGAATCTGTTGTTTTTGGTTTTTCCCCTGGTACTCAAACACAGCGTGCTGGAAGAACGGCGTGCTGGAAGAACGACCACTTAGTTCGATTGTTTTCCCAGCTAGAAATCTCCCAGTCAGCCATGTTTGATCATCCTATTATTCCCATGAATTGCCGTTGAAGTCCGACTAATTCCCATGAAATCACTAATTCTTGGGGGAATGTCCCAGAAAGCCATCAATGGATTGGTTTAAGGGAAATTTGAAACCGGAACCCCCCATATTTCATGGGAAAATCCATGGTTTCCAGTTCAGATTCTCCCAATCCACATTAATTCGTCATAGAATCCACATTAGATCATGATAAAATCCCATTGAATTAATCCAATATGCATGAATTCCCATTTCATCACTATATATATATATATATATATGTTTGATTCCCAGGTTTACCATCACCAGGTGTAGCATCGCTGTGGGGCCCTGCTCACGGCGGTGCAAACGAGGCGGTTCCTGGGACACAAAAAGCCATGGAGATGTGATGGGGGTCTGTCTGAAAATGGGGTAGGGTCCCGCGTAGCCTAGCTATTTTTATGGGAAACATGGATGATTAACCCATTGATTTAGGGGGTTACATGGGGGTTGCATATTTTCAGACAAACCTAGCAATATTTCATGGGATTTCATTTGGGTTTCGCGAAGATGCTATGGGATGATATATAGTTCGAATTATGTACAACGGAGATTTGATGGGGAAGTAATGGGATGCTCTAATTGGGATTTAATGGAGATTTAGTGGGAATCACTGGGATTGAATGGATACTGAATAGGATTATAATGGGAATGGCTGGGATACGGTATTACATACTATGTATATCTATGTATACTGTATACTGTTTTAATGGAGTTAATGGAGTTTTTATGCGATGGTGTACCTGGGTTTAACGGAGATTTCATGGACATGGACAGCAATGAAGATTTACTGGGATGAGATGGAGTTTCAATGGAGATTTCATGGAGATGTTAGACTACACAAACATATACCTTTATGTACCAAGATGAAAACAAACCTTTCCCCAATCACCTTCTGAGGTAATCAAAATGCTGGAGGAGATCGGCTCTGCCGAGAACGTGCCCACCTTTGTCAATGACGTTAAGGCTAAGAAGGTGCTATTCGGGAGGGTTCAAGGTGATTGCGTGGTGATTCAATGGGAAATTACGGTGTTTCAATATGGAAAGTGATGGGGATTTAACGGGAATTCGAAATCGCTGGGATTTACTGGGAATGTGTGATGATTTTAATGGTGATTCAAATTGATTTTATGATCATTTAATGGGACTTAATGTGATATAGCTTGACTAACAAACAATTTGTGCTATGGTCAAGTCACTTTGGTAAATTGTCCTGTTTTTGGGGGATGGTCATCAATCCATTCTCAGTTGGGGATTGATGACCTAATTTTTTTTTGGGGTTTGGCATGGGATGGATGACCATAAACCACACACTTTATGTAACTTGACCATGGCACATTCCTAAGCGTCCTGAGTTTCCTGAAGATCTCCCCTAAATGAATCCATGCAAAGATGGTTTGTACATGTTTGTAGTATCGAACCTCCAGGAAGGTAGCTATTGCCATCCCTCGAACTGACAGTTTGATCCTGAGATATCCTGAGAATCGTCAAGACAGGAAGTAGGTTTCAAATGGCAGCTCTATTTTAAATCGGTGGATGGACATTGGTCTAAAAAAATGGACAAACCCCAACACATAGTCTGACGATTGTTTGACTTGAGATAATTTGATGGACATGTCCCATTGAAAACTGTGTTTTCCATATGGTGTTCTTGATGGCAACGGGTGCTCGCTGGTGGCTTAACATGTTTTAAAGACTTTGCACTCTCTGTCACTAGCTTTGGTGAGAAACCTAATTCACTTAGTCACTATCCAATCCTTCAACTAGAATTAAATCCCAATTGCCAATTAGTTGAACACTGGTCGTGATTATGATCACATATTTTCCCTATTGGTTCACATACTTTCCATTCTTGAACCAGTATGAATGATGAGTGTCACTATTGTGTCCATGTTTTCTTTTTTAAGAATCTGATGCTTGCATGCATTACACGTTGGCCTGGGACACCAAGCGCCCTGCATCTTTAGGTCGCTCAGACATGCCAAGTATTTTGTGTTGGACCCTTTAGATTTGTCGTCTCCGTTTTTTGTTGAACATTGTATTTTTGAGAACTTTGACTCTGTTTGATGGGGATTTAACCAACAACATTCAGATCATATTTACCAACCATAGTGAAAACAAAGTCAATTTAATTTTGAGCATTGCAAACAAACCGTGGTAAACTCAATGATAAACTCATCATTTGGGGATGGTTTATACCACCCACATTAAGATGTGTCAGGTATGTTTGAATAACATTGGCCAATCTGAAGTCGTTCCTGCTGGTGCGCCAGGAGGGTGTACGTTTAATGGGTTTTGGGCACCGCGTCTACAAGAACTACGCGACTCAGCGAATGGTTCAATGCAGGGGCAGAGGGATGGAATGTGCGAATTATTGGGAAGTTGTGGTGATTTAACGGGAATTCATGGTGATCTATGGGAAGTTATGATTTCATGGGAGTCTTATGGTGAAGACGAAGAACTAACAGAATCTGTGGTTTTCTGGGCCTTCAATTTTGATCCATACCCGTATGGGGGTGGGTCAATAGCGTCAATACATCCATCATTTGACAAATATTTTGGTGGATGAACATCCATCCTGCTGCCAGGAAGAATATCAATGGATCAATACCATCTGGTAATTTGTTACAATTTACTATTGAAGCCATGGCCCTTTTAGTTCGCTGATACATCGCTATTATATTGCTTTTTCAGTGGTGATGTTCAATAACAAACTGTAACAAATTACCAGAGGGTAGATTTCTATCCATGGATCATTCGGACAGGGCACGGTCGTTGTGCCAATGTCCGGTGGATAGCCGTAAGTTGTTATGGCCATAATTGTGGTGAAAGCGAAGGAGCTGGGATCCATATTCCCAGCCACGGGGAGACCAGCATCAGCCATGGGTTGGAAATTGAAGATCTTGAAGAGCCTGGCTGAGTACCATCACCCAAAATCCATTCTCCGGTTCCATCCCAGTTCGGAGGTTAGGAGTTGTTTTTAACTGGTTTTTATACCAGCAGCCAACTGATGTCTGCTAGTTTCAGATGATTTACATATTGATTTCAGGTTGATTTACTGCGGGTTTTCCCCGCAGGAACCCCGGTTTCACCTCCAAAATGTTGGGGAGAACACCTTGCCATTGGTCCTAAGAACCCGCAGAATGATTGAGCACTGCTTCCAGACGTGATCTTAGGACCCCAGGGCCAAAGTGATGAAAGGTCTGGTGACGCAGGCACAACGCTGGACACATCTGAAGCCCTGGACATTGCTCAGCGCTGCCACCTTGAAATTTCTAGGTCAACCCCTGGTGAATGGTGGGTCGAATGGGTGTCATTTTTCATCACCTCCTGGGATGAAATCCCACGACATTCACGTCAGCATCTCTCACTTTGGAAGCTGATGAAAGCAGCTTTCCTTCTCAAATCATCTCAAATCTTCGGCCACATTCCAATCTCTTCAGTTCCTCCCATCCCAGATCATTCATGTGTGTTTGATCGATCATTTTTAGAATCTATCGATCATAGATATTGTGAACATTACAGCCATATATATATATATATATCATATAAAGTTATCGATATACTATATACATGCATATATATATATATATTATATAAAAATATAATTATGTATATATATATATATATATTTAGATGTACTCAAATAGATGATTGTACATTATAATATAAATTATATGCATGTTCCAGTATTTTATATTTGCCTAAAGATTTCATTGGTTTCCTGAGAAAAAGCTATGCACCTACACAACTTGCCCCAAAACAAGACCTCCCAGGGATGGGCCCTGCGCTGCGTTTTAGCAGGTGCTAAAGGAGCTGGGCATTGACGATCCCTTGTTGAAAGTGGCCCAAGAGCTGGAAAAGGCGTCAACATCTCGAGGGCACCTGGGGGCACCCAGTGGCGATTTTGAAGCAACAAAAGACGGGGGAGTTCAGCAACAAAAATGGTGATTCAAACAAGAGAGATGCTGATTTACCCAACTGGATTTTAACTAATCATGGATGTCATATCATGGGATATTGACTGGGACGACTGGGATGCAATGTGGACCTCCAAAACGTTAGCTTAGCTTGTTGAGTTCACTAGGCTATGTGTTGGGTTTTGGGTAGATATATCGAACTACTCAATGGGGGTTGTATTCCAACTTTGCAAACTATGGTGCACCAAGTTGTAACTGGGGGTAACAGGTGGTACATTCTGGAAAATATTATCCGGATAATTGTATCTATTGATATTGTCGAAATCACTCTTTCCAAATACGTCCAATTAACTGTCCTGTGGTGAACGGGGGGAGCTAAGGAGTTGTGGGTTTATCCATATTCAGTATTGAATGGGGAGCTGAGCTGAGGACCTACGAATTTGAGTTCCCAAGCACATCATAGTTACAAATCGTTACCATATGTAGTTCAAGACTCAAGAGTTTCTTGTTGCTTGAAGTCTCAGTTTGGATATTTCTGCTTCCTGATCAGCAACTCTGGAGCCCTGCGACCTGAACATGGCCTAAAGCCATGGCTGGATACCCATTTTCAGGGATGGTCATCCATGGTCATCTACCCATTTTCCTGGGGTTCAATTCACCCATTATGGTGGGATACCCTCTGGTAAACATACAAAAAACTATGGAAAATCACCATTTTTAATGGGAAAATCAACTATCAATGGCCATTTTCAATAGCTATGTTAGTTTACCAGAGGATAGACATTCGAAAAAAGGACCTCCCAAATCCGAACCGGGAAAGCCGCCAGGTTGCTTTGAACGACGAGTACTTTGTGCAGAGGAAACTTTATCCCAATGTGGATTACTACTCTGGCATCATGCTACGAGCACTTGGCATTCCTACGTCCATGTTTACAGCATCTTAACTTCAATAGGACGGCAGCAGCAAAAAGAGACGGGCCATGAGAACCGGTTTGGCCGCTGCTGAGGTGATGTTTGCAATGTCACGGACTGTGGGATGGGTCTCGCAATGGAACGAGATGGTTTCTCAGCTAAAAAACAAAGATGTGGTTGGGATGAAGCGGATCATTTTTTTCCAAGACCAACGACTTCTGGTCATTCTGCAGCAACCCATCCACTGTTGGGGTCAAATCACTTGACATATCTGGAAGTGTTGACGGCTAGCCTTACCCAGGTAGGGCTGCCGATTCAGCTCACAATTCATGGGTTGCATTCCCATTTTTGAAGGTTATCAAGTGACATCGAGTGACATTTGCAGACATTTGTTGGTATTTGGACCTACCACTTTTCCAAATCATGAGCTCGTACTGTTTCACCAACGTTCACTAGCAGGAGAATGTACTGTAGCGGCTGTAGCGTCATGAAGCATGTTGGCTATGACATCTATGATTTGTTCCATTGTGTACTGTACTGCCACTACGATATTTGCTTTGGTGATGTTATTGTTCATCCTTCCACACGTTTGGGATGGTATTTTGTTCGGCTACTGGCTACTGGTGGATGATCCTGGAATAAAGACGAATCCGGCGGCTAGTGGCTGGGTCAAAGTTACAACCCCTCACAACTGTAGTTTTTTTTTTTTTTTTTTTTAAATGTATATTAATATATGTATAGGGATATACACTCCTGTATAATATAGTATAAACATATTCTATACATGTATACGTTACTATATATGTATATATATATATACATTTGTGTATACTACTTGTGTATATATATATATACATGATTATACAGTAAAATTGACCTGTATATCTAGTTTTTTGAAAAAGCGAACAGGTGTATATTATATATATATGTATATTTGAAATATTAAAACCTCATTTATTAGATGATACATACACATTAAAAACATCATGATGTTACTGGGTGGAGCCCCCAGGTGGCGGAGGGACAGATGCGCATCGGCCGGCCACGTCAGCTCTATGTGGGTCCCAAGCAGCGGACCTGGCGCGAGGCCAAGGTTGGCCTGGGATTTGATGGTGATTTCCTGGGATTCCAGGGAAATTCATGAGCATTCTCATGGCGATTTTGTTGGACTTTATTTAGGAAATTCTGGGAATAGAATAGGATGATATGTAGGATAATGTCTAGAATAAATATACCAAAAAAATGCGGAAATAATCCGTAGGTTTTCCCAAATGATCGACAAACGCTGGTTTTTCCAGGTCTGTATTTGTTTACCCTAGGATACCCTGGGATTTGAATGG
Source organism: Symbiodinium sp. clade C Y103 (assembly GCA_003297045.1). NCBI lineage: Eukaryota > Dinophyceae > Suessiales > Symbiodiniaceae > Cladocopium > Cladocopium sp. clade C. Next base: position 53,317 of record BGPT01000521.1, on the reverse strand, counting down.
TGCTTTGATGGAAATGAATTGGCAATGCATGGGAAGTATATCATGGGTTAATAGTGGTTGATGATGGGTCAATAACGGTATATAATGGTTATAGAATGAACAGTTGACAATGGAAAATTATGGGTCGGTACTAGCTGAATGATGGTTATATAATGTTATATAGTTATATATTAACGTGGAAAACATTGGAAAACCATTGGTGAATAAGGGGACAATGATTGGTTGCCATTGGGGTTTCTGTTGATTATAACTACACCCTGGTATAATGAGATGTTTTCGTTGATCCTTACCCTCTGCAATCAACGCGGCTGGCTGGAAAATCCCGTAGAAATGAAGGTAGTTATGATTAGTGGCACCATCATCTATAAATGGTGTAGAATTATCTGTTCAATTGGCACGTTTGATTACTCCAGGGCAATGATGGTTATATAATAGTCCCATCCCCCTAATCACATTAGATTTGGTGGTAGTCTCTATGAAACATACAGACTAATGGAGGGTTTTACCATCAACAATGGTGGATTTAAACATCAAAGATGGTGAACAATTGGACATGAATAGTCAAAAATATGGACCTAACCAGTGCACAATGGATTTGGTAGCTGAACTGTTGGGTTTACGGTGGATATATATATATATAATATATATAATACATAATGTATTATATATTTATATTATATGTACATGGATATATCCTCCAGCATTAACTGCTTGATGGACATGACATGGGATTCATGCCCAACTATCATGGGGATATAGTGAGGATATTTGTCAAATATGCTTATGACATTTCCAAAATAGATTGAACAGAACATTGGACACCTGGAGTTCTTTATACAGTAGCATCGTTTGCAACATGCTGCGGAGATTGTCTATCCAAGAATTGAATGACAGTGGAGTATATCGAACCAGGTTTTAGTCCAGTTGGAATTCCAGTCGGTATGTGGTCATAATAACCATATGTATTTGACCCAAATATACGTATGATCGTGTGCCCCGGTTATATACGACATGCAGTATTATCATATCCACTTGTTTGCTTATTTTACATCGATTGCATAGAGTTCCTCATTCGTATACCACTTTCGAAGACTGAACTGATTGATCCCTTGTGGCCCCCCATGGTTTTCACATTTGTTCACCATTTTGCCCCGCCCAAGAACCGGCATCTTCGCCACAGGGCACCAATGGAGAAGGTGCCAGCGATGGCTATCAAGGCCTGATGAAGGTACAGCCAAGGCACAGGAGAGTGACCGCGTTTTCCAATTCCCCTCCTGGGTGCAATGATGTGAAATGTGTAGATATTTGATAATAAATATACTATGATGTATATATTATATCATATTATATTATATATATGTGTGATGATGATATAGGTGGCCGATTTTTCAAATCAACAATCCCATCCCCTAATGCCTTATACATATATATGGCACATATACAAAAGGTATATGATGAATATCCTATAAAAAGTCTCAACTTCTTTGCGTAAAAAGGAACATGTGATGAGGATTGGCCGTGATTTCCGGATGGGTCAAAATTTGGGTCTGACCGTCTGACCTCCAAAATTGGAGGCTTTATACACCAAAGTGACGAAACATTGATTGTTTTTTTCGGTGCGTCTTCAATTCTGACCTATGCTCAATCATACCAAAAGGCCCGTTCCAACTGATTTTGAGCTCTTGGCGACCTATGGATTCTCAATGCTTTGTGCAAGTTGGGATCATACTCACGTGGGTCTTAATGGCTATCCTCAATGGATTGCTTTAAGCAAAGATCTACAGGAAACTGAGTCTGTTATCACATAATGTTTCAATCTCAAAATAAAGATAGATTGTAAACATGTTTCATCATATTTTCATATGTATTATGGTTTCCGAAGGATTTTCATGGACTTTCTCAGGAGCTTCCTATCATTTCCTGTGGTTCCTCTTACTATGGTTTCTTGGAGGGTCCAGTCGTCCCAGTCGTCGGCAGGCGCTCCTCGTCCTTTTCAAAGCGGGTGCCTGACGTTCCCACCCGATGAATGTGGGGTGTTTGCTGAAGATGGGAATGTCGGAAACAGGGAGCGCAGAAAGGACATTTAATGGGGATACTTATAATGCCATGTATAACCAACTACAATCAAAACTTGAAACTTGGATATTTATGGGGGTGAAACGCAATTTTACAACCAATTACAACTGATCAAAAGTTGGATTAGATTGACCCATGAAGTGGGAGATGATTCCATTCACATATAGGTGGAAAGTAAGGTTAATGGACAAAATTAAAATGAATCCATCAATGTATGGTTCGATGGTAGATTGACCCATCAAGTGGGAAAGAACAACAGATTTCAGACACTCCCATGCTGCCAGCGTGTTTCGTGGTTCCCGAGATGAAGGGAGGGACTCGCAGCTCCTGTCCTGACGACTCAAGGTCAAGGAGTTATCAGATGGATTCAGTATACAAGAGGACTTGCGGTTCGAAACGTTTTTGGCAGTTGTAACTTTGCCTGACCTTTCGTTTTGGAATGAACATCCAGCAATATAACTCATTTTTTGTGCAAAAGCCAGGGTACCTGGATTTTGACACATATCCAGATGCGTGCTCCAAAGTGACTTAAATACTTGCAGTTCAGTTCTGTCACGATGAGATTGAACAGTCAATGTGAATGTTTGGCCATTCAGTGAAACCTGCACAGAATGATTCCAAGAGCCATCATATTTTTGTACAAGCAGAGAATGGGAATGATTCGTGGAGACCTCAATGTGAGCTGATTTCTAGCAAGTCAGCATCTTAGATCATGTTTTGGGCTACATACACATCATCATGACATGAATGCATCCCTCCTCTTCGTCTCCGTTGTTTTGCATTTGCTTTGGCACTTGCCGAGTTTGGTTTCGTTTCTGGCTTCGCAGATATGCAAAAAAAAGCGCGACGTTGTCCAGTATTCAGAAAGAATGTTGTTGCAGCAGAAACATGAGCAAATTCCTAAAGGTCATTAGCTAGTCTGTGCAAGATTTTGCGGCGTTGGCAGAGGAATGCTTCACAGCCAGTCTAGAACCGTTTGTCTCACTACTGAATAGACTAGTTGTTACAACACTGGTTGTTACAACATTATTGGTTTCAACAACTAAAAAAATGAGACAAGTATCACTACACCCGACATCAAGATACGTAATACTCATAGTCATTTGCCGACAATGATGTAAAAATTTTGCGTGCCGTGACAAATACTATCACAATGGCTATTATGATTATTACTAGTATATTATTATATACCAAACAAGTTATTACTGTATCATCATCATCATCATCATCATCATCATCATCATCATCACCATCATCACCATCATCACCATCATCACCATCATCATCATCATCATCATCATCATCATCACCATCATCACCATCATCACCATCATCACCATCACCACCATCATCATCATTATCATTATCATCATCATCATCATCATCATCATCATCATCATCATCATCATCATCATCACTATGGTACCATGATGCTATAATCAGAATCATAACTATAATTTCACCTTTGAGAAATCTGATAATCTGCGGTTGGATCACCTATCACCGTCCTGAGGTGCCCAGTGCCTACAAGGCGGAGAGTTCGCGCCCCAACGATGCCAGGGGACTGGTCACGATGCCGGGTCACAACAGGACGATGCGGATGGGGTTAGGATGGATTTATGTGGAGAGTTCCTGAAACAGGGGTACCGCAGAATGGATAGTTTTTATAATAGAAGACCCTATGAAAACAGATCATTTGGGGGTACCCCATTTTTAGGAAATCTCCATTTGGGTGATGCTTATCCCATGTTTCTGACCAAAGATTTCAGGTTGGTGAATTGTTGAATATTGTTGGTGCGTTTTTTAGTCAGAATGTGCGAAGAAAAGTGCAAGAACTACGGGATTGACACAAAAATAGTGATCTTTTTCTTAGATCTTAGGAACATGACATACCATGATAAAGCCGCCAATAAAGCCTCCCATTTGGGCATGGTTGAAATCCAACCCATTTCGTTGAGTCGCTGGGGATGGCACAATGAAATTGGACCACATCATATCAACGATCCAAATTTCGGGGTATCCTTTGGATTTGGATGGAAATTTGTGCGGTTTCACCATAAACATATGTCCAAATGTCATGTTTTTTTTTTTCAACGCTTCAAAGCATCATCTTGCCATTTTTCAATGGCCACCGAGGCACTGTGCCATCGTCGCCGGTCCGGAAGCCCAGACAGCCATGGTGAAGTCGTTTTAAGATAGAAAAATAGTTGGATCATGTTGGATCCCTGCCTTTGAAGGATATTGTTGATCCATGTTTATCCATTTAAGTAGGTCCTTTTTTTTTGAAAGGAACAACGTCCCCAGTTTCACTCAAAAACAGAGATTCCAGGCGTTCCAGGCGTTCCAATTTCTCGTTCAGCCGAGGAACCCAGCGCACATGGTGAAGCCGATAGTGAGGATGAGGCACTCGCCGATGCGTCCGGGGACTCAGAGCGATGTCACAGCAGTTCCTCATGAAACCTTGGTGATATGGGTATGGGGCAAAATTGAAGACCTGGGGGACCACAGATCTAAGTCTGTGTTTAGTATTAACCATCCAATTGTTGGGGTACCCAATTTTGACCCATACCCATATTTGTAGGGTGATGGTTCAATTTGTCTATGTACAATATGTGAATTCTAGGATGGATTAAAACCTATCATACCATATGATTGGGGGCCGTGTTCCAGGATTTTGAACCATAGCTATAGATGCATATTGTTTGTTTGGAAAACATGTAATGTTATGAGTAAACAATGTTGGTGTGTGTGTGTATCTTCTTGTTTTCTTCTTGTTTTGTATGTTTTGTTGCATCTAAGATTAAGCATGGTGCGGCGAGTGAAGACAAACATTCTCCTGCTTGACAATCCTGAGTCAAGAACATAGAAAATAGATGAAAATATTGGTTTTCACATGTTTACTAAGGTCTGGTTTTCAGTGAAACCTTAAGAAAACACCCTAGGGCCAAGAGCTAGCCATGTCAAGGCCAGTTCATGACCCAACTCTCGCAATTTTCTTGAAGAGCTTCCTATTATGGTTATTTCTAGTTGTCTTTGTTAATGAATCACCCACAAAATCCAAATCTGCTACATGTTTATTTACTTCCAGAAAAATGTTCCCATGCTTCTTGTTGGGATTGTTCCATGCTTCCATCCCGTGTGTAAACAGCATTGTCTGTCTCCCCATTTATTTACGACACTCTGATTGAATCCCCAGTTGTTCTCCCACTTGACTTTCCCTGGATTCTCCCACTTGGCACCTTGGACCGCGCTCAGATTCTGGAACAGTTGCAAGGCCGTTGCCGCGGCTCCGGCCGGGGAAGCTCAGTGGGGGCCAACGGGGATGGCCGAGATCCAAGGATTTCGGGGGATTTCTATAGGATTTTACTGATATTTCTATGGATTTCAGGGGATTTCGATGGGATTTCACTGGGATTTCATTGGGATTTGATACGATTTAAGATGATTTGATTGAATTTCAATGGTATTTTCACACCCAACTTGATAGGATAGTTGGGTGTGCACCTGAAACTGGTGGATTTCATGTCCATGTACAGCAATTTTTATAGGGATAATGATGAATCAACAGTGGATGGAACGGGGCGGCCTATTTTCATACAAAGCCATATGTAAAATGACTTTCCAATGTGGTTTGGAGATATGATTGAAGATGGGGGAGCCAAGGACTAACAATATCCAACAATGCCCTATCAAAATGCCAACATGTTAAATCACTTTAATTCACAGGTTGGTGGTTGAAGTAGTGTTGATGTTCGATTCGCCATTCACCATAATTGACCATAATTGACAATCTTTTTTCTCGGGGGGTTGAAGATATTAGCCAAAACGTATCCAGTGACACTGTATATCAGTACTAAAATATGATGACAATGATCATGGTTGTAAGAGTAATAGTGATGCTACCAACAGAATTGATCATGACAGCAGCGATAGCTTTGTGGCTTCAAACCTCCCAACAGAAAGCATTCATTACCAAAAATGAACTTGTATAACTCAAAAGATTGTGAAGCCACCAACCAGGATACTGTGTACAAGTATGGCTCAAGGGATTTCGGTTCAACCAAGTGACCAAAGTTCATGCTATGAAAAGGAAACAGACTGATGTCGGTCCATTAGCGCCCTATGGTACCCCATTGGCGAACCCCTGTGGTACACTGCATTGGTGTGTGCCATTACCCATGCCTGGGACAGCATCCCACGTTTGAACCAAGCACTTTTTCAAGAAAAGGAAGTGTCCTAAAGATCAGAAATCCAAGTACCCTTCAAAACGTTTTGGAACTAAACAACTTTGTTGGAACATGTTGGAACTAACCATTTCATTGACAAGAAATCAAGCTGGAATCAATGGAGGAATTCACAAGACAGATCCTGAAATATTCCAACCAACTGTATGTTTTTTTCCAGATGGTATGTAGCACCCCCTGGAAATGATAGAGCGATGTAAAATCCGACAAGTCCCAGGGCGCGACTCGGGCCGGGGCCATCAAGGCTCCACCAGCCCCACCAGCAAACTCCCAGCTTCCTTCACACCCAATGCACCACCTACCAGCCCACCAGCTACATTCAAAGCAGGTGGACATGAAATGACCATTTTCGAACATAGCTATGGACAATGACCCATTTAGTTTGATGATTTCTGATGACTTACAATTTACCTTTGAAAAAGGGAGATGTTCCAGTTTGCTATGTGAATTTAGCAGAGTGTAAATCCCATGAAATTTCATGAAAGCACAGTCAAATCAGTTTTTTTTTCGTGCTTAAATCATCTTACGATATGTCTTCGCACCTGGACCGTCTTAGGCGCCTGCGCCTCCGAGACCAAGGCGGAGGGAAATTCGAAGGGTCCGATTGGGGGATGGTATATCCTCTAACTACGCTTGGACAATAGTGCCCTTTTTGATATTTCTAGTTTTGGAAAAGAATACTTTAGCTTTTTTCACTTCATAGTTGTACTAAAGTAGGTTACTTTGTCAATTAGTACAACATAGTACAACAATGAAGTCAAAAACCTGAATACTCTCGGCCATTTTCAGTGGAACCTAATCTAGTCTTCTACACCCCTATTTGGCAGGGTCTATGTCAATTTGGGGAGGGCAACAATATTCAAAGATTGAAATAGATTCTGTATCTAGCTATAATATACCCCATGATAGCTGATGGGATGGTGAGTTCAATATGTCTATATATATAATATCTATTTGGATCCCATTGTCATCCATTCTCAACTTAAGTACCCAGACTTATATCCCAAGATGATATACCCTATTCATCCAATGGTGGAAAAAAGGTGGGTTTCTAAGATGGGTAATTCCAGATGGATTTGAAATCAAATGGATAAATATGAGCCACTAAGAATACAACCCCCTGGAAGCCTTGATCAACAAAAAGACGGGGTTTATTACAACCCACCAAAAGATGCTTGCAGTTGTTTCTAGTTGGGGGTTTCCTAAAATGGGGGTACCACCAGATTCTATCCATGTTCATAGGATCTTTCATTCTAAAGCATCCATTTTGGGGAACCCCATGTATGGAAACCTTCATTTCTTTGTGAAGATGCGGCAAACAAATCGTCTCAAAAGCACTGTTCCGGCCAAAGTTGAGGACGACGGCTTCGATCGGATCAAGTTCCTGGATATTTTGTGCTAGATATTCCCATCAAACCAACTACAGATACACTTGTTGGTTAAACCTGCCAATCAATCAATATTTATATATATATATATCCCAATAATTACCACATTTTGATTGCTGATACCAACTATGCCGCCATCCTAGCCCATTATACCATGATTGTTGGTATATCCCATCACATCCCATTACCTCCCATTATATAATCAAGCATATCACATAGAAATCCATAGAAATCCCATGAAATCCTTCTGAAATCCCATGGCTATGCCTTCCTTCGGGACGACCCCAGACTTCACTGCCAGGCCGACGCGCAGCTCCGCGCGGCTGCCGCGGAAGGTGCCGCTGGGCGGCCTCTCCGCAGCACCCAGGCGCGGCGGACGTGGCGGTTGGAGGGTCTGGAAGTGGGGGGAAACCGTAAAAATTGCAATTTTAGAAGTGAAACATATGGAAAAAACATGGAAGTTGGTTGTGGAAGTTGGTTGTGCAAGTTGGTTGATGATTAGTTGGGGGATTAGTTGGGAATTATCACAGTTCTTGTTTTTTCTTTTGATGGGGAAGTAATGAAGATACTGTAAACCCAAATGAGCAGTGTGACCTAAACCCCTGTTGGTTGATGATGAGTTGGGGATTATACCATCCAATATATTGGGGATTAGAATAATCTGATCGGGGAATCCCTATTAACCATTATTAACCAACCAGTATAACATGCTGGGATTTAGGTGGGTTGTCTCCTAAGATGCGGGGAATCCCCAATAGCTGAATGGTTTCTAATGGAAACTGCTGTTGAAATGGATGATCTAGGGGTACCACCATTTTAGGAACCTCTATACGTCTAAAACATTTAGATATTAGTGGGAATTTGATGGGTATTACTGGGATTTGATGAGATGATATGAATGAGGAATATCATCAACAATTTGGGCTTGTGTGAAAAAGGGGGGACACCATCAAATGGCAATTTTACAGGGGAAACATGGATGATACACCCTTGGATCTTGGGGATACCCTATTTTCAGACCAACCATGACCAACCCAAGTAGCTATTTTCAATGGGAACATATGTTATCAACATTCATCAACCATTGGATTTTGAGGTATCTGATTTTTCGGACGAAGCGATATCAATTGGGATTCTTAATTTCCATTGAAGCTGCACGACCCTTGATTTTGATGGTGATTTTTTGTGGTATGGGATGTAAATGTAAAAAGTGTCTAAAAATGGGGGATCCCCAAGTCACCTTGAATTTCAATGCCACATGGTTTAACGACTTGGTTGATTTGGGGGTACCTCCCATTTTGGAAACCTCCATATATTGATATATATATATATATATCGATATTATATATATATATATATACAGGCTAGGGAACATCGACACTTAAGGCCGAGAATTGAATTTATAGGGATTTTGGTAAATGATGGGATGAAAATTGGTTACTTGTTGACGATGGATACTAATGTGTTGATGGTTGTGAAGAATGGGTTGGTAATGATAATGGTTGATTTTGGTAACGATGGAGCAAATGCATCGCACAGTGGCACTGGACTGCGTCATGTATTCACACAGAGACTTCGTGAACTACGATGGAGACGACTGTGACTCCATCTGGCAAGACAGTACTGAAAATTCGGAGCTTGCCGCCACCTTGATTCGAGCTCCGCATTCAAGAAATGGTTCGCGGCTTGGATCTCGCAACTTTTCTGCTGCGACTGCTCGTGAAGAGCCTTGCTTCGCGGAGCAAGTGTCTGCATTGGCTACATGTCGCGCCAGACTCCGATATCGATTTGTACGAGGACAGTCGACGTGTCTGGTGAATGATGGGATAATACATGAAACAACCAATAAATGTTAATAATATTTAATAATGGGATGACAAGCATTATAGAATGATGGGTGTGTCTGGAAGTGGGGTATACCGCCAAAATATTTTGTTGAAGTGGGAAAATGGTGATTGACCAATAGATTTGGGGTTTCCTTATTTTCCAGACAAGACCACTTGGTGAATGATTGGTTCTGAGTGGATATCTACCAATAAGGAACAAATATGGTTTGTTATAAAATCACTGACTTACAGACGATTTTTCGTTCAAACCTCCATTGGGCAGGGATTTCCATTGCCATGTTTGATGACACCGGAGGGCAAGTAACTATAGTTGACATTAACATCCCATTAAATTCCATTGAATCACCATGAATTTCCATTCTCACCCCTCAAAAATGTCGATGAAATCCTATGAAATCCCATCAAATCCCATGAAACGATGGTTAAATTCCCATTGTCCCTTTAACTTTCCATTCCAGCTCGTTTTCAGAAAAACCATTCAATCCCAGGATGGTGAAGTTCCCATCATTTCAACGCCAGGTCAACCATCGACAGTCCCGCCTCGGTCCCTTCGCTGCGGGAGCCCCGTGAAACGTTGGGGGATGTCTTTGAGTGACTTCAGCAAGACACCGAAATGGAAATGGTCTTGGGACATTTTGATTACCCTCTGGTGTCATCAAACTATAGCAATGGAAAATCCATCTTTTCTAGATGTCTTTTTCCACAAAACATCATGTTTATGGGGGTTTTCCCATTGCCACGTTTGATTTTGAGAGATAACCCATTTGGGTCTGAAAATAGGGCACCCCAACCCCAATTCCAATGATGTTCATAGATGTTCATGATCCCCATCAAAAACGGTGGGATAACCCACACATCGGGGACTGACTTTCCAGGAAAAAAGATGCTCCCAATGGATCTAAGCGGGACGATCCTCCAAGAAATGTTGTTTTGAAGTGAATCAGGAAAAGTACCCTCCGGTGTCATCAAACGTGGCTGACTAGAAAATCCTCCATAAATGGAGTTTTTTTGAGGGAAAATCATCTATCAATGATGGATTGTCCATTGCCATGTTTGATGACACCGGAGGGTGACCAAATTGTAGTTGAACCACCCGAAATAGGGGTTTGACTACAATACAACACATGATTATCTAATTGAAGGTAGCCAACAGGAGTAGGGATGTCAACAACTATTTTAAAAAAGAACATCATGTCACTCTATCAAGAAAAAACGGAGCAAATAAGAGTTGTTGTTTATCTGTAATAACAAAAAACTGGAAGATCACTTTCAAAACTGGAGATTGAACCATGGGCCAGCTGTTGTTGTTCTATGTGGTAATGCGGTATGTTGTTAGTGTGGCATTGTGGTATGTTTGTTGCTGCTTGATGTGTCATTACACATCCCATGTTTTTTTTTTACAAGTCTGGTTTTCTTCTGGGGGAACGTAAGTTGTTTTTGTTTCTTTGCATATTTGAAACTGTGACTGGTCGGCTAACATAGCCATGACAAATAGTTTTGTTGAAACAATCGGTGAATCATCTACAAATTGGTCATCAGAACCATGGCGAAGTGTTCAATTACCGTGTAGAGAAATTGTCTTTTCTCATCATCAATGAAATCTCATCAAATCCTATTAAATCACCAATTAAATCCCATTCAATCACCATTCAATCCCATAAGATCACCATTGGGAGTCTGCGTGCAGGACGACTCTGCAGATGACCGAGGAGCGTGTCTTTCCCTATGACCACCCATCATTGAGCTGATGATGTTAGGGAAAGATATGGGTTTCAACCATCACAATCTGGGGATCAAGTCCTAGGGAAAGACATGGGTCAAGTTATATGGAAAGACAATGATGATTATAGTCGCCTAATAGGGGTAATAGGGGTTTCAACCATCACAACATGGGGGTTTCCCTAGTCATGGGGGATCCCCAATAGCTGGATGGTTTTGCAATGGAACATCCGAAAATAGAATGGATGATTTAGGGGGGGACCCCTATTTTAGGAAACCTCCATATGGTGATGTGATATAAGAGGATATGATATAGCTGATAAATGATGGTTGATTCCTTTGACTTGACCCATTTTGAGCCACAACACAATCCATGAATGGGGAATCGCAATCCATTTGATACACTGGTCAATGTTGATTGGGATTATATGGGGCATACTAATCAATATACTCAACACTACGCAACAATTGATGATTTTTGATATAGGATTACACTAATCATATTGCGGGTTTTCACAATCCATGAACAGGGAATCCCGTTCTGAAAACCAGGCTGCGCGAAGGAACAACACAGGGTTTTGAACACTGCTCAATTGGTATTATTGGAAACATCTTGAGGGAATGCTGAAAATCAATATGCACTATATAGAGATGATTTAATCGTTGGTTTGGGGTTGAACACTGTCCCAGATCAAATAGTTAACACGGCCATACGTGGCCAAAGATTTGCTTAAAACATCCACAAAATCCAGCGGTTTTCGAGCAACATGTTATCTACCACTACTATCACTACCAATGTATCTGTATCAGTATGATCACTATTTTGCCATTATGAATATATACTATGTTTGCCACTATCCCTATCACTACTATTGTCCATCCCCGATTCAAAACAGCTGATCCGTTGTGCTCTGCCGGTAACCTTCCACCAGTTTCCCCACTGGGTACCTCAACCCGTTTTCCATACCACGGCGCAGATCGCTGCAGGATCCGTGGTACAAGCCTGACCCGATTCACTGGGGCAGCCACAACTTGAAGAAGTAAAGAATAGACAACATATGATGATTTTAGAGCCTTGATTTGGATGATATTGGAAGATGGAGTAGCGGAAGACATGAGAACATTATGGTAACATTGGTGCATGAGACAACCGGGATATCCAAAACTAGTTGGAAAGGCCAGTACCAGTGGGCTTATCTCCCATGCTGAAAAACCGAAGGACAGGCAATTCTCCATCGGACTTACAAATTGGTCACCGGCCACCATTGCCACAACTTGTTTCGCAGCTTGTCTCACTGCCAAAGCAGGAGTCTTTGTGTATAGCACAGTTGTGTAGAGAGGATTTGTGGTGCTCGGATGACTGGGCAATCTATGCTCCAGACCGGCTCCCAGCCCCCAAAACTGAGATTTGAATTAGAATGCATCTGAACCACCGATATTGTCGCTTGTAAGAACTGGACATGGTTCCCTTTTCCGGTTTCCTTCTGATGTCTATATTGCAATCCCTGGAATTCGTATTCAACCAATGGAGGTCCATTCTTTGATATGGATTGAAAAGCCGTAATTTCCAGTCGCTCCCAACTTTTGATGGTTTCTGTTGTTTGGATTGGCCGAATAACTACATTACCACCATGGTATGGGTGAGGACCCTCCATAAGAGTGTCAATTTCCATTCCAAGTTGTACTCACTAAATTTCATCTGGTATTTTCATTTGGCACTGGAGATTCCCTTCGGTTCAGGCACGGGCACTTGTCATATCTCCTGAAAGCAGGGTGATGTCACTCGCGTGTTGATGCTTGCTACTGTGTTGTTTTCTAGAGATATGCAACTTAGTAGCATTTATGTTGAGTTTATTCATAACTTTAAGAACTCTGCTGCCTTAGGCAAAAGCGTGAATGCCGGGTATCATCCTTGGAAAATGAACAGTTTGATAATAATTCTGTTTCAGTGATTTATAAAAAGAACCCAAATCTGCCATTCCTCGGGTTGATGGTCAACTCCATGGCAAGGTTACGCATCCCCATATACCATCCAATTCCCATTGGGTTCCCTGGCGGTGCAGATGGATATTTCCTGGGTCCTTCAATTGACCTCCGCAATTCTTCTCTTGCCGCTTCTTGCCGGGCGACCGCGCGGCAAGCAGCTGAAGATGTTTCACACCAATACGGACCAACAAAAAGATGCTGAAGAGGATTGGTGTATACATCCCATGGCCCCATGGCCTTGAGTCTATACAAATCCTGTTCAGTGGATTTAAAGTTCCAAATTCTGTTTTTTTCTTGTCTACACATGAGATGATCTGAATTCACTTCAGAAAATTTGACTCAGAGCAGGCTGAGTTCAAGGCTTGAAACCACAAACTCGTGGTTAGCTTGGAACCCATGGACCCCAATGACCCCTTTTTTGTTTTACGCCTAGGGCCCCTTTGGTTTGGGGTTCCCAAGCGCGGAAGAGAAGTCCAAACTAAGTTTACCCCATTGATACTAGGGTTTCTGGAGATTTCATATTCACCAAATCTCGAAATGGGATGTTCAGCAAAATCCCAGTGAAAATTAACGGAGTTATATGATCACTCAACTTACCAATCTAAATCCCGCGTGTTTCTTAGTGAAACATCACCCAATACATCCCATCATATTCCCCCTCAAAAAGGGTGGGTTGAAGCTCCGGAAAACACCGTGAAATCACCACAAATCACCCATACATCATCAAAGACCCCGTGAAATCGCCACAGAAATCACCATTAAAATCACTACAGAAATCCCAGAGTTTTTTTCCCAATCGTTGCTTAAGTTATTTAAATTGCCAGGTGCCTGATGTCGCCAAGTCTTCCTCCGCCGTGTCGGGGCCCGATACCAGGGTGTTTGGACAGACGGGGCTGCAGCAAGAAACGGGTGGGTTGACCCATAACAAAACACAGACACATGGAGAAAATATGGAATAAGTATGGAATTATGGCTAACATATGGAAAATTCATTGAAACATTGAGAAAAGTGATGACGAAGAAGCAACAAATTGGAGCATTCACATGATTTGACTCGAACAGGAAACGTACATGAAGCTCTCCAAGTCTGGGAAATAGCCTCTGGTAGTTTAACATAGGTATGCAACATGGCCCATTTAAAGATACTTTTACCTATTCACCATGGTGATTATCACGCTGCCATAGCTACCTCAAATGACCAGAGGGTATGTGATGAGTTGCTGGGGAACAGCTGGGCCCCTCTAATCACAAACACCATTCCTAAAGTTTAAAGAAAGACCCATACTTATTGCACGATCATCTAGAATCTAGAACATGTTCTAGATTTTTTTTCTAGAAACACTTCATATACTGTATACTTCATACTTATATATATATATATATACACATCATTCTATACATTGTATATTTATATTTATATTTATATTTATATACATACCTTGTACCTCATGGATTTTCATTGCCCATCTAGTCGTCACAGAACGGTCGCCATGCTGCAGGGGACCGTGTGTACTCCTTGTCACGGAGAACGGCATGGGCATGCGGATTCCTTTGAACAGCAAGAGGACGGAGAAAACGATGGAGCTGGAGCCACGCAACAAGCAGTAGATCCATGAAACTTCACCAATATGTGGTCAACCCAATGATTCACAAACCTACGGATGGGGATGGGGAAAGGGGCCAACAACTGCCTGGTGGTATCAATTTTGTCTAATGTGGGTAGAACAATAATAAACCATCCCCCAAATCACCATAAATAGGTGGTATAAACCATTCCAAAATGGGTGGTTTATGGCATTGTTTTACCCACATTATTCTATTGTTGTTAAGAGCGTATACGGGATGATCCATTATGCTCCCCAATGAGGAATACGAATTTCAGGCTTGAAACCACCTGCCAGTAGATCCATTCCTGGAGATTCCATTGTAGCACTTTTTTCTGGCAAACCCTTGGTTGGATACACTTTCTGCCATTCCTGAGCGTTTTTTGAGGGTCTGCGCACTTTTT